>CM054058.1:122846389-123328594 GCA_028641055.1 Alopecurus myosuroides
CAAGCTCCTAGGGCATGGTACTCTCAGTTAAGCTCAAAGTTACATGACCTTGGTTTTATTCCATCCAAAGCTGATACCTCATTATTCTTATATCAAAAATCAGGAGTTAGTATTTTTATCTTGATTTATGTTGATGATATCATAATCACAAGCTCCTCTGATGATGCCATTCCTGCCCTGCTAAAAGATTTGTGTACTCATTTTGCTATAAAAGATCTTGGTGATTTACATTATTTCTTAGGCATTGAGGTTAAGAGGTCTAACAATGGATTGATATTGACACAAGAAAAATATGCTCATGATTTATTATCTCGGGTTGGTATGAGAGATTGCAAGCCCACTCCCACACCATTATCATCTTCAGAAAAATTGTCTCTGCATGAAGGAATTCCTCTGGGTCCTGATGACAGTACAAAGTACAGAAGCATAGTTGGTGCACTTCAGTATTTAACAATCACAAGGCCAGATCTATCTTTTGCAGTAAATAAAGTTTGTCAATTTCTTCATGCTCCTACCACAGTTCACTGGACAGCCACAAAAAGGATTTTGAGATATGTTCAGAGTACAGTAAATGTTGGTATTTCCTTTACAAATTCATCATCCACACTTTTAAGTGCCTTTTCAGATGCAGATTGGGCTGGCTGTCTTGATGATAGAATGTCCACTGGAGGCTTTGCTATTTTCTTTGGACCTAATCTGATTTCTTGGAGTGCTCGAAAACAGGCAACAATGTCAAGATCAAGTACTGAAGCAGAATATAAATCCTTAGCAAATGCTACTGCAGAATTGATATGGGTTGAAGCTCTACTTCGTGAGCTTGGTGTTAAAATGAAGCAAAGACCATGCCTTTGGTGTGACAACTTGGGAGCCACTTATTTATCATCTAATCCCATATTTCATGCTCGTACTAAGCATATAGAGATAGATTATCATTTTGTAAGAGAAAGAGTAGCAAATAAGCAGCTAGATGTTAAGTTTATTTCTACCAAAGATCAGGTGGCAGATGGGTTTACCAAGGCCCTCCCTGTGAAAGGGCTAGACGAGTTCAAGCGTAATCTAAACATGTGTACTAGTTTAGATTAAGGGAGGGTGTTAGCGATATCTTTGTTATCCCCTCGCATAGCTTGTAATCAGGAATAGATAAGTGAGATCGGGTGAGGTACGTATGGCGGAGTCCCCACCGTATCTCACCGAACCTTGTACTGCCCTTCGAGGGGGTTAAGCCTCGCTATATAAACATGCAACCGATGGCCTCAACAGGCATCGTTTCCGCCTACAGAATTTGATAGTAGGGCCGAAGCTTTACGTTGATGCAGCATGGAAGCCGAAGAAAAACTCTGGCCTTCACCACAACAAGGCGGGTTTGGATGTTTACTGTCATTTTAAACAGCATGAGCAGGATATCGATATCTTTGTGCAGGCTACAGACATGATGGTGCCTTCGGCGCTCTCAGCCGAGGCGCAAGCGCTTCTTCTGGCGACAAAGTTGGCGTATGCTCTGCAGCTTTCTACGTCCATCTTCTTCACGGACTGTTTGGCACTTGCTCGTGCTGCTGCTGCTTCTTCTTTAACTGCAGACTCGATGCTCTGGGAGAGACGGAAACAAGTCATTGAATTCAGCAATTACTCCAAACAGCTCCATGGTAGCATATTCCATACCCACAATTGTGCTCAGCGGGCGAGACGATCTACTAGATCTCAGCCTATCTTTAGATGCTCAAGTTCAGCTCATAGGAGTCATGGCCGACATGACATGTTGTATCCAATCTTCAGTTGCCAGGCATTGTACTGAATTATGTATACTGTTTCTGAGCTGAATGAAATTGGCGCCATCAGCGCCTCCCTCTGTTCAAAAAAAAAAAGGTCTGCATACTTGTAAGCTATTTCGGATTCAATAAAAAAATTACTCCCTCCTATCCATATTTAATTGTCGCAGATTTTGTACTAAATCTGCAACAATTAATATGGAATCGGAGGTAGTAGTGTTGTAACATATCAGCAATAAGGGACAATATTAGTGTTATAAGCTGCTGCAACTGCTGGAAGTTACAAACTTTACACAAACAGTAACTAGAAAAGACACATGCAGTCTAGAGATACTATTATTTCAAAGACCGAATTATCCCGCCAAACCCTACGCCGGTTATTCCACCCCATGAGAAATCCAGTTAAATCAGTGGGACTGAGGCCCACCAAAGATCGGCCTCATGAACCTGTCGTCGAACTTCCGCCAGTAGACGTGCACCGTGTGCACGGGCCTCTCCAGCATCATCGATATGCTTCTCTTGGCCTGGATGAAGCCGCTCCCCAACGATTCTTCGTCTGAGAGAAAAGGCATGATGAAGTCGTCCTTCGGGGAGTTGCTTCCGGTGCTGCGGCCACCTCCTATCGCCTCCTCGTGGTGCCGATGGTGTGGGAGCATCGCGCTTATCAAAGGCCTTGTCAGGAAACCAAACACCTGAAGAATGATGGGGATGTCTCATCTCTCGGCTTATGGAGGCTCAAACCTCTTGTGCTCTGCGAAAAGTGTGGGGTTTGGTATGATACTTACAAGAGTTGTGAAAAATACTACGACGATTGTGCTCGTGATGATGGCCGCATGGACTGGATCCTCTGTTACACCTGAAAACGTGAACTGAAAACATGTACATGCACAAAAAGTCAATATTAGCCTTTGCCGATGGCGTTCATATGACGACTAGACATGTACCTGATTATAAGCTAGTGCGATCGACACGGCACCTCTCATGAGCCCAGCCCACCAAATCACCACCTTCACATGATTAAAAGAATTTCGAGCAGATCATTCAGTGGATGTTCTTCTACCAAAGAAGATCCACAATCTTCTTTCAGACAATACAGAATAATAAGTACAAGTCTTTGGTTCTGAAAAAGCAACCTGGTGCTTGAATGTGATTGGTGCTTTCTCAGAGTTCCCACTCATGAAATTTGACAGATTCGACAGAGGGAAAACAAACGCGGCCCGTCCCAGCAAGACCAGAGAGATAACGATACCAAAGATACCGATTGATGTCTTGAAGCTGGTAACAATAACAAGATTAGGCTTTAAGGTAACTATCAAAATGATGAATATTTTGGCACTCCAAAAGCTGGCTAGCTCTGTTGCTCACCCTGCCTTTGCTGTCTTCCATTTATCAATGTCAAGGGCATCCATCCCAACATAAAGGAAGATGAATGTCTCAGCGATGAACGATAATGTTGCAAATATGTGTCTGCAGTTACACAAATAAGTTACTGCAAAGGTTATTGCAAATAATTCAATGACACGGCAAAAACCCAGTAGTAGCACCTTGTCGTGATCCTGGAGCTCTCTGTTACATTATGCCACGCGTAATGGGACATGACGATTCCGCAAAAGAAAACAGTCAATATTCCACTCAGACTTAGCAACTGCCCAAATGAACGTACAGTCAGGTGCATTCTGGAAGAACATATTAGCTGTCCAAAAACACCAGTTTTGATGGCCTTACGTACCTCTGCAAGCATATACGATAAATAAGCCATGAGAGCCATTAGGGCTACCTCCCGGTCAGTCGAGTGCCTGCAAAACAAAGGGAAGTATTTCAAATATAAAGAAGAGAAGATGAAACAGACTGAAATGTCACCTAGTAGTAGCTTGCTACTTACCTACCAAAATACAGTGCTCTGAGAACATAAGCTGTCGATAGCCCGATCTGATATCATTCAGAAAACAAAGATTTATAGCCATGATTCTGAAAAGCATGTGCAACATTATTGATTGTAAATATCAGATAACTGACATTTAAAAAAGACATGGTGTACTTACTGTAGCTCCAAGCACGGTACTAGTTGCAAACAGGTAGAGGAAATCCCCGATAACTTTGAGCACCACCACGCCTTTGAGCCTGGTGATGTCGATGTTCTTTATGGCATTGAATAGGACCACCGATGTCGCGTCATTGACGACTCCTTCGCCGAACACCAGGCTGTACAGCCTAGGTGTCTCATCTTGGCTTATGACCTGAGTTTGCGCTCAGAAGATTAAGCGATTGCACTGAAACACTAATATGAGTGGAAACTATCAGAAGTTAGAAACTAAACAGGCAAAGGACCTGGAGCGTGCACACGGTGTCTGTTGAAGAAAATATGACTCCCAGTGCTGCATTGGTAAATCAGAGCCGAATTAATTAGTTTGAAGCAATGTAAGCAGAATAGCTAGGCAAAAAAGAAGTTATAAATGAATAAATGCAAACCTAGGTAATCCACTGCGTCGAGATTTCCGAATCCAACTTTTGGGAAGAGCCAGTAACAACCTGATATCAATAAATATGCTATTTAGCGACAGATAGCCAATGTAATACAAAAAAAATGCCTTGAAAAGGGAAAAACTGGTTAGCAATGCAGAAAATAGCATGGAAGGTGCTGAAAAATGGAAGACATGGACTGGAATAAAGATGGATCGTTCCATAAGATTGTGGCCTACACATGCTGCAATGTGTTTAGGACTCGACAGAAACCAAGAAACCAACCCATTTCCAAGCACGATCACCAGTCGATACAAGACTGATTCCATATATAACATCCACGACGATGTCGGTAACAGGGAATTGCCTTTTTGTAGCAGAAAACTCTGTAACATGGTCATGGGTAATAGCCACCTAATGTTAATCCTGGGACCAAGAATGGTCCTCTTGATGCACTAACAGACTTGTCATTGTCAATATGGTGTTCAAACATATAAAATTTGTTTATTCACATTCAATTCTGCAAAGCTTACAAATGCATTATTTGTGTGAGACATGCTGTACAGTGTACACAATTCCCAGGGTACGATAGAAAATTCAGAATATTACCTGCGGAGACGATGGCAACGGAGATGAAGACACCGGAGACGCCGAAGGACATGATGGTGAGGAAGTTGTGGAAGAACTGCTTCTTCTTCACCTGGAACCCCGCGTTGAAGATGATGGGCGGGAGGACGTAGATGAAGAAGAGCTGCTCGTCGAAGCGGAGGATCCGAGAGTTCTTCCCTCTGCTCAGCACGAAGATCAGGCCCCCCACAGCGCACCCCTGCACGCCACGAACAGATACCGGTTGCTTCAGACAAATCCAGTACTAATCGTCGCTGAAGAAGAGATGACAGGATAGAGGTGCGTACGATGATGAGCGCCGTGATGGACTCGTTGACCCATTTGTTCTCCTCCAGCAGGTGCCCGGCGACCAGGCAGAGGCACAACACCGCCGTGAACACGCAGATGGAGAACACCGTGCCGCTGTCCCCGCCGCCATTCGACACCGCCAGAGCAAGCTCCTCCCACAAAGCCGCCATGTGCTGCGGATCTCTCTCGCTCTCCCCAGGGTTGGTTTCAGAGTTCAGATCACCAGCTGCTCTGTTTTGCCGGTACCGCGAGCGCGAGGAGAGCTCTCACACACACTCTCTGTCTTTCCGAAAAGCAAACTCTGTTTTCTCTGTGTTTCGCTACGGCTGTGTGACGCGTGATTTTGGCTGAAGCTGTGTGACGCATGATTTTGGCGCTACGCGGAGTTGCTCGGTGAGCGCGGAGTTCAAGGCAAACGGCGGCACGCGTGGCGTGAACGTGCCTGCGTGGCAGGCGAGCTGGAGTCATGGAATCTGGATGGAGCCGAACCACTGTGCAACGTAAGCATTATCTCGTTTTATTAGGGCAAACCCAATTGTCCCTAAATCGACCACTTTTGGTTTTTTTGTCCGTTTATAGTGATTTGATTTGCGGATAGAAACTGTGTCGGACCACCGAGTTAGAATGGACTCATCCCAGCGGCCCTCAAATATGATTTTTTTTTTCTTATAGGCTCAAATAGTGCCACGATTAATTGTAAAGTTTAAGAACGTAAATAAAAAGTCTATGCAATACAAATACACGCGATTCCACCAAATTATAGAAAAAGAGCTACTGATTTTCTATGAAATTTCACGATCTTTATAAAGAAATTTGTGGGTGGCTTGATCCTAGATCTCATGCTGCATATGCATATACTGCTGAAATGTTGTTACTGCAGGCATTGGCGCAACCAATTCACCCTGAAATTCTCAGCCTTGGTCGTACAACTCTTCATCACGCCCATCGTCGGCGATCATGTTCTGCATTATCAAATGATTTAGCAGAGTGAACAATCGCGCTACAAAATTGGAGCACACCAAAGACGCTCTCCACATCATTCCTAGCAGCCTCTGTCGTCGAGCAAATCTTCGATTCCTCTGACCTTCATGCCTATGAATCCTCTAAGGGGAAGACCAATAAGGATAGATGCCATCACCAACATAGTACCCTTAGTGTATAGGTTCCTATTCACTTCGTAGCTGATCACTAGGGCATTGTGTGACGCCCCGTGATCGGGCACTATGCAGATTTCAGCATTCCCGCCAAAATCCACATAATAACCGATTCCAGGTTGCCACTTGTGATAACATTACAATAGTTCACGAATATTCCACAATTACAACAGAAATAGATAGATACAAGAAGACTCCGACGAGCCAGGGATACAACTGATACAATACAAAGATCCAAATAACAGCGGAAGAAACAACATATCGTCCGGCTACGGACAAGATACAAATTGGACTAAGAGTCCTGAAGATAACCGAGAGCGTCCAATCCCTGCCCAGGCCAAGCCGGAGGGATTCCCAAGCTAACGTCGTCAGACTTCAAACCTGTTGACTGCAATGTTGAATATGCAGCCACGAAAAAGGATTCGTGGGTCAGTACGGTAAAGTACTGGCAAGTGGATAAACCATACTCACAAGATACCGGCGTAGCCAGTCATCACAAGATACAAATACTTTGGGATCAACGGAAAGGAAGGGTTATTGCAAATAAGCGACAGCAGGCTGCACTAACCAACTACAGAGAGATACCACAACTTCCGGCTAACAGAAAGAAGATAAGATCGAGTGTTGTAACCAACTGAAAGATAACTTCAAACAAACCCATCCTGGATCTCACCCCTTATCCGAAGAAGCAATCCGAGGATAACTCACACAGTTGGATTACTGATGGTTCAGATTATTGTGTCAATAAGCCTATTACTAGTCAAGTTGTTAATCATTGGGTGTAAGAGTGTTAATCATTGGGTGTAAGTTGTCCTGAGTACTTGTTAGCCAGTACTTTCACCAAGTAATCCATAACCGCGGAAAACACGGCTTCTCGAGAAGATTATCCCTGCAGGGTTGCACCAATTTGGCCGTACACATATGAATAACCCGCCAGACGGGGGATCAACCCACCAAGCGAGGTACTCAACACAACTCAACTCTTCTTCGCATCAAGTCCAAAGCACCTTGGGCGCACGGCTAATCGAGCCCAGAAGAAAATGGACCCTCATAGCACTCTAAGACCGTGTCCCCCTATATGCCGACTACGAAAGTTCCACCCGGGATCCAAGGGCTCGCAAGATCATGCATGCAGCAAATGGAAAACCCGAACTAAATGAGGCGATTTGGACGAGATGCGAATCGAGTCAAATTGAGGGGGGCGCCCATACTCGCTTCCCACATGCGGGTAGTGCGCTCATCATGGATCAGTAGACAAGACCCTTTTCCTATTAGGGTCGACACTAGCAGGCCTCAAAACCACAAAGGGCCTCCTGCCGGTGCCTTATCATCAAATTTATTATTGATAATAACAGTAGCATGATTGATTGATTAAACATCGAGCCCCCAGAACATAAAGAAGTAATAACAGAAAGTAACGGGTAACAGACTCGAGCAAAACAACCTAAGCATGCTAGTAAGACACGGGCACAAGCAATGGTTATAGGTGTGGAGGTGAGGCAATATCAGGGTTAAAGGATTCATGTGATAGGTTCGTAACAGAAACAACTACTACTAAGGCTAGCAGAAAAGAACAACGGAAAGAATCGGTAACAAGTGATGAAAGGCAGCCATATGGCAGCAAGTGAGTATACTTGCCTGAGATCCCGCAAGGTAGCAGAACTTGTCGTTGCTCACATCATCTCAACGTCCTATCCGGGAAGAAGCAACGAACCTCGAACAAACACCGGATGCAACAATTACTACTACGGCAAAAGATCCAGCATGATCAAGATATGGATGCATGACAATTTAATTGATGCATAGAAATAAACTAGTTGACATGATAAACAGATTTAAATGGACCCATATGCAATTTATGTTGCATATGAAAAGTCCATGAATTATGGTTGAAACAATTGTTTTCCTACTAATCATCAGGTGACAGTGGTTTAGTATGATGCATGGATGAGGGTAACAACAAATAACAACAAGAGATGCAAGGGATAAAAGGATTTAACAAGTTTTGGAAATCATTTAGTAAGTTTAGAAATTTTGGGTTACTTAAACATGTCACACAAGCAATTGTTGTTTTCATCAAGTTAAAGTGTTCAAAACAATTTAAAAAAATTGTATTTGAAGAGAACATCAAATTTTATTTGGGTTACATGTTTCAAATATTGAAATTGGAATTAGGATAATTTAATTATGAATTAAACAATATTAAACAAGTTTTAAATGGATTTGAAACAAGTTTGAATTTAATTGAAGTTTTATTTGTTCAAACACATAATTTCAAACTCACATTTGAAAATTTCACACTTTGATGGTTTGAAAACATATTTTGCATGTTCAAAATTATTTTATTTTGAGCAAGTTATGATTTTATCAAATTTAAATGAATTAAACAAGTATTAAATTATTTAGGCAATTTAAATTATTCAAACCATGAAACAAAATTTATATTTGAAAAGGTTATTCAAAATGGTATGGAAAACATATTTTATTTGCCTTATTTGGAATTAGTATGAATTATTTATGAATGGTTGCAAATTACAATTGAATTATTTGAATTCAAATTTGAATTGCATTTTGAAAATTCAAAACAGTAAACAAAATTTATATTTGGATAGACAATTCAATTTGGGACAGAAAACATATTTAAAAAGTTAAATTTGGAGTTAAGATGAATTAACTATTTAATTAAACAAGTTTAATTGAATTAATTGCAATTATAGAAAATGTTTGAATTTTATTTATTCAAAACAGTAGATAAAATTCATATTTGGGTGGAGCATTTAAAATTGAAGGGATTTCATGTGTTAAGTTTCCTGTTTTGAGTTAATGTGCAAAAGATATGGATTTTAGATGTTATTAAGGTTAATAGACATTTTGGAAAAAAAAGGAAACAGTGCAGCAACTTTTCCCACCGTGGAAACAGCTACCCACGCGGGCTGACGGTGGGGTTAGCTGCCACGGTGGTGCCGCGCTGGCGTGGGTGTGTGCTGCGCTGGCTGCATGGGGGGCTGACAGGTGGGCCGCGCGCGCGCTGCGGGAATAAAAGGGAAAAAGGGGTGGTGCGCCCGCGGGGTCTCGAACCCGGGACGCTGGCGCTGCGCGGAACGGAACGCAACCAGTGCATTGATCGTGTGGTTGTGATACCATAGCAGACTGACGGAAGATATGGTAAAGCGACGCCCGTTAACTGAATTTCGCTGATCTCTGAAATGGACGGGAACGAACAGCGATCTCTCCGGCGAACTCGAGCTGCTGGTGCTCGAATCGCGCCGCGCGCGTGTGCTTGTGCTTACAACCGTGTGGAGGCGTGCAGTACAGGAGAAAAGGGCGAGGGAGGAGGAGAAGATCAGAGCGCACCTGCCACTGGCTGCTGTCGAGGTACAGCCACGGCGAGAACTTGCCGGCGACGGTGCGGGCTCCTCAGGGGCTCACCGCAGTTGGCGAGGGGACGGTGAGCCTCGGGGGACCTCCGCGTTTCCATTCCCACCCTCGGGTGCTCCTCGAGGTACCCATGGCGGTCGGAGCTAAGGGGAGGCGAAGGTGGGATCACGGTGGTTTCAGACTGCCGAGTTTCAGAGCAGAGGGAGAGGGGTGGTAGCGATGGAAGATGGCGGCGCTAGGGAAAGGGGCTAGGGTTGCTAGGGCTAGCAGCAGAGGGGGGAGGTGGTTACTTATGGAGAGGGGAGCAATGGTACGACAATGAATCGGAGTTGGGGGGGATGATCGAGCGGTTCTGCTGCGGTCGTACCGTGGAAGAAGACGACAACAGAGAGAAGGGTAGGTGGGCTTGGGCAGAAAAGAAGGGAGATGGGCTTGGGAAGAAAAGGGAAAGGGTGGGCTGCCTCTCCTTTTGGGATTTTCCTTTTTCCTTTTTTTTTGCAAGAGATCAAGAGGGAGAGAGAGAAAGGATAGGGGTTTTGGGGTGGTTTATTGTATTATATATTTTTATTACTTTTTTTTCAAAACAGAAAATGAAAGCAATGTTAGCATTATTTTCACAAGGTGGAAAAAGGATTTTGGGGTTTTAGGGTTAGGAATTATTTGTGTTAATTTTTCCAAAACAACAATTAAAGCAAGAGTTAACATTGTTTTACAATTTTGAAAATTTAATTTGGTTTAAAGGTTTTAGTTGAATTTCAAACAATGTTTGATTTGGGAATTTTGGGAAATAAGCAAATTCCATTTAATAAGTTCAAACCATTATGCAAACATTATTGAAAAATTTGTTTTGCAAGAATTTAATTTTTAAACCTCAATTTGGATCATATCAACTATGATTTTATTTGAAATTTAATTTTCCATTAGGGTTTTAATAACAGGGAAATTTGTATTAACAAGCAATTTGATTAGAACAACTGCAAACTATTTGAAAACAAAGGAGTTGTTGTAGTTTGCAATTGTTAAATTGGAAATTTTTGACATGTGTGAAATTTTAAATTGTTTTGAATTGTTGTGATGCAAACATGGTGCAATGCAATGTGATGCATATGATGCAAGCAAAAAAAGAAAACAAACAACTCTCTATTAGGGTAACACCCCAGGTGTTACAGACG
The DNA here is from genome assembly GCA_028641055.1 of Alopecurus myosuroides. Lineage (NCBI taxonomy): Eukaryota > Viridiplantae > Streptophyta > Magnoliopsida > Poales > Poaceae > Alopecurus > Alopecurus myosuroides. Next base: position 122,857,235 of record CM054058.1, read on the forward strand.
ACACCACTAACAAGGGATTGCGCCCTCGCAATCCACCTACTAACCCGGGAGGGGAAAGAAGTTCAACTATCGATTCTTCGTGCTTCCAGTTGATTTCCTCGACACCACTAACAAGAGATTCTTGCTCGGAGTGACGACGATGTTCTTCCACCAGGAATCTTCCGATGATCGAACCTATTAGGTTAAAGGGCTCAGAAAACGTCCACCCACCTAGAATCCTAACACTTTGATAGATTGAGTACGAGAGTAGACTCCAAAACAAATAAGATGTGAGGGGAAATAGAATAGAGATAAGGAGAAAATCCAGAATCCTATTGAGATGTTTTCCAAAATAGTTTAGCAGAATTAGTTTTTGACATTCTAGAAACAACGACCGTTAGCTAGGTTAACCTACAGGCTTTGCGGACCCGTTGCTTCGATAACCATTCGTATCGAAACAATCTCGGGAATCGGAACCAAGGCTCTGATACCATTTTGTGACGCTCCGTGATCGGGCACTATGCAGATTTCAGCATTCCCGCCAAAATCCACATAATAACCGATTCCAGGTTGCCACTTGTGATAACATTACAATAGTTCACGAATATTCCACAATTACAACAGAAACAGATAGATACAAGAAGACTCCGACGAGCCAGGGATACAACTAATACAATACAAAGATCCAAATAACAGCGGAAGAAACAACATATCGTCCGGCTACGGACAAGATACAAATTGGACTAAGAGTCCTGAAGATAACCGAGAGCGTCCAATCCCTGCCCAGGCCAAGCCGGAGGGATTCCCAAGCTAACGTCGTCAGACTTCAAACCTGTTGACTGCAATGTTGAATATGCAGCCACGAAAAAGGATTCGTGGGTCAGTACGGTAAAGTACTGGCAAGTGGATAAACCATACTCACAAGATACCGGCGTAGCCAGTCATCACAAGATACAAATACTTTGGGATCAACGGAAAGGAAGGGTTATTGCAAATAAGCGACAGCAGGCTGCACTAACCAACTACAGAGAGATACCACAACTTCCGGCTAACAGAAAGAAGATAAGATCGAGTGTTGTAACCAACTGAAAGATAACTTCAAACAAACCCATCCTGGATCTCACCCCTTATCCGAAGAAGCAATCCGAGGATAACTCACACAGTTGGATTACTGATGGTTCAGATTATTGTGTCAATAAGCCTATTACTAGTCAAGTTGTTAATCATTGGGTGTAAGAGTGTTAATCATTGGGTGTAAGTTGTCCTGAGTACTTGTTAGCCAGTACTTTCACCAAGTAATCCATAACCGCGGAAAACACGGCTTCTCGAGAAGATTATCCCTGCAGGGTTGCACCAATTTGGCCGTACACGTATGAATAACCCGCCAGACGGGGAATCAACCCACCAAGCGAGGTACTCAACACAACTCAACTCTTCTTCGCATCAAGCCCAAAGCACCTTGGGCGCACGGCTAATCGAGCCCAGAAGAAAATGGACCCTCATAGCACTCTAAGACCGTGTCCCCCTATATGCCGACTACGAAAGTTCCACCCGGGATCCAAGGGCTCGCAAGATCATGCATGCAGCAAATGGAAAACCCGAACTAAATGAGGCGATTTGGACGAGATGCGAATCGAGTCAAATTGAGGGGGGCGCCCATACTTGCTTCCCACATGCGGGTAGTGCGCTCATCATGGATCAGTAGACAAGACCCTTTTCCTATTAGGGTCGACACTAGCAGGCCTCAAAACCACAAAGGGCCTCCTGCCGGTGCCTTATCATCAAATTTATTATTGATAATAACAGTAGCATGATTGATTGATTAAACATCGAGCCCCCAGAACATAAAGAAGTAATAACAGAAAGTAACGGGTAACAGACTCGAGCAAAACAACCTAAGCATGCTAGTAAGACACGGGCACAAGCAATGGTTATAGGTGTGGAGGTGAGGCAATATCAGGGTTAAAGGATTCATGTGATAGGTTCGTAACAGAAACAACTACTACTAAGGCTAGCAGAAAAGAACAACGGAAAGAATCGGTAACAAGTGATGAAAGGCAGCCATATGGCAGCAAGTGAGTATACTTGCCTGAGATCCCGCAAGGTAGCAGAACTTGTCGTTGCTCACATCATCTCAACGTCCTATCCGGGAAGAAGCAACGAACCTCGAACAAACACCGGATGCAACAATTACTACTACGGCAAAAGATCCAGCATGATCAAGATATGGATGCATGACAATTTAATTGATGCATAGAAATAAACTAGTTGACATGATAAACAGATTTAAATGGACCCATATGCAATTTATGTTGCATATGAAAAGTCCATGAATTATGGTTGAAACAATTGTTTTCCTACTAATCATCAGGTGACAGTGGTTTAGTATGATGCATGGATGAGGGTAACAACAAAATAACAACAAATAACAACAAGAGATGCAAGGGATAAAAGGATTTAACAAGTTTTGGAAATCATTTAGTAAGTTTAGAAATTTTGGGTTACTTAAACATGTCACACAAGAAATTGTTTTTTTCATCAAGTTAAAGTGTTCAAAACAATTAACAAAATTTGTATTTCAAGAGAACATCAAATTTTATTTGGGTTACATGTTTCAAATATTGAAATTGGAATTAGGATAATTTAATTATGAATTAAACAATATTAAACAAGTTTTAAATGGATTTGAAACAAGTTTGAATTTAATTGAAGTTTTATTTGTTCAAAACATAATTTCAAACTCACATTTGAAAAGTTCACACTTTGATGGTTTGAAAACATATTTTGCATGTTCAAAATTATTTTATTTTGAGCAAGTTATGATTTTATCAAATTTAAATGAATTAAACAAGTATTAAATTATTTAGGCAATTTAAATTATTCAAACCATGAAACAAAATTTATATTTGAAAAGGTTATTCAAAATGGTATGGAAAACATATTTTATTTGCCTTATTTGGAATTAGTACTAATTATTTATGAATGGTTGCAAATTACAATTGAATTATTTGAATTCAAATTTGAATTGCATTTTGAAATTTTAAACAGTAAACAAAATTTATATTTGGATAGACAATTCAATTTGGGACAGAAAACATATTTAAAAAGTTAAATTTGGAGTTAAGATGAATTAACTATTTAATTAAACAAGTTTAATTGAATTAATTGCAATTATAGAAAATGTTTGAATTTTATTTATTCAAAACAGTAGATAAAATTCATATTTGGGTGGAGCAATTAAAATTGAAGGGATTTCATGTGTTAAGTTTCCTGTTTTGAGTTAATGTGCAAAAGATATGAATTTTAGATGTTATTAAGGTTAATAGACATTTTGGGAAAAAAAGGAAACAGTGCAGCAACTTTTCCCACCGTGGAAACAGCTACCCACGCGGGCTGACGGTGGGGTTAGCTGCCACGGTGGCGCCGCGCTGGCGTGGGTGTGTGCTGCGCTGGCTGCATGGGGGGCTGACAGGTGGGCCGCGCGCGCGCTGCGGGAATAAAAGGGAAAAAGGGGTGGTGCGCCCGCGGGGTCTCGAACCCGGGACGCTGGCGCTGCGCGGAACGGAACGCAACCAGTGCGTTGATCGTGTGGTTGTGATACCATAGCATACTGACGGAAGATATGGTAAAGCGACGCCCGTTAACTGAATTTCGCTGATCTCTGAAACGGACGGGAACGAACAGCGATCTCTACGGCGAACTCGAGCTGCTGGTGCTCGAATCGCGCCGCGCGCGTGTGCTTGTGCTTACAACCGTGTGGAGGCGTGCAGTACAGGAGAAAAGGGCGAGGGAGGAGGAGAAGATCAGAGCGCACCTGCCACTGGCTGCTGTCGAGGTACAGCCACGGCGAGAACTTGCCGGCGACGGCGCGGGCTCCTCAGGGGCTCACCACAGTTGGCGAGGGGACGGTGAGCCTCGGGGGACCTCCGCGTTTCCATTCCCACCCTCGGGTGCTCCTCGAGGTACCCATGGCGGTCGGAGCTAAGGGGAGGCGAAGGTGGGCTCACGGTGGTTTCAGACTGCCGAGTTTCAGAGCAGAGGGAGAGGGGTGGTAGCGATGGAAGATGGCGGCGCTAGGGAAAGGGGCTAGGGTTGCTAGGGCTAGCAGCAGAGGGGGGAGGTGGTTACTTATGGAGAGGGGAGCAATGGTACGGCAGTGAATCGGAGTTGGGGGGGGATGATCGAGCGGTTCTGCTGCGGTCGTACCGTGGAAGAAGACGACAACAGAGAGAAGGGTAGGTGGGCTTGGGCAGAAAAGAAGGGAGATGGGCTTGGGAAGAAAAGGGAAAGGGTGGGCTGCCTCTCCTTTTGGGATTTTCCTTTTTCCTTTTTTTTTTTGCAAGAGATCAAGAGGGAGAGAGAGAAAGGATAGGGGTTTTAGGGTGGTTTATTATATTATATATTTTTATTACTTTTTTTTCAAAACAGAAAATGAAAGCAATGTTAGCATTATTTTCACAAGGTGGAAAAAGGATTTTGGGGTTTTAGGGTTAGGAATTATTTGTGTTAATTTTTCCAAAACAACAATTAAAGCAAGAGTTAACATTGTTTCACAATTTTGAAAATTTAATTTGGTTTAAAGGTTTTAGTTGAATTTCAAACAATGTTTGATTTGGGAATTTTGGGAAATAAGCAAATTCCATTTAATATGTTCAAACCATTATGCAAACATTATTGAAAAATTTGTTTTGCAAGAATTTAATTTTTAAACCTCAATTTGGATCATATCAACTATGATTTTATTTGAAATTTAATTTGCCATTAGGGTTTTAATAACAGGGAAATTTGTATTAACAAGCAATTTGATTAGAACAACTGCAAACTATTTGAAAACAAAGGAGTTGTTGTAGTTTGCAATTGTTAAATTGGAAATTTTTGACATGTGTGAAATTTTAAATTGTTTTGAATTGTTGTGATGCAAACATGGTGCAATGCAATGTGATGCATATGATGCAAGCAAAAAAAGAAAACAAACAACTCTCTATTAGGGTAACACCCCAGGTGTTACATTTTGCCCTCAGGATGCCTATCATATGCAGGCGAATCCTGAAGCACGTTGATGTCATTGTGAGTGTCGGTCATGCCAAACAAAGAATGCAATATACATAGATCTTGAGATTTCCCGGCATTAAGTATGACTGTGCACTTCTGAAAGTGCAAATGCAACTAAATCCTGTTTTGGATGTTTGTTAACAACACATGTATACGCTGAAGTGTGCTGATGTTTTTCAGGGTCCTTTTATAATATTATATATGGTGGTGTTGAGTATCAAAAAGGACAAAGAGAAATCCCGCTGGAATTTATTTCCAGGCCGGAGTCACCGGTCTGCCACACCGGAGTCTCAGGTATGGAGCTTTTCTGAGAAGGAACCAGAGCTGCACGTGTGGTGTCACCCACTGGACTTACACCGGAGACTTACCGGAGATACACCAGAGTATCCGGACTTTCACCCACATATGCAGCTCGCTCGACCCCAGACATCCTGACAAAGGAATGGATCTTAGACCCTGCGGGTAAGGACACCCCGTCTCAAGCCCGAGATTAATGCCCAAGAAGGGAAAGCCCTTGGAGTATTCTGGAAGGCCCACATGAGGCCCACCCGCAATGCCTTGCGGGTTAAGTTAGGAAACTTGCAACCGACATAGGGTTAGAGTTCGAGTCCTCTCCGGGTAGGGTTTGAGACCTGGCCACCTATATAAGGCCAGGAGAACCACCGGAAGAGGACTAAGCAATACCGCACCACCAAAGCCTTGAGCTCGAGATCGTACTCTCGACTTAAGCAACTACCATTGTAACCGATCTATTTCGATAATACAGATCGAAAGAGGCAGGAGTAAGGGTTTTACCTCTACGAGGGCCCCGAACCTGGGTAAATCTTGCCCCCTGTCTAGCCGACGATCATCACCAGCGCTCATGGGTTCTCCTATTCGAAACCCTATGGGTTCACCCGAGGGATTTGTTGAGTCATAGATTCGACAATTGGCGCCGTCTATGGGAACGGCGGGCGCTGGATCTCCGGCATCTTCGGCTTCATCATCCAACTCGCGTTGGAAACCTTCGACTACGGCTCCGACCAATCCAATCCGGATCGGATCTGTCGTAGTCACCCCTCACTCGTCGGAATCACGCCCGGTATTCAGCGATCTGGAGAAGAGCGTCACCTGGACGTTCGGAGGCTTGAAGTTCTACACCAACAGGGACGGGATCCTCCACTTCCCTGAAGAATCAAGATTTGAGTCAGAAGCCGTCGACTCGCGCCCTCATCTGGAGAAAAGTGGCGAGTCAGTCCGCATCAACACCAGCGACTACCATACCCTCTCGACAGAGGAACCTTCACGAGTCCAGAAAGTTTTCCGAGCTACGCCTAGGACGCACGAGCCACGACTGGCTCAGGTCTGCATGGCAGGATCGGAGCTACCCCCGGAAATAGAACACAACGCTGCAGAACGCGCTGAGATCAGCGTCTCGCGGGACGCCTGGGACCGAGCCAAGGAGGCCATGCGAACAAGCAAGCCGCCTGTGGCTGGAGCGTCACACGAAGATATGGTCGCCTACCACTATCATCTAGTGAGATTATCCACAACTATCAAAGAAGCTCGGATAGACCTAGCCCAACGAAAAAGATTGGCGGATGAATCGAGTCAGCGGCGGGCCGAGCTGTCCCTAACACCTTCGGTCGGAACTCGACCCGCAAGGAGGGGATACGCGTCGACATCCATGAACGCCGAGTCCCTGGGCGGGATCAGCAGGTCAGTCGGACCTTCCCTTATGCGGGTTGACGAGGATGGAAACGTCTACCCGCAAACTCCCGCTGCCGCAGTCCTGGCCGCAGCAACCTACATGCAGATGAACCAGCCGGCGGAAAACGATCCTCGAGCGGAGCAATACAAGCAAGTACGCAAGGGACTAGGAATGGCAGCCGTAAGGCTCGCCTCCTATGACCGCAAGAAGACCGCCGAACAGCAATAGAAGGAGAAAGAAAAGGAAAAAAGAAGCATCCCGCAAGCATAGGAGCACTTCGCCCAGAAGAGACAAATCATCCCGCCGCGGTCGAGGAAAAGAAGCTCGGCGCCGCGATGACAGTCGAAGCAGCAGCGAAGGAAGCCCAAGAGCTAAAGGCTCGCGACATCACAGCAGCCGCTCCAGAAAGCGCGGCAAGGAGCCAAGGAAAGAAACTGATCGCGACCAGCCAGGATATAACACGCGGTCAGATATCGTGCAAAACATGGTGGACAAGGAGAGAGCTGCGAGGAACCGCGCGCGCTCCCCGTCCAGTTCTTCGGATGACGAAACCTGCGGCGCGCTGTGTTTCACCCGCAGCATCCGCGAAGCACCCCTACCCAGGAGATTCAAGCTCAGCACAGAAGTAACAAAGTACGATGGTTCACTCGAGCCCTCGTCGTGGCTAAACGACTACCTCACGGCAGTAAAATGCCAACGTGGGAACAAGAACATGGCTATGCAGTATCTCAATCTATATTTGGTTGGCGCGGCACATAGCTGGCTGGAAGCAAGGCCGAGATCCTGTTACGCATCATGGGACGACCTGCACCGCGACTTCGGCAAAAACTTCCAGTCCACCTACAAGAGACCAGCAACCATTGAAGAACTGCGAGCCTGCAAACAGAAAAGCGGCGAGCCCACCCGCGAGTACATCCAGCGATGGACCACGCTCAGGAACACCGCTGGAAACATCTCGCAAGAAGTAGCGGTTGAGGCCTTCGCGAAAGGCGCCCGACGAACTGCTTTCAGAGAAGAGCTGGGCCGAGCCGCACCCAAAACTATCGGGGAGCTCATGATCATAGCCGGCAAATGGGCTAATGGAGAAGACGCAGTGCGCAACGAGAGAGCGTCATCGCCCGCGCCCGAGGACGACCGCCATGGTCGGAGGAAAAGGAGAAAATACTACGATCACGATGATCGGGAAGAGATGGTAGCGGCGGAATTCACGCAAAGTCGCGATAGTGGACGCCGAGGAAGTCGCGAGTGGAAACCAAAAGCTGAAGACAAAAGTCCCGAGGAGGACCTTGATGCATACTGCTCGCTACATCTATTTACAAATAAGCGTACGGGCAAAACTAAGGCAACACACCTCCTCAAGGATTGCCGGAAGTTCCATGACATTCACGAGGCCTTCTCGAAGAAAAGCAGATCAGCAGCTAATCCAAATTACTCGCCACTTCCAGGAGGAGGCCACCAAGGATTCCAGCCGCCACAACCCCTACCTCCACCAGCAAATCCAAACATGGCGCTAGCCGCACTTCTTGCGCCACCCGCAACAAACGCCGGCGCTAACGCGTACCCGAACCCGGCTGGACAGTTAGGGATGATACAAAAAGTCTGCCCATCCCGCAGAGCTCAGAAGACAAATACGCGGCAGTTATGCATGGCTGTGCAAACTCCGCCAACAAGGACCGAGTACCTGAAGATGGCGGACCAATCGATCACCTTCTCCATGGAAGACCACCCACCACGAGTCTATCGACCAGGACATGCCGCCCTCGTAATCCAAGCGCAAATTGGTAACTACGAACTGGCCCGCGTATTCATGGACGGTGGCAGCGGCATCAACATTATCTACGCAGATACACTCTGCCGGATGAACAGGAACCTGGATGGCCTTGCGGAATCAGAAACATCCTTCCACGGGATAGTTCTAGGAAAGGCGATCCGTCCACTCGGAACAATCAACCTATAGGTGGTGTTGGGCAATCGATGCAATTACAGAAGGGAATTCCTCGACTTTGAAGTAGTCGACTGGCCCTCACAGTACCACGCCATTCTCGGTCGAACAGCGTTCGCCGGATTCATGGCAGTACCACATTACGCGTACCTGAAGCTCAAGCTACCCGGGGAATATGGTGTAATCACCATCGACGGAGATTTCCAGAAATCCAACAAGTGCGACATCGAGTTCAACGAGATCGCAAAATCTTTCGGGATGCAAGAAGAATTGCAGGAGATAGCAAAGATCACGGACCACTCCGTGATACCCCTCACAAAGAAGAACGCGCCAGAATTGGAATTCAGCACCAACAGTGACACTCGAAAGCATCAGGTGCACCCGATAGACTCTGCGAAGACCGCGATGGTTTCAACCACCCTCTCGCTAGAATAGGAAAGCGCGCTCGTCGAACTCCTCCGTGAGTACTGGGAAATTTTTGCCTGGCAGCCATCAGATATGCCAGGAATACCCAGTGAGTTCGCCGAGCACTCACTCGAAGTTTTCAAAGATGCAAAACCCATCAAGCAGACCACTCGACGGTTCTCAGAACCAAAGCAGAAAGCGATTGGAGAAGAAGTAAACAGATTGCTAGCAGCAAAATTCATCAGGGAGATCAAGATATCCACTTGGTTAGCAAACCCAGTGTTGGTCGCAAAGAAGAACACCGACATCCTTCGAGTGTGCATCGACTACACGTCGTTGAATAAGCACTGCCCCAAGGATAACTTTCCCCTCCCACGAATCGACCAGATCGTGGACTCCACCGCGGGCTGTCAACGCCTATCCTTCCTGGACGCCTACTCGGGATATAACCAGATCCGGATGAAGCAGGAAGACGAGGAAAAGACAGCATTCATTACACCCCACGGTGTGTACTGCTACACGATAATGCCCTTCGGGCTCAAGAACGCAGGCGCAACATATCAGCGCTGCATGCAAAAATGCATCGCCAAGCTCATTGGCAAGAACGTACAAGTGTACGTTGACGACATCATCATCAAGACTCGAGTAGAGGATACACTCCTCGAGGACATTAGAGAAACATTTGACGCTCTCAACGCATACAGGATCAAGCTCAACCCGACAAAATGCGTCAGAGAGCTGACCCTTTGTTTCTATTAGAGTCGCGAGCTTGTTGTAGTCGGTCCTAAAGGGAAAACCTTGCTGCTTACTCGCTATATCCCCGCGTCCCGGCTCGTTTTCTTCGAGCCCTGCTTCTCCCTTCCCCCTCTCCCCTGGAACCGGTCTATTTTGGATCGGATTTGGCGGCATGGCCAAGCGGTAAGGCAGGGGACAGCAAATCCTTTATCCCCAGTTCAAATCTGGGTGTCGCCTGACCTAAAAAATACTTAGGATTTATTATTGTACGGGATGAGGGAAGGCTGGAGATGAGTATATGAAGCGAAGCGCGGGGTAGAGGAATTGGGCTGGGCCACCTCAAATGGCGTGAGCCGCATGCGGGGAGACCCGCACGTACGGTTTTCAGGGGGATCCGGCCGGCGCCCACCCGACTAGAGGGACGTTGTCCTGGAAGAAATGCTTGAAAGAAAGCGTAAGGAAGCGTAAAATCAGTATGATGTATTGGCAAAGTAATAAGGGAAACGAAAGTAGATAGGGACTCCCACTGTAGATTTTTTTTCTTCGGCGTCCCTGCAGGAAAACTTCTCGGGTACCTGGTATCCGCCAGAGGCATCGAAGCCAACCCGGAGAAAATACAAGCAATCTTGACAATGAAGGAGCCAACCAATCTACGCGGAGTCCAACAGCTCGCAGGGCGACTACCCTTCTACAAGCTGTTGAAGAAGACGGACAAGTTCGAATGGACACCAGAAGTTAAGCAGGCATTCGCAGACCTGAAACGATCCTTGCAAAGCAGGCAAATCCTTGCAACACCGCAAGAGAGGGAGCCACTATACCTATACCTAGCCGCAACAAACCAGGTCATCAGCACGGCCATCGTAGTCGAACGACCTGAGGAGGGCAAGGCATATGGAGTCTAACGACCGATCTACTACATCAGTGAAGTGCTCTCACCATGCAAACAACAATACCCTCACTACCAGAAGCTCGCATATGGAGTTGTTCTCACGGCTGGAAAGCTCAAGCACTACTTCCAGGAACACACCATAACAGTGGTAATGATGCATCACTCGGTACAATCATGAACAACCCAATGGCATCCGAAAGAATAGCAAAATTGAATATCGAGCTGGACGCTTGGGACATCATCTATGCAGGGCGCAATTCAGTAAAATCCCAGGTACTCGTGGAGTTCCTGAGCGAGTGGAAAGAACTACAAACGCCCGGGCCGCCGGAATACACGAGTAACTGGATCATGTACTTCGACGGGTCCAAGAGAAACGAAGGAGCAGGAGTTGGGATCTTCCTAATATCACCTAGAGGAGACAAGCTGCAGTACGTTCTACGACTGGATTTTCCACCTGATGATCCAGCATCAAATAATGACACAGAATATGAGGCTCTGTTGCATGGGATGAAGATGGCAGTCGCGTGCGGAGCCACCCGACTGATGATCTACGGCGATTATAATCTCATCGTGCAACAAACAATGAAGGAGTGTGACGCTATCGCAGAAAACATGGTTGCCTATCGTGACATGTACAACCTACTCGAAGGAAGTTTCAAAGGTTGCGAGCTGAAGCACATTGCGGGATCCAGCAATGAAGAAGCAGACAGGCTGGCAAACATGGGTTCCACAAACACACCCATACCGCCAGAGATATATTTTGAGCGGATGACTAGACGATCAGTCAAAATCAAGAAAATTGCAGGAGCACCCGCAGCATTGGAGACAGAGGTCAGCCTGCAGGTTGCTATTATCGAGCTCATTCATAATATTTCGCGACAAGTTTTTCTGGTCGAGCCAATCTGGACGCAGAAATACCTCGACTACTTGTCCGCCAAACAGCTCCCAGCAGATCCACGTGAGGCTCGATAGATAATCAGACGAAGCAAATCCTTTCGGGTGATCAACGGAGAATTGTACAAGCAGAGCATCTCAGGCATACTGCAACGATGCATAGCACCCGAGGATGGCAATGAATTATTGCAAGACATCCACCAAGGAGATTGTGGACATCATGCTAGCTGGAAAGCAATCATGGGAAAAGCCTTCCGAGCAGGATTCAACTGGCTTACAGCAGCCAGAGACGCAAAGGAACTGGTCGACAGGTGCAACGCTTGCCAGCGATTTGCACCAAAACCCCACGCACCCGCTACGGAATTACATATGATACCCATCGCCTGGCCCTTCGCACAATGGGGGCTGGACATGGTAGGACCACTACGCAAGTCCACGCCAGGTGGATACACACACTTGCCGGTCGCAGTTGACAAATTTACCAAGTGGATCGAAGCCATGCCAGTAACCTCGGCTAGTGCCCAATGTGCCGTCAAATTCCTCGACTCCATCATATGCAGGTTTGGAGTACCACACGACATCATTACTGACAATGGTACTAACTTCACGGCAAAGGGAACACAACAGTTCTGCGAAGAAAAAGGCATCAACTTCAAATTCGCATCAGTTGCCCATCCGCAAACCAACGGCCAAGTCGAAAGATCCAACGGATTAGTTTCGGCTGGCATCAAGAAACGTCTACTCGATCGTCTACACCCGGCAGCAGGACTTTGGGCAGAAGAGCTACCCTCTATGCTATGGAGCCTCCGCACAACTCCAAATCGATGCACAAACTACACACCATTTTTCATGCTTTACGGGGCCGAAGCAGTCCTTCCCGAGGATGTCAGGTTCAGCGCACGGGTCGTTGCTTACAGCGAAGAAACCTCCAACAGGGCACTCGCGGATGATATGGACGCACTCGATGAAATGCGCGACATTGCACTCGCAAGATCCGCAGTATACCAGCAGTCGCTGCAAAACTATCATAGTCGCCGCATACGCCACAGGGCCTTCGCAGTAGGAGATCTGGTGCTACGGCTCAAGCAGAAGGAAGGACACAAGCTCGAGCCACCATGGGAAGAACCCTTCATAATACACGAAGTTATCCCAGGTGGCGCCTATCGACTGAAGAATCCGACAACTGGAGGCATCTATTCCAACCCTTGGAATGTTGCGCAACTCCGCAAATTTTATCCCTAGATTTATTTTTGCAGTAATAAGGCTATACTAGCCATCTTGTAGCTCGACAGAAAAACATATGACTTTTCAGTCATTGCAATAAAATACATGGTTTCTCAACCATAGATACTCGAAGATTCCTCATCCTTACATGCTAAAAGTAACGTGTATGCACCCCACAAACACACGGGGGCTACGCCTAACTCAGCATCACAAGAAAAATATTATATACAAGGTGAACACCTTACAACAGTTTTACAACTACACAGCGCAACAAGATACATACATCCTACTATCAAACATGGCGATGAGCATTCTCAGCCGCCAAAACCCAATCTACCTCAGCCGAGGTCAATCGAATGATTTCCTCCGCCATAGGACGAACAACCCTATAATGAGGAGAAATATCGTCGATTGGACCATCAGGAAGCCTAGCTACGGAGTTGAAATTCACCTCGGGATGCCACAATCGTACGAAAGAGAGAGCCACTACCGAGCCGTAAATCATCTTATTGCGAACACACTCGCGAATTTCTCCTTCTCGCCCAAACACCCTGAGAAGATGGCTCCAATCTTCAGGACCCCTCTCCAACGGATAGAAAGCGGCGTTCATTGCAATAAAAACCTCGTGAAAAGAACTCACGAGTATCTTCGCCTGGATGATCGAAACTTCAACGTAGCAAGCACAAAGCCTCGACTACTATCAGACCAAAAGTTACTCGCATGAGGCTTTGAGCTGCCAGCCTCTTGAAAAATGTGGTTCTCCACCCATTGTTTCTCACTCCTGTCATCCGGCTGAACAACTGAAAAGCAAAGGTATATGATCAAAGAAGGATACAAGACAAAGAAGACTAGGGGCTGCACTACTTACAGAGCAAATCCCTGACAACAGACGCCAACTCATCCATCACAAACTGCTCGCGTTCAATCGCCAGTTTTTGTTTCGACTTAGCCACATCCGCTACCCCACGCAAAGCTTTTAGCTTGCGTTCACCCTCCGAAATGCGATCACGGAGGCCAGCAAAAGTCCCAACAGCGGCAACAAGAGGATTTGCTGGGGTGGCAAGTCCACCTGAAGACTCCGCGGCAACCCCGGCTACCTGGAAGAATAAATGCCTCGTTTGGATGTATATATTGGGGGCTTGATATTGGATATTCGGACTATTAAATCCCGAATATAGAGAATATTGTAGTTTGGATGTACTTGATAATAGGGCTGGATTTTCGGGCTGAATATTGAGCTGTACGTTGCGCAGACAAAATCGGGCCGGAGTCAATCTCCACCCCAACACCTGGAGATCGGGAGATATTCGCTTCGCACGTACGCCTCGACGCCTTCGCTCGCAGCCTCGCACGTCTCGATCCCTCGCTCGCACGCCTGGACGCGTACCCCTTCGCTAGCAGCCTCGACCCGCACGTCGCTCTCGCCTTACCCTTCGCTCTCGCAACTCTCATCGGATCTCGTACGACCAGCGAGACCGGCGGCGGCTGCCCCAGGTAAATCGCTCGCACGCCTCCATCCTTCCAGCGGCCGGTCGCCGGTCGCGGCCCTCTTCCCCCGCCGCGGCTGCTCTGCCCTTCCTCTTTTTTCATATGCCTCTCCTCTCAACTATTTCTCTTTATGCACTGCAGGTTTGGGGAAGATCGGAGGGATACCGGACAGCGCACCAGCACCTCGACCTCCGGCGAGCGGCAACCAGAGGAAGGTGATTTGCTGCATATCCCGTCCCTCTATTCCCTCTCTTTTTTATCTTATATGTGGTGTGAGTGCATGTAAGAATCTCCATTGGTGAGAAGATGGCAGTCCAAGCCAAATATGTCTAGCCGTCGCGCCAATCTGTTGTTTTCTTGTTTAGTTTTAGTTCATTCGAATTGGGAACATTTTGGGTTCTCCGAGCAATTTCAGTTCGTGTAAGAATTGCGCTGGTTTCGGCTAGCTGCAAGTAGCATACATTGGTTATGGAATCCTTGTTTGGGAGTAACTAACCCTGCTCCTACATACGTCAAATATGTGCCTCAGCAAGTCTGGAAAGCATTATGAGAGTAATGTGCCCGTGGCATGCAAGTTTTTCTCAAGGTGCAACAGTCCCTAGCGGCCTAGAATGCATGTGAGCAAGGTTCTACAGTGTACAAATCATGTGCATGCTGAAAGAAAAGGATGGTTGGTCGATCTCCATGCTTTTTCTTGCAACGACTTCAATGGCACCTTTGTTGCCAAGTAGGAGTGTTTGTCTTTTGCAATGCATACTTTATTATCGTTTGTAGTACATTTGGACTTCTTATCTCTATCTCTACCTAATAATAAAGGCATTATTGTTGAAATAATTAAATTGTTTACATTGTAGAAAATGTCAGATGATTTAGACTTGATTAATTATGTATCTGAAGAAAACAAAAGAAGGAAGAGGAGAAGGATTGTGTTCATGAAACTATACTTTGAATCCACTCTTCTTGCATTGGCATATCTTAGTACACGAAGACTACCGAGGGATTTAGGGAGCTTTACCGACGATGAGCATAGATTGTCGCTTCGAAAATATTTGCTGAAAGACATGTATGATGGTACTGAAGTTGCCTGCTATGATCAGCTTCGTCTAACTAAACGAAACTTCCATGATTTGTGTGCTATGCTGCGTGAAAAGTGTGGTTTACGTGGCAGTGTGTATGTTACCGTGGAAGAAAAGGTTGCCATGTTCTTACTTGTTCTTGGACATGGTTTAAAAATGAGGTTGTTGTGAGGGCAGTACAAGAGGTCCTTATGGACTATTAGTACACATTTTAATGAGGTGTTAAAGGCCATCCTATGTCTCCATGGAGAGTTCATTAAACTGCCGGATCCTTCGGTTGAACCTCCCAATGATTACAAATGGAAGTGGTTTCCCAATGCACTTGGAGCATTAGATGGTTGCCATATTGATGTTACTGTTGATGTAGCTGCCCAAGGACGATACAGAAATAGAAAACAAGCTATCACCACTAACGTGCTTGGTGTTGTAGATTGGAATATGAAATTTCTGTATGTCTTGCCTGGTTGGGAAGGTTCAGCTTCTGACTCTAGAGTCCTACGTGATGCAATGAGAACAAGCCGTCAAGATGCATTTGCTGTGCCTAACAGTACTATTCTTGTCTTGGATTTTTGTTTCTATTTGCTTTGGTTGTTAACTAAATAATTTGATTGATTGACCGTAGGAAAATATTACTTAGCTGATGCTGGTTACACCAATGGACCTGGATTTCTTACTCCTTTTAGGTCCACTCGGTATCACTTGAAAGAGTGGGCAACAAGTGCACAACAGCCCAAAAAACCTGAGGAGTTATATAACTTGCGTCATGCTCGTGCTAGAAATGTGGTAGAGCAAACTTTTGGGCTGTGGAAGAAAAGATTTGCTATATTGCGTACTGCGAGTTTCTTTAACATAGAGGACCAGGTAACATCGAGTTTATTTGTCTTCGAATGAAAGGCGCAAAAGCTAGCTAACTTATGCTGACAATGAACTAATATGTACGCAGATTAAAATTATTAATGCTTGTGCTGTGTTGCACAACTACGCAAGGGAGAGGCAGTATGCAATGGATGATGTATTGTTGGAGGAGGTCGATATTTAACTAGCAGCGCAGCCAGTTGAGGATGAAGATGGTCGTGGTTACATTCGAACTGTTCAAGTCACTAATGCATGGAAAAACTTTAGGACGCAATTTGCCGCTGACATGTTTGCTGACTACCTTGTTGCCCATGCTGAACTAGAGGAGTAGTAGTAGGCTGAGTGTATTAGTCGTTGGTATTTTGCTAGGACTAGTACTTCCACGTGGATATTTTGTTAGGTTATTACATGGTGCCTTTTGGGTATTTTGTACATGCGCATCATTGTGTCAAAGAAATTACCTATTGTTCATGATCTATTGCTATATACAATTTGCCTATTGTTCATGCTTCTTACTAATTATGTAGGTCCATGGAGGGAGAAAAGCCAAAGAAGTTTGGAAGAGCTTACACGCAGTGGACTCCGGAGATGGACCGGGCCTTGTTGGATGTACTTGTTGAGCATCACAACAATGGTGATCATGCCCAAAATGGATGGAAGTCACATGTTTACCGCCATGCTATAAAAAATATTCGTGAAAAGTGTGCGGTGGAAGTCACAAAGGAGAAAATCACGACAAGATGCAAAACCTTTGACAAGCACTATGATATCGTTAGCAAAATTCTTTCTCAGAGTGGATTTGGCTGGGATTGGGAAAAGAATGTCCTACTAATGGACAGTGAAGAAGTGTGGGAGAAATATGTGGAGGTAAATGACAACCAATATGATATGTACCACTATTTCTTTTAACTTGCCAATGTAACTAATGTTTGTATGTGCTTACAGGCTAATGAAAAAGCAGCTATATACAAGAACAAGGTAATCCACAATTGGAATGAGATATGTACTATTTACTCAAAAGACCATGCCACCGGTGAAGGTGCTAGGACAGGTGCTGAGGCTGCGACTGAGACTGACACTGTAGATGCAGCAGCAGCTACACTGGAGGCAAATGATATCTCTCCTGAATTGGCTAGGCCATCATCAAAGAAGCCACGTATGGGTGAAGCAATTATGTGCATTCTTGGAGATGTGAAGACGTCTTTTGCTGATGCAATGAAGTCAACTGAGCCGGTACAAGCGAATCAGGCTATTTCTCCTTCTGCTGTGCTTGCTACACTTGCCGACATACCGGAGTTAAGTAAAACTGACAGGCTGCGAGCTTACGCGAAGCTAATCCTTAGCGAGCGTTTATTTCATGCTCTTCTTGAGCTCCCCGTGGAGGATAGGAAGGAATTTCTGCTCATGGTGGTTTGATATACTTCACATTTTCTTGCTGTGTCAAGACCTTGTTATTTGCTATGTTAAGAACTTGTAATATTTAGTATAAGACTATGTAGTTTGTTTGAGACTTTTTAAAAATGGTCGTTTGCTTGAGACTATGTAGTTTACTTCAGACATCTTAAAAATGTTCGATTATGATGGATTATGCTTTCATTTTCATATAATATATTCGTCTTGTTTAAGTCCGTACCGTAGAGGCATTGGTGTTCCGTACAATTTGGCGTAAACAGAACTGTAAAATGATCAAAGTCTGAAAATACTGCAATATCACTACTTTTGTACATCCAAACGACATTTGACATTCAACCTCAATATCTTGTTTGCTATCCGAATATCTAATACATCCAAACACAAATATTGATATTCAAACTCAATATCAATATCCTGGATATTGGATATTCATCCCAATATAATATCTAAGCTCTCAATATATACATCCAAACGAGGCTAACTGTTTTCATACAAATACATTTATGTACTATTGTGATTAATTAACACTAGGACTGCTTCAATGTAGCTTAATCCTTGCTAGAACGCAACCGATCATCAAAGACAAGGTACAATCAGTTGAATAAAAGAAAATTAGCCATTCGACGAGGTTTATTTATTAACAAATAAATTTATATCGTTTAATAGGTTAGGAAGTAAAAAAGCTTGGGGATCAACAATTTAGTTGTTTTATAGTTCAAAAAAGAGTAAATCACACACCTTTCAGTTTTTTTCTCCACATCTCTTAATTTTATATTATCACATATCCCGCGGCAACGTGCGGGATATCATCTAGTTCTAGAAATGTTCAGATTCAAAAATTTGCAAACAATAGTGAGCAAGCCCAGGAGCAGATGTGCGTGCGGTGCGAGATGAGCTCGCAGCTAAAGACGGTGTATAGCACCTCCCGCAGCACGGCAAATGCAGCTACACCATCTGCTTACTCAAGGGCTAGTCAGAGATTTCAGAGAGGTAGAGCTACGTGGGCTTCGTAGAGTTTGCAGCAGACAGCGATTGAACCAAGCCCAAGCACGTTACTTTGCTTCTTAGAAGCACCATGGCCACAAACCGTTGGCGTCCTTCGCCTCGAGGCATGTGCCCTGTTCCTGATAGCACTAATGTTTTCATAATGTATCTGCATATTACGTAATCAGTACACCACGATCTAAGTTCTCCCATGTATTTTTCTTCCATGTCCTGCGTATTTAAATTCTTGCAAAGCATGTTTATTGAAACTAGCCAGTTGCCCATGTGTTGCTACGGGTGAGCCATGTCGCGCCTCTGCTGATCAGCCTGTTGCGGATGTGTGCTTTTCTCTGTGGGCTATATTTTTACTAGTAATGCTGAAAAAATAATGAAACTATGATGATGGATTTTTTTTGGACGAACTATGATGATGGATTGTTTTTTATGATGATGGATTGTTGGTGTTAAAAAAATTAAGTTATGGGCGAATGATTGTCCTTTTTTGCAGTGATGGGCGATTGATTGTCGATGAAACATAAATATGCCTATGGTGTGGTGACCAAACCAGGTGCACAAGCGAAGCTGCCCCTTTTGCTCTCATTTAGCTCCGCGCTTATACCTTTTTTTTTTTGACATGGAACACAGGATAGCTCGAAAACCACAACTTGTGTTCATCACGAGCTAAACCTAAACCCAACGCTCCTAGTTCATGAGCAGCTTGTTACAACCTCGAGGGGCATAGACAACAGGAGCATCAACAAAGTTGACACGGAGGCGAAATTTTATGTCGCTAATGAGTATTCCGAGCGGACCATGATCGTAGTCGTTTGAGGCCATAGCATTCTGCAGGTTTAGGCAATCCGTCTCACTCCAACTTGGTCAGCAACCTGGAGCGCATTCAGTAAGGCCATTGTTTCGGCATGGAAGGCATCACTAACCATTCCACGGTTCCTTGCAGCAGCAAAGCAAACATTTGTGGCGTTGTCCCGACAGATACAGTCCCAACCACCAATACCCTCGGACTGACGAAAAGAAGCATCAGTATTAATCTTTACATCGTCTTCACTCGGAGGGGTCTAGTCCAGCGTCTGCAACTCAAAATTGTGGCCCTTCTTTCCCAGATTGTTCATCCATTCATCAGCATGTCTCCGATATTAAACTGGAACTGATCAACTGTGTTTTTCGCCATGGTTACCCCTATTACACTCAGAGCACCCTAGGCATGTAAGTGGGTAAACCTAGCCCACTTATGCCACTTAAGTATAAATAGTTCAATTTTGGATGAATTGATGTCAAAAATTGAACTACCTATACTTAAATGAACATAAGTGGGGTAAGTGGGTTTGCCCACTTACATCCCTAGACCACCCGTTCCCAGTATCTCCTGTATCGGCAATTCCAGTACCTCCTGTAGCACTTCAATAGCATTTGCACATGGTAATAGCTTGAGGCGAATATCTTCTAACTGCAGAGCACACCAATCGCTGCTTCGCGAACTTGCGGTTTAGGAAGAGATGGCCTCCATCCTCAAAGAATTTGTGGCACATTACACACCGTGTGTCCAGGTCAACTCCCTTTCGTGCAATATTCATGAACAAAGGGTGACTGTTATGTGCCAAACGCCAGAGAAAATGATGTACTTTAGGTGGACATTGCACCTTCCACAACTGCTTGAAAACTTCACGTTTTAGAGGTGTTACTTCAGATCCCTCACCCTCATGTCTACTAGCCTCCATTTCTCCAGATTAATTTGCATTGTATGTAGACTTGACTGAGAAGAGGCCCTTACTATCAAAATGCCATGCTATGAAGTCCTCTGAATCAGTCCGCAGTGGAATGGTCAAGATGGTTTGTGCATCAACTGGTTGAAGCATGCCCTCAGTCAACTCTCTCTTACAGGTCATAGTGGTTTCATCAATCAGGTCGGAGACATGTTCCAGTTCATTGCAATTTCTTGGAGTAGATGGGAGGCGAGTGGTTCCACGTGGTAGCCATGGGTCTTCCCAAATACAGACAAAAGTTACGTTTCCAATCCTCCATATAATACCCTCTTTCAGAACATTTAGGCCTAGCTCATTCGAGTGGATGGTTTTGTGGAAAGTAAGTCGCCATCCGGGAAATATTTTGGCGAGTAGCACCTGTGCGCACAAAGACTCCAGTGATTGCAGTAGTCTCCAGCAGTCCAGCCTTGTCGTGCTAACATGGCTAGGTTAAACGAGTATAAATCCTCGGAAGCCCAAACCTCCCTCCTCCTTTCGCAACTTCATTTTTTCCTAGCTGACCCATTGCATCTTCCTCACCTCCTCATTTTGGGACCACAATACTGGCATACCATTTTATCACACAGAGTTTTCGATAGATCGAAGCATGCCATAGCATAGGTTGGGATGGCTTGGGACACTGCCTTAATGAGGGTTTCTTTTGCTGCTATTGACATTAACCGCTCCAACCACCCGAGAATCCTCCTCCAAATCTTCTCCTTAATGTATACAAAGCACTAGGTTCTCAATCTACCAATATAAGTTGGCAAACCGTGGTATTTACCATGTGTAGCCTCCAAGCCCAATTCTAAAGCTTGCAGCAATAAATTTTCATGCTATTCTTTGTATTTGAGATGAAAATGACCGAGGACTCCTCCCTGTTAATAACTTGACCACAGCACTCTTCTTTGCAGGATTGATTTGATCATCTCTACATTATGCACTGCACATTGGCTTCTAACAGCAACAGAGAGTCATCCGCAAAAAGGAGATGGTTGACCCGTGGGGCTATAGGGGCAAGTTTTATACCTCTCGGCAAACCCTCATGTTCCGATTTGTTGAGCATGGCCGAGAAGCCTTCAACACATAAGAGGAATAAATACGGGGAGATCGGATCCCACCGTCTTAAGCCATGTCCCGGCATCACTACATATGTTAGGTCCCCACTCACTCTGAACCGGTATGAAACTGTGGATACACACCTCATTACTAGCTGCACAAAGTTTTCATTGAATCCCATACGCCGCATGGTACCTTTTAGAAAAGGCCACTCCACCTTGTGATATGCCTTACTCATATCAAGTTTTAATGCCATGTGTGCATCCTTTCCCTTCCTATTCCTCCTCGTAAAATAGGACATCTCATATGCCAGAATAGTATTATCCGAAATCAATCTACCTGGCACAAAGGCACACTGGTTTGGTGAAATAATCTCCTCAATAATAGTTTTGAGACGGTTTGCAATGACTTTGGAAATGAGCTTGTACACAATGTTGCAAAGGCTAATAGGGCGTAGATTCTTTAGACGGTCAGGGTTCCGAACCTTTGGGATAAGCACATCAATAGTCTCATTCCATCCCTCCGGTATAATGCCGCCTCGCAACACATGCAGAACCTCTTTTACCATAGTGTCACCCACAGTCTCACAAAATCTCTTACAGAAGATAGTGAGCATACCATCAGCCCTCAGAGCTTGGATATCACCCATGTCCTCGAGGTCCTTTTTCATCTCCTCCTTCGAAAAATCAGCTGAAAGAAAATTGTTCATTTCACTCGTGCCTCTCGGGGTAACAGCGTTAAGCACTCCATCCAGCTCTGCACCTGCCATGGGGGTAAAGAGAGATGAAAAATGATTAGTAATGAGGTCCTTCAAGCCCTCCTCCCCCTCCACTACAGCTCCATCCTCCCCCTTCAACTTATTAAGTGTGTTTTTCTTTTTTTTTCTCTAAGATGCATATGCGTGAAATTAACGTGTGTTACGGTCCCCCTTTTCTAGCCGGTGCGCATGAGCTCGTTGACGCCAAAAAAGATCGAGCTGGTCTTCCAGCCTCACCAACTTGTATGCAGTAACTTGCTCCTTGCAAACACTTGCCACTCTAACTCCATCCGAGCTTTTTTGATGCGCTGCTGGAAGTCGCCTAGCACGTCTCTACTCCATACATGTAGGGATGTGGAGACAGATTTCAACATCTCCATTGTGTTTGTCGCCTCTCTATCACCGGCGTTTTCCCATGCCACTCTATTAGCCAACGTGCTTCAAATCTTTTGTTCAACACTTTTTGTCGCGGTCGAGATCTCCCACAAGGCCCATCAACCGAGAGAAAGACAGGCCTATTGTCAGAGCGCTCCGGGCAACCATTGACAACCTTGTAGTTTGGGAATCGTGCGCTTTACCACAGATCTATCAAGCCTCTCACGCATATAACCTCCAGCTCTACAATTATTATTACGCCAAGTAAACATGTCACCCTCAAAACCAAGATCATTCATATTACAGAAGTTTAACGCATTCCTAAAACTCCCCGTATGAATCTGAGGCTTCGGAACATCCCCTTGTTTCTCAAAGCTATATAGGATCTCATTGAAATCTCCGATGCATACCCATGGTAGCTTCTTCTTGATATGGAGTGTACGCAACATTCGGCATGTCTCCTCCCTCTTATCAACTCTCGGTTCACCGTAGAGTCCTGTGAAACACCACTTGAAACCATCTTCTTCAGTTATGTCTGCGTCAATGTGCATACGCCCCATCCATCTCAGATTCAGATTTATTCCTCGCTTCCAGAACAAAGCTAAACCTCCACTCCTTCCAACACATTCTTTGAATACCACAAAAGGCATCCCAAGCTTGTATCTCACCCTCTCTATTCCTTTTCTCTTCAGTTTAGTTTCGGAAAAAAAAGAATGTCAGGGTCCTCCTTCTTCTGGAGAGCCAGAAGACCCAAAACTGCCGGCCCATTCCCCATACCCCGGCAGTTCCAACCAACTAGTTTCATTGGGACTTGCAGAGCTGTTCCTACAGCCCCACGCACATCATTGGTGTAGCAACATCCTCCCACAACACATGTTTTTCCCTCTTAGTTTTCAGGTCCACATCCATTTCCTCCACATCTGTCTCCATCACTCTCTTATTCTCCTTTACACTACTCCCTTTATCAACCTTCTCTGCACCTGGTTCTCTGCGGTTACCTAGCTGCTGGCGTTTGAATATTATTTTCTGGCTTTCCTCCACGTGTAGTACTAGAGGCACTTCCCTTTAGAGTAACAAGGTGCGCTTCAGGTTGAGACTCCCCAACCCGATCGACGTTGTTGTCCTTCTGCATGGATCCGTCTTCATCAGCCAATCCCTCCTTTTAAGTGGTACCCTTCACATGCACAAGTGCATCTGCTTTCTCAACTATTCTTGTCTGTCCTTCACCCTCCTTTTCGGATTGTGTTTTCGCATCCTCTAGCAGCAATTGCTTGCTTGCGTTACTACCCTTTCAATCACCCCCTCGTGACCCGATAGTCACCTAACTGTCTTTGTCAACATGGTTCTTTCTCAATTGAACTCCCCCAGATTTCCTCCAGTTGTCACTATCGCTCCCTGGCCGGCTGCTAAACTGTGAGAGGCCAACACGTCGGTTGCTTCCACCATCTCGACCATCACTATATATAGGATCTCCCCCATCCCCACCACCACGTATTGATCATTGTTGGATCACCATGGGATGTATGCCCTCAGCCAATTGCCATACTGGGGGTTTTCACCTCTTGCAAGAACAATTTTACAGTCCCTATCAATGTGGTCAACCATTCCACGGCAGAAGCACAAATCAGGTAGGAATTCAGACTCGAAGCGACACCACAAATCTTTTTTGCCTTCTCCCATTGCCAGCATAATTCCCTCATGAGTGGGTTCCTTACACTAATGTGCAATTTGACTTATAGATACTTTCCCTGAGCCAAGCCATCATCCCCAACCTCAGCATCTAGATACTCGCCTATCTCCTCTGCAATGGAGATTCCTGTATCTCGGTCCATCCTTCCAAGGGGCAACCTAAACCGTCAAATCCATATAGGGATCCTACTGAACTCATACTCCTCAAGAGTTTTATTTGGATCAAAATCCTCGAACACCAACAGGCCCTTGTTGAAACAACACGACCCTTCATGCAAGGCTTTGTTTTTGCCCGATTCCTTCCTGAAAGTGAAAACAAATAGATTCTCACCCATATCCTAGAACAATAATCCCTTCAGCGGGCACCGAATCCTGACCAGGGTCGTAGCCAACGCCTCTGCGTGCGCTGGTTTCTCAGACAGCAATTTTGCAGTCGCTTGCGGCTCAACCACTGCCGTCTTCCTTGCATCAGACCATCTGATTTTGAGCCCTCTGCTTTCCATTTCCGAAAGCTTCAACCCTTTCATCGGATCTTCAAACCCCTCCATCTCAACACCAAAAACCACCTCGACTCCCAATCTAGGTTTTGTGTGTCTTATGATCGTTCCCTAGACAACCACGAAAGGCTTTTGTTTGGTGGGAAAGGGTTACGAAAGACAATGGCAATCACCAGCAAAGGCGAATATGTTAGCAGGCTTAGGAACATGGACACGGTGGACGAGCAACGGTAACGCGCAGGTGATGATCCAAAATCGCTTCGCAATCGCCACACAAGGAAACCAACCGTCACCCACGGGACGGACTCGTATTGTTTCCACGCTTATACATCTTTTTTTTCCCATGCTTGTGCATCTTCTTCTTTTTTGATTTTTCAGGGAAATCCGCGCTTATACATCCATTGTCCCGTGAAAGTGAAGGGTCCTACAGTGTGGGCTTGTCGTACACCATAGGCCCAAGAGGAGGCATAGTCAGTGGACGATCCAGGAGTTTAGACATGGAAACTGCCCGGTCCTAAAAATCAGCACAACAAAACACCAAAACTATCATTCTCTAAACACTCTTCACAAATAAAATTAGACGCATTACCACCAAAATAAGACCCATCAATATGCCGTTGTTCGTGTGTGATATGTGAAAGACAAATAAAAGTAGAAGAAGGAAGTTGTGTTTGTCAACTCCTACATTTCTGTGGGTCCGGCGTTGTCCTCAACGACATCCGTGCTAGCGTCAACATTGATGGAAATAGTAGTCATGGGGCCGAGCGGAAATCATCATTGACACATGTGATGTCATACCGTGTCCATCCCGCGTCTTTCCCCACGAGCAACTCGGGCAGCACCGCCGCCACCTCGTACTAGCCCTCCTTTGTTCCCTTCCTTCCCTCGCAGTGGCCCAAACGGCTGGGGAAAAGTCACTCACGGTGGTTGGCGCCAGCGAGCGCTACCTAGAAAGATCTCAGATCAAATGTGCCCCGACTATTCGACGGAGCAGTGGAGTATGTCGGAGCTCCAACTTATTAATGTATCTAGGCTCCGCCTATGTCCCCGTGGTGCTCAAACGGTAGTGTCTGGCTACCGTCAACGCAAAGACTCCTTGGCAGCATGGTGATACGTCATAAACGTATCCCTAATTTCTAATGCTCCATGATCATATTATGCCAATTGCTACATGTTTTCTCCCTTATTTATAGCATTTTTATACGTTTTCCCGAGAGCCAGTTCCATGTTTTCTACTGTTTTTTAGTTTCAGAAAAGTTGTTATAGAAATATTCTCGGAATTGGAAAATTGGAAAATCTAGAAGACCGAAGAGAAGTCAAAGAGGGGCAACAGGGGGGTCACACCATAGGATGGCGCGGGTCCCCCCGTGGCCGCGCCAGCTATGGGTGTGGGGCCCCTGGAGCTCCACCGCCTTTGCCTTTTCGCCTATTTAAGCCCCCTAGATGGAAAACCCTAAGTACCTGATCAAAATCCATGAAAAAGTTCTGCAACCGCTGTCACCGTCAACCCTAGATCAGGAGGGTTCTAGAGCTGTTTTCCGGCACCCTGCCAGAGAGGAAATCATCACTGGAGGCTTCTACATCACCATGCCTGCCTCCGGAGTGATGCGTGAGTAGTTCATCCCTGGACTACGGGTCCATAGCAGTAGCTAGATGGTTGTCTCCTCGTCATATGCCTCCATGTTTAGATCTTGTGAGCTGTCTATCATGATCGAGATTGATCGTATGTAATTCTATATGTTGTGTTTGCTGGGATCCGATGAATATTGAACTTATGCCAAGTTGATTATAGTCTTTATTGCATATGTTATTTGTGATCTTGCATGCTTTCCGTTGCTAGTGGTTGCTCTGGCCAAGTAGTTGCTAGTGACTCCAAGAGGGAGTATTTATGCTTGATAGTGGGTTCATGCCTCCTTATTGCCTTGCTCGAGTGACAGAAACGTGAAGGGGGAGGATGTGATGTTTCCATTAGGAAGAAAACAGCGGTGAGAGTATCCGCGTGTATAATCATTGCTTACATTACACACTTTGTTTAATGCAATTATCAGTTGCATGCAACTTAATACCTAAGGGGGTTCGGATGATAACCTGAGGGTGGATTATTAGTCATAGATGCAGACGGATGTCGGTCTATGTATCTTGTAATGGTCGCACTAAATTACATAGTAATCATCATGTTATAATGTGCACTACGGTGCAACCTTTATTTGTAAATTGCCCAGCTGTAATTTGTTCACCCAGCATGTTATATTTTATGGAGAGACACCACTAGTGA
The DNA here is from genome assembly GCA_028641055.1 of Alopecurus myosuroides. NCBI lineage: Eukaryota > Viridiplantae > Streptophyta > Magnoliopsida > Poales > Poaceae > Alopecurus > Alopecurus myosuroides. Next base: position 122,884,273 of record CM054058.1, read on the forward strand.
ACCTATGAAGCCCGGTCCATTTTTTACACTGTTAAACAAACCACAACAATTTCCTGCTCTCTCTACTTTCTGCAAGCATACAATTGTTTTCCACACTATACGTCTAATCTTTGTTTTCAGCAAGACCGGTGAGATTGACAACCTCACTGTACCGTTTGGGAAAAGTATTTTGGTTGTGTTGTGTGTAGGGCTGGAATTAAAACTCGGAACTCGCGAGTTAAACAAGTAGCTCGCAACTCGACTCGGTTCGGCTCGAACTCGTTGTCCAACGAGCCGAGTCGAGTTTTCGTTTTCGACGGTAAATGAGTTCAAGCTAAACGAGCCGGGTTTACCGAGTACTCGTTTATCTCGTTTAACTCGGTCAAAATAATTTTTAATGATATTTTTGTTTATTTGAATATTTTTTACTCATTATTGTAGTTTGTTTACTACAAATTGTTTGATGGTGACATATTTATTGTGATGATTTTATGATAAATGACCCAAATAATAAAAAATAATTATATATACATTATATAATGTTGACTTTTTATAGTTTTATAAAATTAGATAAGTTAAACGAGTAGCTCGCGAGCTACTCGCGAGTTCACCGAGCCGAGCCAAGTTTTGATTTTGAACTCGTTTGTTGAACGATTTGAGCCGAGCTCGACTCGCTAGTTGACCAAGCTTGAGCAAGTCGAGCCGATCAGGCTCGGCTTGGCTCGAATTCCAGCCCTAGTTGTGTGCAAGTTCCACGTTGTTGCTGACACCGGTGAAGCGCCAGGACCACCGTCCATGGCATCAACCTTCTGAAGGTCCTCTTTCTCCTACTGGATTGATAACCCTGGTTCTTAACTAAGGGGAAAATTCCTACCGCTGCGCTCATCACACCCTCCTCTTGGAGTATCCCAATGCAAACATCAAGGATGCTACAATTTTCAACTTGAAGATTTTCAACATGAAGCAAGAAGACCAATGAAGGACTTAGCCAAGAAAACCAACTTCAGAAGCACCTCCAAGAAGTAGAAGCACTTACAAGAAAATAACAAGAGGAACATCAAGAGGACCAAACCACATTTTTATCTAAGTCTTTTTCCCTCTTGTTTTATGTTCCCTTATACTCTATGGTGGCTAAGTTAGAATTAGATCAGCCCCTAGTTTCCCATCAAGTGCTGAAAAGATCAATGAAGTCACCACAATAAGGAGGAAGCTACAAATAAGTTGAAGTTCACCCTTAAGAAGACTAATAATGTGAAGACTTGGAGCTACAACATATTCAAGAGCATCAGCATCAAGTTCGTTTTCCAAGAATTAGAATTTGTTTTCAATATAATTAACGTCAAGATACTTTTTGTTCAAGACTTAGAATTAGTTTTCAAGTGAGTTTTGACCAAGACATCAACAAGAAGTAAACTTCAACTCAAGAAGAATATTCTCCCAGAAGATGAAGAAGAAGAAGAGAAGATTTTACAAGTCCTTTTTTGGGAACTCTAGCAATCCCATATATTTCTCTTATTCTATATGACTAAGTACCTAGACTAAATAAGGAGAACTACAAGAAAGGCCATTGAAGAAACATGAAAAAAGACCTAGACATCAGAAGAAAATAAAGGAAGCAAAAGAAGACTTGAAGGAAACAAGACAGAAATAGATTAGACCTTTGTGTGATATTTTGATCAAAGACTAACCCTTAGTCAGAAATGGAAAATACTAACTACAATGACTTAGTTTATTTTGTGCATTGAAATTGATTGTTATCATATGTTTTCTCTTTTTCATGTTAGAGTAAATGTGATAATACTCAATGAAAACTCTTGGAATTTCCTTGACAAGTATGATCAATTAACTGTGAACTTTTCCAACCCAATCCTTAGACTTTTCCTATACACTAAACCCAAACACAATAATTGCTTTGGTAGAATAGATTGTTGTGTTAATTTGTTGATTGTTATACTTTGTTCTTTTGCTTATGGTTGTTTGTTTATTTTTGTTTACTTGTATTGTTTATATTGTACGGAGAAAATGTTCTATTTTGTGAAGAGAAGGTGATTTTTCTTCACCAACTTCAAACGCAAGTAACACACCATCAATACCCATTATTTTATATATGCATTAGTTGATTTTTGAGTAGTATGCATGATAGGAAATTTTATTAAGTTAATTATGCTACGATATTATCCTATTAGTGTGTAGCCATCTCTTTTACCCTTGTTATTTTTATAGCCTTAGAACTTAGTAGATGTCATGCAATGATTAAAGATTGTTTTACTAGATGTTAAGGAAAAATTCTAAGTATAACTAATAAATGAACCACCTAGGTGGAAATGGAAAGACTGGTTTATGTTGAGTGTTGCCTCAGGGCCCTTGTCTAAGTTTTATTCCACTTGAGTTTTTCACTTGCGGGTGGCCACCCAGGAACAAAGAGATTATTATGTCCCTCTAAGTTTAGTATCTTCCTATGCAGCCTTTTAACAATATGGGCTCTGTCTTGATCAACTAAGTTGTGAGAATTCAGCTTGTGCTTGACAAGCAGTTGTAGCATAATTATAGATGGAACGGGTCTTGCTGCTGGGTTGGATTCTTTCTTCCGAAAGATCTCGTCTCAATTCTCTCCTTTCCATGATGCACTCCGTGTGTATATGATGTTTGGGCAAACTGAAGACAAAAAAAGTGAAAGTGCACAACCTCTGCAGAGTTAGAACCTACGATCTTAGTTGTGTCCCCGGTTATGGACAACTATGAGCAGCTGGACAAGGAATGACGAAAGAATCTCAATACCATTTTCAACAAGTAAAATTTTGACTAAGTGAACAGTATTTGTGGTGCTTCGATCTTAATACAATGTTGGCACCCTTTGAGAAGAAAAGTTTGTTTTAGAAAAGAGATAGGAGAAAACTTTCTTTATGCAAACTTAGCCAAAACTTCACCAAGCCAAATATGCATGTAGATATAGTCTTATCATTTTATATCCACCATAGTGTTACTTGCCAATACATTAAATTGTATTGACCCCCTTGTGGTTGCATATTCCACCCTTCAGATGATTTTGAAGACGAGTGAGGTTTCGTTCAGGATCTCGAGTCTATAACCAACATCTTTTGCCTGTGACACATGAAGAAGATGAGGCTCAATGTTGTACTATGTTTTCTGCTGTAACTCCATGTTCCTTTTTGTCTTCTAAGACTATGCAAATTGTAATCATATTTTGTAAATACTGGATCATGCGATGTAATATAATTTTGACGCATTTGCCTGATATTTCATTTTGAACTCTGGTGCTAGGAATTGATCCAGGGACTAGCACGATTACACATGGTTTTTGCATTATTTAAATGTGGGAACGCTACACAAGTAGACGAAAGGGGAAGAGCTCAGGGAATGAAAACTATACACTGTTGGAGATATGCCCTAGAGGCAATATTAAAACTTATTATTTATTTCCATGTTCATAATTAACGTTTATATTTCTGTGCTATAACTGCTATGGTTCTTGAATATGAGATTCACAGGAAAACCCATATGCACGTGTGGAAACATAAACACTAAATAGTTACCTAGTCTCGCCTCTAAGACTAGCTCATGTGTTGCATGCTGATCTCGTTTTCCTGATCATGGACATAGTTAGATGCCAGCAAAAATGGGAGCACATTGCTGGCGGAACAATGAGTGCTGGACAGACCGAATTAATGGATATACTATGAGATCTCGTCGTCAAATGTTGTTAGTATAATCATAGAAATGTTAACGTATACCCACACCCTTAGACCATGCGAATATCTAGTTCCTACGGACAAGACTTTTTACCTTGATACTGTCAAACGTTACCCGTAACAGGATAATCATAACAGCGGTCCTTAGGTACTTTGAAAAAGTGCATCTAGGACTTGATAGTTCAAGACCGGGGTTTGCTCCTCCGACGATGGAGAGATACTTTTGGGCCCTCCTGGTATTATGGTATCCATCATTGATGCGCTTTGTTGGGATACCCCAAGAGAAGGGTGTGATGAGCACAGCGGTAGGAGTTTTCCCCTTAGTTAAGAACCAGGGTTATCAATCCAATAGGAGAAGGAGGACCTTCGGAAGGTCGATGCCACTGACGGTAGTGTTGGCGTTTCACCGGTGTCAGCAACAACGTGGAACCTGCACACAACACAACGCAGTCTAAGAAGAACGAAGCGATTGTTCAGGCTCAGTGTGGCGACTTTAGTGATTATTTTAAAACTAACATTAAGTAGGAAGATAGGTTTGAACCGTTAAAAAAATTCTGCTTCAGATACGATTAATTTCGCACAGAGAATAAACGAAAAGGCAAAAAAAAAATCGGCACGGGTGGTAAACTCCGCGCTGTCGTGCCGACTCATCGGAGTAGAGGTACCGGCCTGCTTTGCGTATTCAATGGCTCAACTGACTTCCCGGACACGGGCCGGTCGGGAAGGGGAGTGGACTTTCAACCACGTGATGATGTACACGAGCTTCAGGATTCTATCAAAAGGTGGCCGGCTCCGGTGCACCACCCATGCCGGAGCTGTTCCAACGTGCACAGACATGGCAGATCGGTCGGGTCAGATTTTCTGCGTTAATGCGGTTGCTGCTGCTTCCGGCGCACTGACACACGCCCGCCTTGGAAATTCCTGGCTGGTTCTTTCATCTGAATGGGTCAGCACTCCGTTCCAGCACGAGAATATTCAACCTACAGGCTACAGGCAGATTAAGGATGGAACCGGGACGCTCCGAACCGTTTTTCTAGGGTTCGAGTAGCAAGGCGGCGCGAGGGCTATCTCCACCTTCCTCGGCGCTTTTCTTAGGGTTGATCGCCGTGGTTCATCGGGGCCTCTCCGCTCTGCGGTTCCTTGCCAGTTTGTGCTCGGGGTGACTACGGGGGACCTTGCGTCCTTGCCCACCCTTGGCGCATCTCGGGGGACGGGAGGGGAAGGCTGCAAGTGCCATGGCGGGATCAAGCTCGAAGACCTCGGGGAGCGGGAGGAAAAGGGAATCCATGGAAGAGATGATGGGGAAATTAGACCTGACTGAGAAGGAGAAGGAACCGCTGGTGGTGGACGATGAGATCGTCGCGGAGGAAGAAGGACTGTGTGCCCTGATCGGAAAAGTGATGTACCGGTGACCGTTTCATGTTAACACCATATCGGAGGCGCTGAGACCGGCGTGAGGCAACCCTAGGGGGCTGATGTTCATGCCGGCAGGGGTCAACATGTTTGTGGCAAGTTTCGAGCACAAACGTGATCGGGATCGAATCTGGGAAGGAGGTCCGTGGTCTGTGGGCAAGCACTGCGTTGTTCTGGAGATCTTTAACATTCGCTCGCGACCATCGGAACTGAAGTTTGATCGTCTGAGGATTTGGGCAAGAGTGTTAAACCTCCCGTTTAACATGTTATGCCCGCCATGGCCGGATCGCATTGCTAGTAAGGTTGGGGAGGTGATCCAACTAGACGCTGATGGGAAAGGATATGCCTGGGGGGACTGTTTGCGCGTCCGAGTGTGGATCAAGGTGCAGGAACCGCTACTAAGGTGGGTTCAACTGGAATCAGCAAAAACAAAGGTGAAGGAATTCTTTGATGTGCAGTACGAGAGTCTCCCGTACTTCTGCTTCTCTTGCGGGAGATTGGGGCACGCTGAACTTATGTGCCCTGTCCCTGCCGGGAGAGATGAATTTGGTCGGCCCCCATACCCTGAAACTCTTAGGTTTACACAACAGAAGGTTAATAATTGGAGCGGGGGGTGGTGCGACGGCGTTCATGAGTAAGAATTATGCTGGAGGGGAGGATGATGTAGAGAGGGGTGCGGAGGTCACCTCTCCAGCGAAAATCAGCATAAATTCAAGGAACCCACCTATGAATTCAAGGCTCGAGGTGGGGGTTTTGGAGGAAGAAAGAACAATGTTAACAGGGGACATGATAATGCTGTCTACCGGTGGGTCGACCTCGATGGAGGCGATCGGGGAGGCACAAGGAAGGGAAAGGACAAGGAGGTACTGCTGATACTTGACTAGGAGACTTGGAACAAAAAAAAAGCTGAATGAAGAGACTGCGTCAGTGGGGTCAAACGATGGGAGTAGGGGCTCCAAGAAACCAAAATCCACGGATACAGGTGGTGATTTGGCGGAGGTTGTGATGCAGCCCCGCCCGGAGCAATGAGTTGCATATGTTGGAACTGTCGAGGGCTTGGGAACCCTGCGACAATTCAAGAACTACACGACCTAGTCAGGTTGGAAGCGCCCGCGATTGTGTTCCTGTGTGAGACTAAAATACATGGGGACAGAGCGAGGGCCCTAAAATCGAAACTTGGTTTTGAAGGGTGCCTTACTGTTAACAGTGTTGGATTGAGTGGGGGCTTGGCCCTTTTTTGGTCGAGGGAGGTGGAGGTTACACTCAACACTTTCTCGGATCAGCACATTGACGTTATGGTTAAAAATGTGGGGGGTGTTAATTTGGAGTGGCGTTTCACAGGTTTTTATGGCAAGGCAAGGAGGAGTGCTCGGTCTGAAAGTTGGACGTTACTGAAATGGTTAAGATCACAGAGTGATGTGCCTTGGCTATGTGGGGGCGATTTTAATGAGGTCCTGCACGGATCGGAGTATTTTGGTATGAATGATCGTCATGAATGGCAAATGGAAGGTTTTCGGGAGGCAGTAGATTTCTGTGGACTCACCGATTTGGGGTTCCAAGGTATACCTTACACATGGGATAATATGCAGGAAGGTGACTCGAATATCAAGGTGAGACTTGACAGATTCCTTGCCGATCCGAGATTTATGGAGTTGTATAACGGGAGTTTTGTGAAACACATTCCAACGCCACGGTCCGATCACTGCTTGTTGGTTGCAAAAGTGAGAAGACTAGAGGATGTGGCGGGTGGAAATTCTACCAGAACATTCATGTATGAGGATGCATGGAATGAAGAGGAGTCACACGGTCAGGCTGTCATCGATGCCTGGACAGCAAGTTCGGGTGAGCAAGGATTGCTGGGGATTAATGATGCCCTAATGCGCATGCAAACCGAGCTGTCGGACCGGAAGAGAAAGAAATTTGGAGACGTGAGAAGAAAGATTAAAAAATTACGTGCGGAGTACGAGCGGGAGAAATCGAACTCGTTATTCCGTGGCACGTCTAGGCGGGAGAGGGAGATAGCTAGACAACTAGCGGGTCTTCTTAACAAGGAGGAGATCATGGCGAGACAGAGGTCTCGAGTTGATTGGTTGAAGGCTGGAGATCACAACACTAAATTCTTTCATGCACGAGCATCTGCGCGCAAAAGCCAAAACCGAATCTCAGTTTTGCAATCGGCGGATGGTACCTTATGCGTAAGCAAGGAGGAGGTACACGCCGAGGTGCAGCAGTTTTATTCCAACTTATATACAGCCCAGGAATTCACGGATGTTCACGCTGTCCTTCACCATGTTCCAAGTAAGGTGACGGAGGCGATGAATGGTCAGCTGATGCGGCAGTTTAAGGAGGAGGAGGTGAAATCGGCCCTCTTTTCGATGGGCCCCTCAAAGGCTCCGGGAGCAGATGGTTTTACTGCCGGGTTCTATCAGCGGCATTGGAGTGTAATTGGAAAGGATGTAATTACGGCGGTTCTGGGTTTTTTGAACGGAGGGTTGCTGCCTAGTGCGATCAACAAAATTGTGATTGTTCTTATACCCAAGGTAAAAAAATCCTCAGAATATTACGCAGTATAGACCTATCTCGCTTTGCAATGTTATCTATAAAATCTGCTCGAAGATCCTTGCTAATCGGATGAGAGAGATGCTAGATGAGATAATTGCAGAAGAGGAGAGTGCCTTTGTCCCGGGCAGATTAATCACGGATAATGTGATTACGGCTTACGAGTGCATCCACTCAATGAGGCGTAAAAGAGGTAAACAAGGCTGGTGTGCGGTTAAAATAGATATGATGAAAGCATATGATCGCGTGGAGTGGGCTTATCTCCAAGGAATTATGCAACAACTTGGTTTTGAGGAGGGCTGGATTTCTCTTGTTATGAGATGTGCTTCCACGGTTAGTTTTCAAATCAAGGTGAATGGAGAGCTGCTTCCAAGTTTTCTGCCCTCTAGGGGGATTAGACAGGGAGACCCGATATCCCCGTATCTCTTCTTATTGTGCGGAGAAGGGTTTTCTTCCATGTTAAAGAACTATGACGGAGGTTGGATTGACAGGGGTATCAGAGTGAGCACTCGAGCACCATGGGTCTCCCATCTGCTTTTTGCAGATGATTGCCTAATTTTTATGAAAGCAGACGTGAGGAGTGCGGCACGACTGAATAATATTATGTATGATTACAGTATTGGTTCCGGACAGTGTGCAAACAAGCAAAAAAGCTCTATTTTCTTTAGCTCCAACTGTGGAACCTCGGTAAGGAGGGGGGTTCGGAATACCACTCAGATTTTCCGGGAAGCCCTATCAGAGAAGTACTTAGGCCTACCTACTGCTAATGGTAGAGTGACTGAAGGACAACTTATGCACATTTATGAGAGAGCTAGGTCCAAAGTGCAGGGGTGGTGTGAGAAGAAGTTGTCGTGTGAAGCAAGGGGAGTCCTTCTGAAATCGGTGGTCCAAGCATTACCGACCTATTCTATGAGTTGTTTTAAACTCACAAAAGGTCTATGTAAAAAGATTACGGCAGTAATGTCACAGTACTGGTGGGCTGGATCTCTGGATCGGAAAGGAATGCACTGGCAGAGTTGGGAAAAAATGGCGATATCGAAGAATCATGGAGGGCTAGGTCTCCGTGACCTTGAGACCTTCAATGATGCGATGCTGGCCAAGCAAGCGTGGAGGCTGCTGGTTAAGCCGGATAGCTTATGCGCCAGGGTACTCAAAGGGAGGTATTATCATGATTGTGATGTTCTCTCGGCAAGTTGCCCATCTAATGCATCACCCATCTGGAGAGCGGTGATGAAAGGGAGAGAGGTGCTAAAAAGGGGTCTTATCCGCCGGGTGGCTGATGGTAAGACAACCGAGATATGGCACGACAATTGGATCAATGATACAGCGACGATGAAAGTTACAGGGAGGCTATCGGATGACCCAGTCCAATTGGTAGCTGATCTAATTGATCCAAACACTGGAAATTGGAAGGAAGAGCTGGTTCGGAAGGTTTTTCTCCCTACGGACGCAGCAGCTATATTAAGCATTCCTAGGACGAGCAGAAGCAATGATGATATTTGGGCGTGGGCTTGGGAGAGGTCGGGCCTGTATTCAGTCAGGTCGGCGTATAGAGCTTTGGCTCATGCTAGTTTCATGGAGAAGCAGGTGGGCGCCGGCTCGTCGAACTCGGACCACAAGTGGAAAGTTTTATGGAAGCTGAATATTCTACCGAAGATACGAGTTCTCTGGCGGCGCGCGATGAAAAATATGTTACCATGCTACTCAGAGTTACAGAGGCGACATGTGCGGAAATATTCGATTTGTCCGATGTGTGGCCATGAAGAAGAGGATCTGTACCATAGCCTGTTGGTGTGTGATCATGCTAAATGTTTTTGGAGAGCGGCGGAGTGCTCTTTCTCCATTAAACTGCCGAGGCTACATCCCAGTACGTGGATGGAGGACATGTTGGTTCCAGAGGTGGTGCCTCGGAAAGATGTTGAAATCGGTATAACTTTAATGTGGGCTATATGGCACAGCCGCAACAAGTTTACCCATGGCGAAGAGAAGTTTCAGCCACAGAAATCGATGCAGATTGTCGACGACATTGTCAGGTCGCTAGAGAGGCCAAGGGCTATTGAGACCCGAGTTGTGCAGGCAGAGGTGAAGTGGAAGCCACCGGAAGTGGGGTGGACAAAAATGAATTCTGACGCTGCTATTGATGTGTGTAACAGGAGGGGGAGCATCGGAGTGGTAGGACGTAATCACAATGGTGACTTCTTGCTTGCTAGGGGTCGGTGCTACGAGGGCATCACGGACCCTGAGACGATGGAACTGCTTGCTTGTCGAGATGCGATGCAGGTAGCCGTTGATAGAGGAGTACAGAACTTGGTGGTGGAGACGGACTGCTCCAATATACAGAGGTTATGGGAGTCCAAGGAGGGGGAACGCACAGCTAATGTGCATATTTTTAGTGATATGAGGATGTTAGTCAGTAATTTTCAGGGATTCACGCTTCTTTCGGTTAGCCGTACCGCAAACAAGTTAGCTCACTGTATGGCCAAAGAAGCACTTTCTTCAATTTCTAGTTTGAACTTTGATGTAATCCCTGGTCATCTGCGTGCGCTTGTGCATGCAGAGAAGCTCCAGATATTTGAATAAATGAAGTGATTTGAGTTGTCAAAAAAAAAGCTAGCTTGTTTAGTGCAAACAACGTGACAATGACAAGTGACACCTACGCACGTTAGGGCGGGCGACCCCAGCTGCATGTCTCTATAAATGGCTAGCATCAAACCATCTCTGTACGTGGACATTCCACGGGAAAAAACGCCATTTGCGTTCCGGTCAGAGATACAGAGTACACGGACACACGTTCTTGACCGTTTCTTCACCGAGAGTCCATAACGATCCATTTTAGCACGAGAATTTCCAACCTAGTTGGCCGCAAAGAACGGAAGGCGAACCAGCTGCACCTGCACGCCTGCACAACGCTCCCAATTCTTCTCCCTGTAAATGTACACACGTCCTAGACTAGCTAGCTAGCTAGCGCCAAACCTCGTGCCTACCACAAGGCAGGTCAGAGACTCAGAGGTTTAGAGAGATGTACGAATGTATACATATTCTAATTTTTTAACAGGATGTATCTAGTGAAATAACATGATAATAACTACCACAAAGTTGCATTTATCCTACTCCCTCCGTCCACTTTTATAAGACACATCGAATCATTTGACAAAAAACGTTACAAAATGGAATAAGCAAACAAACCTACGATGGGTAGTTATCCACCGTAGAATTATTATGAGCAAACCAAAGTTGCTTGGTCAATTATTCCATCGGAACAAGGAAGAATAATAGGTTTAGACTTATTTTCCGAGAAAACTTCCGATCTATTCATCATCTATCAAATACACTATCCCAGCAAAAAAAAAAGACGGTACATAGAAAACCAAAGGTAAAGAAAATTACATTCAGATCCATATACCACCTAGCGACGACTACAAGCAACGGAGCGATCCAAAGGCGCGTCGCTGTCACCGCCCCTCCATCATTGGAGCTGGGAAAACCTTGTTGTAGTAGATAGTTGGGAAGTCGTGGTGCTAAGCCCCCACAGGACCAGCGCACCAGAACAACAATCGTCGCCGATGAAGACGAGTATAGATCATAAGGGTCTAACCCGTATACACACGAACGCAAACAAACGAAGACGAGATCCAAATATATCCACCATAGACAAATGTTGATCGAATCCCACGAGATCCGCCGGGGACACACCTCCACACTCCCTTTGACGATGCTAGATGCATCACAGGAACGATATCTAGGCGGGGAGAACCTGATTCCACCGTCAGGTAGTGGCCGATGCATCGTCTTCCTGAGTAGAACACAAATCCTAACCAAACTCACAAAAACTTCTAAAAACGGAGCCCTCCGCCGACTAGGACCAAGATCCACCACACATCCATGGCCCAGAGGCCACAACAGCGAGTAGACCGGCCAGCGGGGCCAATGGGAGGTAGGGAACCCCGAATTGCCTTTTTTCTTCCAAGCGTACGTGCGGAACACAAAGGGATATGTAGGTTCAAACTTTGGTGGAGAAATAATTAGAACTACATGTTGTGATCCACCATAGGCTAGTGTGTGGCCGCACTGGCCTTTTTTAGTTTCCGTTTACTCAACATTTTAAATACCAATACATGAGAACATTATCAAATAAATATTACAGTTGTAGTTTGTGAATACAAGTTTGTGAAGAATCTACATTAATTCGTCTGATATTCAAATGTAATTTTAATAAATTAAGGTGGGCAACAACTAAGTAAGAAGAACATTCATATATCCACACATAAAATAGATATTTATGCAGACAACCGACAAAATATATTCATGCAATTCTTTTAATGCAACTCTATTTATCCCCTCGTTGCACTCTCGGGTGTCATGTGCCTACTGTCTTAGCTGAAATTGTTGAAGAATGTTAGTCGTACTTTGTCATTTTTCGTAAATAAACCATATAGCTCTCCTTGGAACATGAAATTAATCCTCACGGTTATTTTCATGGAGCATGACTTACACAAGGCTATAAACAGGAAATTAATCCTCCCTATATTTGAGGAGATGTCGGGTATGAAAATTAACTATCATAAGAGTGAGCTTTATTTCTTTGGTTAAGCATGAGATGTGATTGACCAATATAAGCAAATTTTTGGATGTGAGAATGGGGTACTTCCGTTTAAGTACTTGGGTATTCCAATTCATCACGGGACACTATTAAATAGTGAGTGGAAACCTGTGGAAGATCGCTTTGAGAAAAATCTCGGATGCTGGTAAGGAAAGATGCTCTTATACGGAGACTGTATTACTCTTATTAATTCCATTATTACTAGCTTGCCGATATTTATGTTTTCTTTCTCCAAGTATCTAAAGGGGTACAAAAGAGACTCGATTTTTATAGATCTCGAGCAAGTGGTTGTTCAAAATTTTAAACGAGGAGGGGGTCTGGCAGGAGCTGCTGAAGAATAAGTATCTCCGAGCCAAAACTTTATCTCAAGTGATGGTGAAGCCAACAGACACCTTCTGGAGAGTGTTAAAGGAAATTTCCTTTCGCGTGGCCATTTTGTAGTTGGAAATGCGGAGGAAACTAGGTTTTGCGAAGACATATGGTTAGGAGATAAGTCTCTGGCTACCCAATACCCTTCGTTATACAACATTGTGGGTCGAAAAACGTTCGGGTTGCAAATTATGTCAGCTTCACCTATAAATTTAGAGTTTAGACGTAACCTTGTTGGAAACAAGTGGGACTGATGGGTTCACTTCGTTCCGTGTCTTATGAATGTCAACATGTCTATTGAGCCAGATACTTTCTTTGGGAATCTAACTCCCTCTGGATATTTGAATCTTATGTATGTACATGCTCAATTTCTAAGAAAATATAATTGGAAAATAAAATTTCCATTGAATATTAGGATCTTTATGTGGTTTCTTTTTAACCAAGTTATTCTAACTAAGGATAATTTGGCTAAATGTAGTTGGAGGGCCGCAAGAAATGTGTTTTTTTTTATTCCGAGGAGCATATTTTCCTGACATGTCCATTTTCTCGTTTTATTTGGAGAATTGTCGAGTTTTCCTATTATTCACCTCCACTGTCGGATATATGCCAATTAGGGTCCGGCATTGGCCGAAGGCCAGATTACCAGGGTGGCCCACGGGCAATGGAACAAAGTCCATTTGGCAGCCCAGTAAGCGATGCAGAGGAAGCCGGATTCTAGAAGAACCCGGATCACGGCCCAATACGTGGTCCGGCTTGGAGAAGAAGACGGATTCCTTACTTTCCAAGATTAGGAATACTTTCCGTAATCTTCTAGGTTTCGCTCATGTAAGCCCTAGTCTGGCTATCTATATAAAGCCAGACGGGAGCAGTCAAGATACTGTATAACAGAGAACAGAGGCTCTAATAGTTAGAAGCCAACTCGCCGGGAAGTTCATCCTCGCCGAGTTAGTGAAATCATACTCACAATAATACAGTGTATACTTCAGACTTCAGCCGAAATTTTAGTGAGATTGCAGGAGTAGGAACGTCGCCATAGTTGCTTCGTACCGAATCTGGGTAAATCATGTACTTCTTTCCAGTACTTTCATGTTTCCCCCACTGTTCTATCAGTAGGCTTATGGCACCCCCGTCCATGATTCTAACTACAAAGTCTCGACAGTTGGCGTCCACCGTGGGGCGTTTATTTAGGAATTGGTTACATGGAATGAATAATCTCACATATGCATGTGGGTGCATGTGCTTTACTTTGGTCCATTTGTACATATCGAAATGACCTCATTTTTATGTAAGGCGGGTGTTACGAACAATTTGCAGGTTATATACAAATCTTCTCACCATATCCGCGCATGGGCAGTTCTTCTTCATGTGGAGCAGTGTGAGTCCATGGATTCTGGATGCGCCCGAATGGAGACGGTCGCTCGGGCATTCTACAACCTGGATGGGTGGCAGCAGTTTAATAGGATTGATGTGGCATAAGAGTCCATTTCTGTTTATTTTTTGTTGGCTAGTGTTTGTGGGCACTTTGTGTGCTCCATGAGTTGTAATATGGTTTAAAAATAATACTCTAAAAAGTAAGTAATAAAACAGTTGTGTGCATCAATTTATGCAGAAGTTGGGGCTTTACCCCCATTACGGAAATAACTACCTCAACTCGGAGGAGAATAACTCTTCAATCGTCGGATTCGGAAGTAAACAACCAGACATCAACTTCAAGGCTTCAAATCAGCTAGAAAACCACACTTTCATATCTCTGGTTCAAACTCTCAAAGATGGGGTGTGGCATGCGCCAATCAAGTAGGCAAGGAGAAGGCGCGAAAAAGAACATTAGAAGTGGATTCTAGATGGGAATATCAAAAGCTTTGCATACTATGGCATAAAAGGAATGTCTTGACCTCGATAAAATAATAAGGAGCCGGTCATTGGGTGAAGAGATGTCGGCATTCATTAATGAAACAGGTAAGAGAGGCTAGAGTCCTTAAACAACATCACCCCTTAGCTTTTCCCATCAATTTTTTCCAATGCCTCCTATTCTTAAGTAACAACACAGTCTTCCTATAGCTTTCGATCTTCTTCGACCAATTAGGTTCGTTCCTTAGACACATATCCTTCGCATTCATTGTAGGTCATTTTTATATTCATTGCTTGCTATAGAGACTATAACAATACTATTGTATATGGTTTCATGCAGATCACTAGTATGTACCGAAGCCTAAAAAATCGGGTGGTATAAGAAGATGGCGTAAAATTTCATTCATAGCTAATTGAGTATAGAAAACGTAAACGTGAAAAGAAAAGTTTGTGAGTGCATTTCTTTTACTACTCACAAAGATTGTTAAATTACTTCTGCAGTTGTGCAGGTGCATAAACCATGTGTGTCGTCGCAACCTACCGTTATCAACAAATATGTTTTAGGTGTAGAGTCATTTGACCTACAACATGTTTCTACTATTTCACGGGTTACATTATGACTTTTATAAGAATGGTCAATAAATCTTAAATACTTTGAACTATATCAAAATGGGAATAATTAGCACCAAAATACGGTCACTAGTATACCAGTGATACCACCCATTTCAGTATACATGCTATGCAATAGGCTAACAAAAAAAACTTTAACTGTGTATTGAGAAACTCTCGGACATAAAAAAATGAATATTGTGCTAGATATGATTTTGAAGTCCATTAGAACTGAGGTATTTAGTTGTGAGCTATGCACTAGCTTAAGTGAAATTAAGTTAGTATCGATCCCACCTCACAATAGAAAATGTGAAGCAATGAGTGAAAGCCTTAGAAGAGTATTTAAAAAGACAAATTAGTTGGATAAGAAGAACTATCAAAAAGTTACATTTACCCTAAATAGTTCCCTAAATGCATCCATTTTGGATTGTTCCTTTGACGATATTTTATGGCTTATGTGTATTTAGGAACTAGAATTTTTTTTATAAAATGGAATATGACAAAAAAAAACTCACAACGGGTAGTTATCCAGGACGGGTCTTAGTTGAGGTAAAACTGGATCACACCCTCCCCAACCCACAAGAAAATTATTTTGCATCCTATGCATGTGTGAACGCAACTTATTAAGCAGCACAATCTAGTGCTATCCTTTAGAGGTTTAGCCTGGCCCACCCTACTTTCTTCACGAAGCTCTACCACGCAGTTATCATGATGCATTTGTGATACATGTTTAAACTTTTGTACAATTATGAGAAAACCAAAGTCGCTTGGTCAATTATTCCATAGGAACAAGGCGGGATTGTTTTATGTGTTCACACATGATTTATGCACACAACCTATACAGTATTTATCGTGTAATTCTTCTAATGCAATTTTATTTCTCCCCTCGTCCCACTTTCCTAGGTCATATGTCTTTTTAGCAGAAATTGTAGAAAAACAATGGCCATACTTTTTCAATTTTTGTAAATAAACTGTATGCCTAAGATATAAGGAGGATAACTCTTCGTCATCAGATTCGGAAGCAAACACTAGGAAATCAAGTTCAAGGCTTCATATGATTCACAACACCACACTTTCATATATATGGTTTAAACTCACACAACAGGAGTGTGGTATGGGACGATCACTTAGGGAAAGAGAAGGAGCAAAAATAACATTGGAAGTGACCGCTAAGATGGGAAGATCAAAAGCCTTGCATGATCTAGCGTAGAAGGAATGAGATGAACTCAATAAAATAATAAGGATCCGGTCATTTGGTGAAATGTTGTAGCCGTTCAGTTGGAAGATGCAAGAGGTCATAGCCTAGAAGCAATATCACCCCTTAGTTTTTCCCACCAATTTTCCCTAATTCCTCCTATTCTTATGTAAGAACACGGTAAGTCATGTAGCTTTCAATCTCCCTTCCACCAATTAGGTTTTGTTCCTAAGACACATATCCTTCCCCTTCACTATAGGTCATCTCATATGCATTGCTCACTATGGATACTACCACTACACTATCGTATATGGTATCATCCAGATCAGTAGTATGTACCGAAGTCTCAAAAATGGGACGGTTAAGAAGGCGGCGTAAAATTGCATTCATGGCTAAGTGAGTACAGTGCTCGTAGATGTGAAAATAAAGGTTTGTAGGTGCATTTCTTTACTGCTCATCAAGATATTTAGATTAGTTGTGCAGGTGCACAAACCATGTCGCAACCTACCATTATCAACAAATATTTTTCAGGTCCAGAGTCACTTGACCAACATTTTTTGTATTCGTTGGTGAGTTGCATTAATAATTTTTAGAGTGATAAATAAATATTAAATACTTTGAACTATGTCAAAATGGGAATGGTTACTACCAAAAGACAGTCATAGATGGCACCACCCATTTGATGTACATGCTCTTTAATAGTCTAACAAACCAAAACTCTAACCATGTGCATTTATAAAATCTTGTGCTAGAGATGGTTTTGAAACCCATTATAGCTAAGGTATTTTGTTTTGAGCTAGACACTTCCTCTTCGGTGAAATTAAGTCAGTATCAATTCTAGCTCACTATAGAAAATGAGAAGCCATGAGTGAAATCCTTAGAAGAGTACGCAAAATACGGATTGGTTGGATGAGCAAAACTATGTTAGCTAGGACCCAGCGCTCCATACAAATTTTTTTTTTGACATATTCCATTGTTTATGAGACCTTATCCTAGTTAAGTTGGGGATTCTTAATTGGTTGTATTACTCCAAATCAAGATTTTTCTAGTAATGTCAGAGTCACAAGAGATCAAAGGGTTTTTGACTTACAAAACACTGACATGACAATCATATGTTTGATTACTACTAATCTGAGAATGTATCCTAGGAGTACAATGTTGGCTCAAGTTGAAGGTTACTCAGTAAAGTCCATTTTTGGATATATTTATGAGTTTCAAACTCTATTGTTTATTCAATTTGATGGGTCCTACTTTGGTACGATGCAAGGTACGTCAGTAACATACACTCGGCTTGTTAGATATTCAAATAGAATGCTCTATATAGTTTCTTGGAAGAGCAAATAATAGTCATGACACGACTTCTTCCTCGGTGTCGTCTCTCTCATTGCAATTGTGGCATTGAGCTTCGTGTGGTGTGCTGAAACTTTGATGCTCGTGTACCCATGGTAGATGTCATCCTCAAGGGCATCCTCAATAGTGTCGACTCGTTGCGGAGATGCTTCCCACGGGGCCGAACACAAGCAACTATGGGAATTGAACAACTCAAGTTTATCATTAGCGAGCATCGTGTGCATAGTAATATACAGAGAGAGGTCCAAGAATAATTGTGGTTGTTGTTGCTTCTGTTCGGGGTGGTGATAGTTTAAGTACAATTATGTAGAAAATTAGCCAGATCTGAGGAGCTGAACTATTTGTACGATTGTGCGTAGAATTCCAAGCTAAAGATGTTCAAAGAAGGAATTATGAGCAAACCAACACATATAATATGTGTGATGGGTAATATGAGTGTATGTGTGTGTTGCCATGCGGCTTCAAGGAGGCGCGTCGTGAAGCCCCGCCTTTATTTGGCTTCAAGGATGTTTATGGCTACTTATTGACCATGAATATTGTTTACATTATGTATTCCTCTTAATACAATTATCTGTTGCTTATGCAACTTAATACTAGCGAGATGCTTGCAGGACAACGGTCACACGGTGGATTATTAGTTATAGATGCATGATGGATAGCAGTCTATATATGTTTGATGCAATGCCTACATGAATAGTGCAATGAACTTTATCTTGTCATAATAGCATTGTTATGCCCTCCTAATTTTTTTATTGTCCATCTGTAATATTTCATCCAACGTATCTATTGTTTTATGGAGAGACACCACTAGTGAATCTATGTCCCCATTTCCATTATTTTGCATTGATCACAACCTCGTTTAATTGATTTTAATCATTATTTGCTTGATGTTCCTTTTTCTCACCACTTTCAAATGCACCAACCATTTAAATATTTCATTAACAACAAGAACGTGAAGCTTGACAACCTTTTTAAAAAATTGGGGACAAAAGAGATTTTGTGTATTGTGTGGAGGTAAACCCCCGTCTACAGGGTTAATTTTTGTCGCCTTGCCGATTGTCTTTGAAGTCATACTGGATTGATAACCTTGCTTTCTAACTAATGGAAATTACTGCTACGTTGCATTATATCTTTCACTTGGAGTTCCCAACGAGGGTGTGTGATTCACGCCGTCACTATGAAATCACGCTTCTATAGTTGTTTTGTTTTAATTCTTGTGTTTACCCAATTTTTTATAGTCTCTTTCAAGATTACTTTTATACGGATTGATGCACCATATATATGTGAAGTCATGGAAAATCTTACATTTGTGCAATATCCATCCGACTGTTTCCTTCATTCCTTGAGTTTATCATCGAACAAAACACGTTCAAACACACTACATGGCTTGCTTCAATTGATCACGTGTTTTTCTATTGCAGCAGGATCTTATGGAAAAAAATTATTAGGTATAAAAAATGTTGAAAGATCATACACTAATAATTTTTCCTAACTAAAGTACATATAATTCTCAAAGAATACAGAATTATTGCATACCCAGGGATATAGTCTTTGAGTATTATATGTACAAGTATTTGTGTGGGCTACCAAAAAAGGACATGTATTATGAACATCGCAGCAAATAAAATTCAGGCAAGATGGTTCCATCGTGCTTAGCAGAGACAAATATCATGGTTGTGATTTCCGTGCACAGTAGCACAAAATCCTTGAAAGACCACCTCAGTATCAAATAAGTCAAACATTTTTCAGACTAGGTAACCATAATCCGAGCATGCAATTTATGAAGAATGATTAGCCAATATGTCGGGTGGCTATGACATGCGCCTACTCCCTGCAATCCAACTAAAACCAACCACTCAACAGTATGAGAGAAAAATACCAATGCATTTGATTTAAACTGGATTGGGCAGAAGCCAGCTACATTTCTCAAACCAACCTCGCATGCAACTTGTGAATGAACAAATGTGGTGCATGGATGCCCAAGCATGCTATACAATTTTTCTCTCAACCTTGTCCTAGCTAGCTTGTTTTACCATGTAAGGTAAGGCGCTATTGTGTATGCATATGTGGTCGAACGACGAAGAGTGCTTACCACTGAATGTTGGAGGGAGGGATGGAAAGATAGATTTGGACTTCCTTTTATAGAGATAGAGTGATAAGGCATAGTAACGCATGAAAGATAATATGACGTCCAAGTCAATGGACTAACTTGTATTTAAAGTGGAAACTGAGTAAATGTAGAAGGGTAGGAGGAGACTCATGGTGCCTATAGAAGATGAACAACATCTGCCTTTACATTGTGTGATGCGGTTATTGAAAATAACATGTTGGTGTGACTTAAATACTCAAGAGAAGATTGAAAACAAAACACATGGAACAAAACATGCAAGTTTTTTATCTTTATTCATTAGGTGGCATGTTTTCCTAGGTGGCGGGTAGGATTGATCATGATGCCTAATAAGGTGAACACCTTGCATGTTGAGAGAATTATTCTCGGTGTGTTGTTTTTATCTAGATATTATAGATTCAGTGGTGGAGATAGTTAGGTTGGTAAACATATGGAGGCAAGAATCTTGCTCCTGTGCCAAAAAATCAATTATTAAAAAATAAAAAAATCCAAATCTTCTTGTAATAAAATATGATCAAGTATTGTACTCATATAAAAATTTGGCCAAGAAATAATTCTCTCCGATTTAAAGGCAAAAAAAGACAAAAATATGAAAAAAATATATCGTGTATATAGTGATTTTTTGGCAAATATTTGACCCGAAGGGCAATGAAAATCATTCCATGGGGAATCTTTTTATATGAGTGAAATAATTGTTCATGTTTGCCCAAATAATGGTTTCGGGATTTTTGGGATTTTTTTTAATTAATAACCTTTTTTACATATATGGTGCGCTGACACCGATGTGCACCAATGTATAAACATATTCTCTGTTATTACTTTCCCTGGATTTGGAAGAAAACAATTAAGTGTCATCCTAAACCTAGTGTTTTCCCAGTAACTTTCATCCCTCTTGTGGGGGAATGCACTCATATGGCGAGGAGGAGTGCAAAGAGCACACGAAGTGAGATCTAGGTGGAAGACAGGAAAATGGTTAATCAATGGGAATTTGATTAGGCGGTTCTTGTGTTCTTGGAATCACAGACAATATAAAAAAATTGAAGGTTCATAAGAGGAATAGACGTAGGAAATTAGAGGCAGAAAATGAAAAGGTAGGAGGCTAGATCAGGGGAATAATACATATCCCTAGCTCTTCCCGTCAATACCTCCAAATGCCTCCTATTTTTAAGTAAGACGCACCATGTAACCATATGGTTCTGAAATAGATGTTATTTTGTAAAGTTAACTTCTAGGTCTTTTATATATTTGCTACCTCTTCCCTACACATAGCTTTCACTAGATCCTAGTTGTTTGCTATTGTTGTTACCTCTCTACTTCTGA
Source organism: Alopecurus myosuroides (assembly GCA_028641055.1). Lineage (NCBI taxonomy): Eukaryota > Viridiplantae > Streptophyta > Magnoliopsida > Poales > Poaceae > Alopecurus > Alopecurus myosuroides. The sequence continues at coordinate 122,905,353 of CM054058.1, forward strand.
ATATGGTTTGATGAAAAGTAATAGTGAATACTCGAACATGGGCGGTATAAAAATACCGCACAACTGTGCAATCATAGCTAAGGGGGTACTTGTGTATGTGCAATTAGATGTCCACTGATGCATTATACTTGGTCAGTTTTTTCAAGATATGTAGCGTGCTTCTGCATTTCTGCGCATGTGCAAAGCATGTGCATAGTAGCATCCTACCAATGTTGACAGATATCTAGTAGGTGCGAGTTTATCGAGCCATAGACTTTTCAACATGTCGTATATTATTTTAAAAGTTACATTGAAATTACTATAAAATTGATAAATAATTTATAAATCCTCCTATAAATTAAAACCTTACAAGTTACCACTGAAAATATGACCACCAATATGCCGACGGCACCACCCATTTTCACTAAAAATGTCATGGAATAGACCACAATATAAATATCGTATGTTGTGCATTGAGCAATTATCTATCCTAAACGTACATTGGACGTAAGCACATTATTTTTTGTCTCAATTAATAACAGGATAGATGTATGGTCATTAACAGAAGAGAAAGAAGGTCAAGATGATAGATGATTGTAAGGAAAACCTGGCAACCAACCTTATTTATGAGGGAAACCGGATCAGAAAAGCCACAGCAGGGCCTTATCGTTCATGGGACGCCAGACCACCATTGAAAAAAAAAACGCCGTGGTCCAAACACAACTTGTATCACATTCTAGACAAGATGACTACGATGAAGATTGTCCAAGTCAGTCTCGATCCAAGCTCACCACCTGCAAACATCTCCTGTCGTTATTAAAAAAAATGTGTATAACAGTGCACGTTTAGGACAAAGAGTTGCTCAATGCACAACATATGATCTTTATATTGTGGTATATTTCATGACATGCTCAATTAAAATGAGTGGTGTCATCGGCATACTTGTGGTCATATTTAGTGGTAATTTGTTCAATTTTACTTGTACAAATTATTTACAAATTACTCATTTTTTTAGGATTTAAATGTAAATTTCGAAAGACATACTAGAGGACATGTTGAAAAATCTGCGTGTCTACTAACCCACAACTAATAGATATCTACCAATATTGGTAGAATGCTACTATGCACATGTGCAGAAAGGCAGATGCGCCCTAAATGTCTTGAAGAAACTGACCAAATATCATGCACCCATGGTCATTTTACTGCAGATCTACAAGTACCCCCTTAGCTATAGTTGCACCGATTTGCGGTCTTTTTATACCACCCATGTTCGACTGTTTGCTATAACATTTCGCCAAAACATATACGCCCGTTGAGTGGTAACAACGATAGCAAACAACTAGTGGAGATAGAGAAGGTGATGTAGGGAGGAGGTACCACATATGCGAAGGACCGAGAAGTTAAATTGACAAAAGAACATGTAGTTGAGAACCATATGATTATATATATGGTGTGTCTTACTTAAGAATAGGAGGCATTTGGGGGTATTGACGGGAAAAGCTAGGGAAATGTATTGGTCCTCTGCTCTAGCCTCTTGCCTTTTCTATTTTTGTGACTAGTTTCCTACATTTGTTTCTCTTAAACTTTTTCCTTCTGAGATTGTTGTGGTTCCAAGCACGGAAGGACCGCTTCATCGGCTACCCATTGAGAAATCACTTGCCTGTCTTCTGCTCCTCACTATGTGTGCTCTTCCGACTCCTCCCTGCCATATGAGTGACACACAAGAGAGATGAAAGCTTTTGGGCTGGCAGGAGGTTTGGGATGGCCCCTCTCTGTTTTCTTCCAAATCAAGGGAAAATTATGAAAGAGCATATGTTTGCCGGCCTTACTGTCTCCACGACTGAATTATGACGTATTTCGTTGTGAGATATGATCTTTTTTTCTCTCATCAAGTCTGTCTCGGTCCTCTAGCTCACCACACAGAGTTGTGGAACTGTGAGGGAACTATAGGAAAAATGCGTAGATACTCGGTGGTTGGAAGGGTGGAAATATATGTTATTTCGAGCAAGTTTAGCATATACGAACAACTGGGCCGAACGCAAAACTAACTGCACGTTTTGTAAAACAGAATCAAAAGGTTGCCTGTAGGCATAAATTGGCATCTCCTCGGAGGAACTAGCGCCATCGTCGGAAAGTCATTCTTACTCTTGAGCTCTAGTGTTCCCTTTGTTTTTTATTTACGAGTTTTTAAAAGAAATCAAAATTAATTTTGGATGTAGTCTATGATGTAGCTTATAAATGTGCAAAATTATAACTCAATTTTTTATATATTATGGGCTACACAGAATGATAAAATATTTTAAAAAAATAAAGATTTGGTGCACTATAATCTGATTTGTACATTTGGTAATTTTGTGTAGCTTAAAATACAAAGTATTTTAAATTAATATTTTGCATGCTTACACAATATACATCACTAATAACACATATGGCCTACGTGAACAACTGATCCACAAGTTTTTTTTTTTTTTTTTTTTGACAATACTGATCCACAAGTATTACTTGTGTGCCTTGTACGATTTTTTTTCTTTTAACAGATGTGCCATGTAAAAGCGGCAATACACAGATTATTATATTTTTTTTTTTTTTTTGCAGAAGGAACGAAAAAGGAAACAAGATAAAAGTCGGCATGCACGGCCGGTAAACGCGGCGCTGTCGTGTCCTGTCAATTCATCCGAGTGCCGGCCCGCTTTGCGATCGATCGGTCCTCTGACTTTCCGGACAGGAAGTGAGCTCTGAACCACACGAAGACGACACGAGCTCGCGGTTTTGGAGGGAGCCGGAATCAAAAGGTGGCCGGCGCCGGTGCACCAGACCCGTTCCAACGTGCGCGGACACGGCAGAGCGCGCGGCCGGGTCAGCGTTTCTGCGTTAGTTAATGCGGCGACCGCTGCTGCTCCCGGCGAACGGACACGCCTTGGAATTCCTGCCCGTTTCTTTCATCCGAACGGGTCAGCACACGACCGACGAGAATTTCCAGCCTGGCTAGTTGGCTGCGAAGAACGGTTCACGCACGCACGCACTACGGCCGACGACTGGCCCAGCTGCACGCCTCTATAAATACACACATCAGCTAGGCAAAGCTAGCATCAAACCATCTGCGTTCCTGCCAGATACACAGATACATAAAAACTTCAGAGGAGATCCCAGAGCTCTTCTTGTGAGTCATGGACGCTCGCGGCTTGTTCTTCCTCGTCGCCGCCGCTCTCGTCGTGATCCTCGCCGCGAGCTTCCTGCCGTGCGCCGACGCCGCGAGGCCCGTGCCCCCGAGCCCGGCATCGGCGCTGGTGTCCACGCTCATGGAGATGCTGCCCATGGGGCCGAGCAGAGGAGGCGCGGGACACTGATGGATCCAGTTTGATTAGCGAGGGTTATACATACATACTGTAGAAGTTTAGACAGGCTTAGAAAACGTTTCTCTTGGTTAATTTGTTTCTTTTCGAATACCATCTTTGTCGTGCACCTCCAAGAGGTGTGTACAAGTGTAAATATCTAGGCATATCTATCATTCATCCCAGTATGTATACAGATGGAATTAATAACTCTGATACGAAGTCCACTAAACCCAGTTCAATTTGTGTGATGGTTATTTTCCCTTTAATTTGTTGCTGCCTTGCGCGTATGTAAGAGCAAACCGAACTAAACCAGGCGTGTGAGTGGATGGATGGTTATCATGATCAATCGAATGAAGATTTTTACTCCGAGAATTGCTTGCTCATCTGTACGTGCCTTTCAAAGGAGGAGGAATTGCATGTATCATTAGGCAGGATTGGACTTTTTGTTGTAAAGAAAAAGATAGGCATGGACTTTTGGTGACGGATTATAAGCCGGCCCATGCGTCATGCGCAGCTCCCAACTTCATTGTATCACAGAGAACCAAAAATCACAAGTACTAGCTCGTTACCTCCACCAACTCAAACTGGAAATAGATCTGCTCTCGCATGGAGTCATGGTCAATGTTAAACAATTCAAACGAAGAAACCTGGCGTGCACTTGAAAGTCAACAGCAAAGCATGTGTCACGCAACATAAGATGCGCGCGAAGACTAACAATATTATAAAGACTGGCGCACTGCCTATGTCAACAAAATGAACTATCATCGTCCCCAAATTCTAAGTTCCAACCTTGACTTAGACAAAATAGTCCAAACACGTACAAGACCAGCAGAAAAATTCGTTGATGTTGCTTTACGTATGATATTTTTAAAAAGGGGAAAGTCTTTGGGGTATATAGTGAGTGCCCGCATATGAGGTGCACTAATATACGAGATGATTGATGACAAATCTAATAGCAAAAAAATTCTATAAAAAATTATAAAAATTTGGCAACATTAAAACAACATAGATCTATCATGACTCAAAATTTCACATACAAAACCGACCCATGACTCAACAAAGAAAATTGGCAACATTGTGAAACCGCTATGAACGTAAAGTCAAAGCATGTGTCACACATCATTTGGAAAGATTTTAGAGGCTGGTGCAGTACTTGTGTCAACAAAATAAAGTATCATGATTACCAGATTCTAAGTTGCAACCTTGACTTGGACAACTAAGAGCATGTCTAACAGGCCCCCTATAGCGCGGGCACCCCGTAAAATTCCGGCGGCATACGGGGTGCGGGCCAAAACGGCCGTCTAGCAGCCCCCGTATGCGGCCCGGCCCTTACGCAAAATTTAGGGGGCCTGCGAAATAGCCCCCGCCGCCCCCTACAAGTAGTGGGTGAGGGTCGGGGTGGGGGTCCAACCCCCCACCCGCAACCCTAGCTCCGCCGCGCGCCGTCGCAGCTCCGGTGAGCAATTCCGCGCGCGCCGCCGCCCCATTTCTCCTTCCACCGCTCCGATGAATTCCCCCAACGGCTCGAGCTCATCCACCGGCCGCTCCAAGCGCCGCCACGAGCCGGAGACGCTCGAGGAGGCGTGGCGGCTCCACTGCAAGCATTCGGTCGCAGGGAGCCGCCGCGCCGCCTGGAAGTACGCGGCGTGGCCGGCGAGCATGCCGCCGTCGCTGGTGGACTTTGCGGAGGGCGGCCGCTACTACTCGGCCGACCCGCCGCCGAGGCCGATGTGCGGCCCCCAATTTGCGAAATGGCGCGCGGAATGGGACATGCTGCAGCAGTGCAAGCGCGGCCGCGGCGGCGCAAGCGGAAGCGGAGGAGGAGGCGCGGCGGTGCAAGCTGTGCCGGCGATAGCGGAGGAGGAGGAGGCCGCGTTCGCGGAGGCCGTCGAGCTGTCCAAGAAAGAAGCCGAGGCAGCGGCGCGCGCGGAAGCGGAGGAGGAGGCGAGGGCCCTCGCCGACGTCGAGGCCTTCAAGGCCATGGAGGCTGCCGGCAACGTCGTCTTCATAGACTAGATTAGGCTAGATGGACGAGCTCGAGCTCGATTTCGTGTACCAGCAATGGTGATCAATAAAATTGAGTTCATCGGATTCTCCCGCGAAGTTTAAATTCAAACATACAGGGCGGCGATAGGGGGTCTGCTAGATGAACGCGTTCATCTGAGCACAAAAATTCCTCGATTTCGTGTGTAGGGCCCTCTACACGCGATTTAGGGGGCGAAAATGTAAGGGTTCTGTTAGACATGCTCTAAGCCCTCTAAATGGTCCAAACACGAACAAGACCAATCGAGAATTTCTTGACGTTGCTTTATGGGTTATATTTAAAAGAAAAAGGAAATCTTAGGGGGTATATAGTGTGTGCTAAGAATATGAGTCGCACTAATCTATACTTTTTATAACGCAAAATCCCACTGACATACATTAATGATTTTTCTATCTCAACATGCAACCTATCCACATCATTCATTCTCCTAGCCAATCAATTGTGCATGGTATCTCCACTAATATTTATTAATTACTACATGGAAGCTACACATTATCTATTTATTAAACCATCCAATTATTTATATTAATAATTTAAAATATATATACTATGATCGATTGAATTTTGTATATTCACTTAGAAAATATAATGTATATACTGTAGTTTTTAAAGAGGCCCCCGCAGCAACGCGCAGGGTATCCTTCTAGTATACGAGATGATTGATTACCAAATTTAATGGCAAAGATTATTTCTGTAAAAAATTGTCAATATTAAAAATACATAGACCTACCATGACCCAAAATTTCACATCCAAAATCAAATCACGACCCAATAAAGAAAATTGGAAAATTCGACTGTTAATTTACCACTATGAATGTAAAGTCAAAGCACGTGTCACACAACATAAGATGTGTGCGAAGACTATATTTGGAAAATTTTAGAGCCCGATGTAGTGCTTGTGTCGACAAAATGAACTATCATAATCACCAAATTCTAAGTTGCAACCTTGACTTGGACAATTAAGCGCTCTAACCGGTCCAGATACGAACAAGATTAAACAACAATTTATTCCATTTGTTTATGGATAACTTCTTAAAAATAGGAAAATTGTAGGGGTCATATGAGGTGTAATATGGATATAAGGTATACTGATCACCAGATGATTGGCTATCATATTTAATGGCAATGGGAATTCTTTAATATAAATCAAGCCGGCAACGCTGACATGACATACAACAACCATGTGTCTCAAAATTTCACATGCAAAACCAACTAAAAACTCAACAAGTTTGACAAATCTGATGTTGAATTGTACATGTGTGATATTGTTCACTTTAGATTTGATTTTGGTACCGTTCATAGTCTAATTTATCTTCTATTTTTGTTTATCATTATATGAGAAAAATAATTTGAATGTGAAATTTCAATACGTGGTAGATATGCATTGTGTGTATGTCCTGATTTGTTTTTCATAAATTTTCACAACCTTTATATATGTTCCTCGGTAATCTTGCTCACTCATAATATAAAGGTGTTAGTGCATCCCATATGATCTTAGTAAATGTATTTAAATGAAGATAACGATTGCTCTTATAAAAGGAGAAGAGAAGAAGAGGTTGATTGCTTTATTAAAGTTAGGTTCAATGGGTTATAAAAGGAGAAGAGAAGAATTGAGGAGGTTGTGAGAGGACCTCCTCGGAGAACCTCTTCCTCAGCGCCGAAAGTTCCAAAATTTCCCAGTCGCCGCCCCCCCCCCCCCCCCCCCCCCCCCGACGGTGAAAACCTTCGGATTGCGCCAAAAAAACTTGGTGTTCCCAGGCCGAACCCAACGCCCCGGGGGTCACCTAGGGGCAAAGTTGTCGCGAGGGCCAGCCCTATCAGGGAAAAAAATGCCCCCCTTCCCACCATGCCGACCTCGACACCACCCCTGTGGCCGCCGCGGCTATTCCGCAGCTAAAAGGGCCTCCGGCCGCCGCAAAAAACAGCCCTCGCTGCTCCGCCTCGCCCTGCCCCTTCTTCCCCTTCTAGGTGAGCCCTATTGGCGGAAAGGGGCAGCTTCCGGCAGCCACCAACCACCAAAGCGCGCGAGGTGTTCGACCATTTGCTACTTCTGCGATGGACTCCAGCGATGAGGAGCGGATCGTCGAACTGCTGGCAAAGGAAGCCGACATCAGCGGCAACGATGAGGAGAACCTGCGGATGCTCGCCGCGCTGGCCGGGCTGCTGGCGGAGAATGCGAAGCCGTAGCGAGGTGGCTCGACACCTGGCTGGCGAAAGAGCAAAGCAAGGCAGCTGGCGGAGGGCTACTGCATCCCGTACGACGACTATTTCGCCGACAACCCAATCCATTGCGACATAGTGTTCCGGTGCCATTTCTGGATGAACCGAAAGCTCTTTCCCAAAATTGTGCATGAACTCCGGGAGTACGACGACTACTTCGTATGCAAGAAGGATTGCACCGGTGGTGTTGGATTTTCCTCACTCTAGAAGTGTACGGTGGCTATGAGGATGCTTGCATATGGAGCTCCCGGTTATTCGCAAGATGACTACTTGCGAATGGCTGTTAGGACCAAAGTACATGAGGAAATCCAATGTTGAAGATATTGCTCGGATCCTCGGAGAGAATGAAGCAATAGGATTCCCCAGTATTGGAAGCATAGACTCTATGCATTGGAGCTGGAAGAACTGTCCTTTTACTTGGCAGGGAATGTACAAAGGTGCCAAAGGATCTTGGAGTGTGGTGCTCGAGAGTCGCAACATAGGATCTCCATATTTGGCACTGCTTTTTTGGAATTCTTGTAACTCACAATGACATCAAAGTCTTGCAGTGCTCTCCTGTCTTTGGCAGGCTTGTGTAAGGCCATGCTCCTCCGGTGAACTTCAAGGTCAATGGGCACAAGTACAACAAGGGATACTATCTAGTAGATAGCATCTGTCCCAAGTGGGCAACATTTATGAAGACCATTTCAAATCCCATACCTGGAGGAAAGACTTCTGGGTTTGTAGCGTGCTAGGAGGCTTGCATGAATGATGTAGGGCGAGCATTTGGTGTCCTCCAATCTTGTTTTTCCATTGTCCGGTACCCGACTCTGACCTGGTCGAAAGATCAGATATGGTAGGTGATGAGTGCTTGCGTGATCTTGCATAACATGATAATTGAGAGCGATAAGAAGGATCCAGTGATTGACACTGAACCATATTTCAGACAGGGACCTCTTGCAGCTTTTGATCACGAGGTGCCTGCAGCATGGGTAGCCTTCCTCACTATGCGTTTCGGCCCGACGACGCATCAACGACTGCAGGATGATCTAGTGGAGCATCTATGGAGGCGCAAGGGAAACACATAGTTTTATCTGTTTCGGTTTATATTCAAACCTTGTTAAATTATGAACTTGCTTTGTTGAACTATTTGATTTATATTCATTTATGTGATGAAGTATGTGCGAGAATATATATGGTGTTGAATTTTGGGCCGAAATGTGCCTTTTGGGGTCGGATTGTGCCGAATCAGGGCCAAACTTGTTGTATTATGCCGAATTCTGCCCAAAACTGTCGAATTCATGTTGAATCTTTCAAAATCGGGCCCAAACCAGGATGCTCCTTCGGTGGGCTGGGGGCGTCGTGAGTGGGAACAAGCGCCCCCTATGCTAAAAAAATCAGTGGCACTGCCCGAGCGAGGCGATTTTTTGGCTCGAAAAACGGCCTGGGGGGCAAATGAGTGGAGATTCTCTTAGAGCACCATCGCGGGAGGAGGGGGTGGAGGATGCAAACTTCCTTTTCTCGGAGGTTGGTTTCCTAGATATATTTTATTTTCTTTACTTCCTTTCTTGTTAATTTATGCATCAAAGCGACATTTTTGCCCATAGATAATGAAATGTCACATGAGTCGAAGGGCTCACTTATGGAGGTAACATTCAGCGTGCGCCCTAAGAGTGAGGTTAAGCTAAATGTTGTCTATAAGATAGTGACATGTCATATGTAGTCAACCTAATAGCCAACATGTGTAATAGTAAGCTATACATATGTATTACTTTATTGATAGTTTGTCCATCTTAAGTAGCATATGTCTCTATGTTACAGCCGGTTCTATTCTCTCTCCTATTCTCTCTTAGAACAAACATATTATTTAAATCCTTATAACCTGCTGACTAGAATCTATTATATTTGCTCTAATGGATGCGACCGGTCATGGTGCCTTTGACACCTGTAACTTGTTTGCATTACAAAAGTACACAATAGTTAACATTGGAACTACACATCAACGAATGTGAGCAATAATATAGTAAGTATACATGTTAAAATTAACGGGTGAAGTATACTTGGGAAATACATAGATTAACATGGATGTACGAAAATAAAGTACTCGATAAAATAGAACTATTAATTTTTTTTTTTTTTGAAAAAGGGGAATGTATATTAATATCGCGGAGATACAAATTACACCCGGCCTCTGTAACAACGCAATAACCATAGTCAGTACGGATGCACACAGCCGAATAACAATAAAAAGAAGAACTAAAAAAGAAAAGTCCCGCTACATAGTTACAGTCTTTGCAGCAGCTGCACAACCACCACCTAAACAACAGCTGATGTCCAGCTCTTCGAAAACAACGTCTTCAAGAAGAACGGTGCCGGGCACAACCAATTAAAGTCAGACCTTGGGTTTTCACCCTGAAGATAATCCTCGCTCTCAAAACCATGTCTCCAATAAGACCCGTGTCAGGCACAACCAATTAAGGCCAGACATTGGGTTTTCACCCTGAAAGGTAGGATTTTGGACTTCACGCATGCTGTCGCCCTCTCTTACATACCGCTGCCACGAATCTTGTAACTTCAAGCCAGTTCCCCATCGATGCAAAGACTCCAAACACCATTGCTAGTCCTCCAATCTCACCTTCGATGGCTGTGCATTGCGACCGAATTCCACCGATCCAGCAATCTTCAGGCATCGCCCATGGGAGTTCGCCGGCGGAGCCTTCCGGGTCGACACCCCGGCTTGATCAAAGAGGACCTACATCAGGCAGATCTTCGTCCTCGCGCGATGGGAAACCCTAGGACCACCTCCTTTATTTTGATGTCCCGCAGCCCCGACGCTGCGAAATAACTCCCAGCAGTACCGGATACGAGAGAAAGCCAGACCTGGAACTTCCGCATCCACCGCCGCCGGGAGCCCTGCCGCCGCTGGTCCCTAACACCACCGCCTCCTGCCGCTAGGACAGGGAAGGCCGCGCCGCCCAGGAGCCAGGCAGACGGCGCCGCCGCCGCCAAAACGCCACCGTCTTGCGATTCCGATCCGCCGCTGCCGCCCCACTCACGGCGGGGCGAGAGGAACGCCCGCCATCCCCACCCGCAACCTGCAGGTGAGGTGCCGCCACCATCGCTGGCCGACGACGGCAGCAGCCGCGGATTCTCGAGGGAGGGAGGGGGTTCGGGCTAGGGTTTGAGTCGCCCCTGGAGGGCGACCCGAGGGGGTGCGGTTGGTTCGTTATTCTCTTTTATCAATAGAACTATTAATACATAGATTAACATGGATGTACGAAAATAAAGTACTCGAGAAAATAGAACTATACTAGTTTCTGATGTGAATTTTTGTTTTTCGAAACCTAACAATATGGGATTACTTTCGAAACTCTCAACGCGAGAACGTAAATGGTGAAAACCTTCGTGATTCGGACGATTTACACATATTCATTTGGATTCTAATCTAAAGAAAATGCACGTGCAATATCTCACTCATCCCGTGCCAAAGGAAAAGCTGACCAAAACTCTGTCATTTTAACATTTCAATCATGCCACGGGCCAGATGTCGAAAATATAAAGGAAACTGGTAGGCCTTTGCAAAAAAAATCAACATTATCCTAAAGCAATCTTTCCAAGTATTTATGGGTCAAGTGCGGCCTGCGTACAACATATAATGCCTACTGCCAGCAAACTCTTCGGCCCAAGTAGTAGTGCCGTTTAGCGGCTGTGGCCCAGCAAAAAACGCCTGACGGCCTGACGCTGCAGATAATTTTGGATAACATTTTTTTGAACGCTTTCGGATAACATTTTACGGCTCCCCTTCTTCCCAACTCCGCTTCTCCAAATCGCACAGCTGGAAGCGCGGAAGAAACTCGTCCCCAGCATCTATGGCTTCAGCCGCAGTCTTTCCGAAGCTTCAGCTTGGTTCGCGGTGCCACGGCTACTCCCAGCTTCAGGTTCCACTAATTCTTCAACTGTACAGAGCAGGAGTTTCGCGAGAGTGATTTTCGCATAGTGTTTACCGGATTGGCTTGCCATTGTTTTAATTTTGTAGGCCGCTGATCCAAGTCATATCCACATCAAGATTGGTGATGCTTGCAAGAGTCCCATGCCTGCCCAACGGTAAAACCTAATTTGTTCATGTGCCATGGATGCTGCTTGTTGCTTTCAGTCGGTTAACTGTGGTTAATGTTACCAGGTTAGTTATTTCATCTGGGAGAAGTTCCAGGCATACATTCCTGCCGGTATCGGCTGCTCGATCAGGTGTGCTGCAAGTGCAACTTCTGCCACAATGTCCACAGAAATACATATGCTAATCAGTTTCCACGATGTACAAGTGCAGTATGCCAAACCTTCAGAACCGGACACTGTGTTAACGTTTTCAGAGAACTGCAGGTCGGCGCTCATCCGTTGCTGAAGAAGAGAAGACCGGCCTGTTGCTGGACAGCTTCAAGACATCCGTTGTCTCGCGCAACGACGAAGAGATCAATGTGAGCTTGTGAACCCAGCTAAGCCATGTTGAACTGAATAATGTCCACATCTGTAAACCAAACTCTTTAATTTTTTTCCTGGTCACATCATTTCATCAACTTAATAATACATCAGTACATATCAGTAGTAGGAGTTGGAGTGTAGGAGTAGGACACATACTGACATTGAGCTGTTTTGAGGTGAGTGTACCTGACCCATATAATTGTGGGAATGTGCTGTCTGCAGTTAAGAATCGAGTTGCCTGGGAAGGTCACGCAGAAGGTGTTTGATCAAGCTCTGGCGAGCTTGGCTCGTGATGCACCGCCGGTTCCAGGTTTCAGAAGGTCAAAGGGAGGTACTAATTAATCCCAATTTTTTTTCCTTGCAAGAAACATTTTCCATAGTATTTTCTTGCTTCAAGTTATTGAATCAGCTAACAAAATTGTTTTACTCTTTCTTCATGGGCTTGTTGGATCATTGAAGGGAAAACATCAAATGTAAGTGCCTCTGAACCTTTCACGCCTCATTTACTCTTTCTTCCAACGATAACTGTTTAAGGTGGTTGTTTACCAACTCTTCCTCATAAAGGAAAACTCTTTTAAGATACTGTCCTTGTTCAGATATAAAAGCACACAGGGAGTGTGTTTGTTTTCCATCAAGCATGAGTACGCGCAGCTGTTACGAGCGAAATTTTCAACCAAAAGTGTTGGCTACTAAATACAAATTGCAATCAAGAAGTTACACAGCTAGACATAGAAGTTATTAGTATCAAGTTTGCACTGCTGTCCTAATCCCCCATTAACTACCGAACTGACCACAGCTCCTGAATTTCCGTACCTGTATTCAGATACCAAGCAGCATTCTCCTGGCAATGCTCGGCAAAAGCCGGGTCACAAAGTTCATCCTGCAGGAAATACTCAGCGTCACCGTCGGAGATTTTGTCAAGAAGGTTGGTGCCATTTCAAGTAAAAAATTAGATTACACGATCTTTTGACTTTGTGATCCAGAAACTGACGCTGGCTTTTCAACTGATCCAGGAAGAACTGACGGTGAACCCTGAAATCTCAACAACCCAATCAGAAGGTGACCTCGAGTCGTCGTTTACGCCGGGCTCGTCGTTCGGGTTCAATGTGATTCTGAAGCTCGAGGAGAAGGAAGCTGAATCTGATGACGCCATTGAGGTGGAGGCATCTGACGTTAAGGACGCTCCTGTAGTGGGCCAATCCGACCCTGAAGAAGCTAGTACTGAAGTGGAGCCGGTCTCCACATAGTTCAGAGAACAAACGGTTGTATGTGTTGCTGCATACCTTGTATCATCCCTCTGTACTCTTAGGAGAATGTACTGTGCTTCAGAAGAGCAAGCAAACATTTTTTGCTAGATAATACGACATTAGAGCTGATCTGGAAGTTGCAAGTGACACATCACTGAAGATAGTATGCGTGACGGTGCTGACTACTTGAGAAATTTATGCAAACATGTTAGATTCGGGGAGATCGTGCCAGAGGAGACCCGGACCCATGATGACAGCACTGCAGCTCCAGCATAGCCTAATGAAAATCCTATCCACTTTGTCTGGAGTGTATGATCCGCTGACACCTTGGCTTCGAACTACCCAAATCAATCATTCGAGGTGCTCCACATTTCAAGGTTCACAGTACCACCCCTACATCACCAGTGACCTACCAACTGCACACAAACTCCATACAACAGTACTAGTTGTAGTATATTTTACTAGCAAACAAATCTTTTTTTTCTTTTCAATTTCGGCTCCATTGTCTAGAAGAATTCCGTGACATGACAGTATCTTCCAACTTCCTGACTACTAGATCATTGCAGCGCTGAAATTGTGTGCTTCATGTATTAAGGAAATCAAAGGATTAGGTTAGTAGGTGAGAGATCATAGCAGTGGGCAGTAGCATCATTATACAGGAACTAGTCATTTCATTAGGAGAACTGATCAAATCCAGGACTTGGAACCGATGCGCCAAATTATTCCCCAATCACGATCACAGTTTCAGTACATAATTTCCAACAGAATCACGAGATTGTTGTGTGACGACCTCTAGATGTTGAAAAGGTAAACCTAACATACATATTCCCTTTCCATTCTAGTCCAAACACTGCTCACTGCCACACCAACCAGCCGTTGGCAATCATAGTACAAATCTTGGAATATTGTGGATGCACGGACTCTGCTCATCATCGCCTACGGTTCTACCGCGAATTGGATTCCCATTCTCCTTTTGCATGCTGTTCCTTCTTGTTCATGTCCTCATTTCCTTAAACACAAAGAAGATCCTAGATTAGTACTACTAATCATACTGGTAGCTAGTACATGATTTGCCAGGCAAATTAGCTGAAAGAAGGAGCAGACGTACCCAACTTATTGTCTATCACCATCGACCGGTTCAGATGAATGGGCATTGGCTGGATTGGTGAACCAAAAATATCTGGAAATAATGTGTGACACTCAAGCTGGATTTAAATTAGTGATAATAATGTTTAGTTGCAGAGGGTGGCCGGTCGCACTCCACGGAGGTACTGCAACCTCTCGTTGAAATCGAACGCGTTGGTCGTTTAACCACCAAAGTACACAGCACCAATTCTTGCCTTCCAAAGTTAATGCTCCCGGAAGCGAAGACATCACAAAAAGTAAATATTGGACTTTAATCATTGTTACTACTAACAAAAGTCTAAGTTTGGTCCCTCGACTTTGGGTCCTTAAAGTTTCAAAACCATACCTGTCCTTCTTTTCAGGTAAAGGCTTTTTTTTAATATATTTAAATTTCGGCCAAACTATGGCAAAAAATGGTCACCAACGTTTTCCTTTGCCAACACTAGTTCATTTAAGTAAATAAATTGGCAAACTTATGGGCAAATAGAATATCGACCAAAATTTTGGTTGGCCAAACTTTCGGCCGGGCAACCTTACACGTACACCAAAAACGCCACTTATGAAATGTGTTGGCAGTTTCGCGTACGTGGCATCCTAGTCTGCACAAAAATTGATGAAAAGAAATAGCAAAGTCAGGGAAAGCGTAAATATGTTTTTTCTAACTCAATTCATTAATTTCATGAAAAGGTAACATAAATGGATCAAAAATTTCACAAGTAATTGAAAACTGTACTATTTTAAAACAATAAACTTGAATTTTAGAAAAAGGATAAAAAATTGGAAAGTTGGGAAATTATAGGAAAATTAGAAAAATCAAAAAATTTCAATATTCTTTTAAAGATCTAGAAAATTTAGAAACTTTATAAAATTATATGGCTTCTAGTATTTTATGAATTCCATGATTTTCTAGTATATCTCAACTATTATTAATTTTACAAGTTTATAAATCTTAGATAATTTTAATAGGTATTTATATACATCTCTAAACGTTGCTTTTTGTATCCCTTGGTTTCCACTTTTCTTTTCAAAAAAAGTTGCTTACCGGGCTGCCGCTAAACGTATGTTGAATTGTTGCCACGTCATCATAAATACCACTTTCATTAAACAAGAGATCAAATTATACACTTTTGACACTAGAGGGGCTGAGAATTTGTGGTATTGAAGTCGAGGAACCAAACTTAAATTTCAACTATAGCCGAGGGCTTCAAATATACCTTATTTATGGGGAATACACTCAATTTTGTGTGTCCATGTGAGTGGAAAGGGTCACTTGTATGTTTCTAAAAATTGCTTTGGAGTTATAAATGAACATAATATGAAAACATGTCTACCAATAATAAATAATCAAATATGCAACTTCTAAAAGAAAATATACACTTGTAGCTATTGTTGTGACATTAGGCCAGCCATGCATCTGTCCCATATTTAGTACCTAGAAAGTGCACGCATTAACATATTTGGAAAACAAAAACAGGTATGAATACATTTGTAATTGCAATTTTGAGAGGTACAACACTTGATTGGCCAAGTGCCGACAGGTTTTCCGAGGGCATTTTATAGATAGTTGAAAAACTTACGAATTTTTCGGATGCCATGAGGTTTTTCTGGTAAGGCACTTGGCAAACAAAATCACTTGGCAACGCCATGTACTCGTGTCCATTCGAACCACCGTTTACGGTGGACGGACAACGGGATCAACTACGCCGAGTGTTTTTTGGAAGACACTTGGAACAAAAGTAAAATATAATATTATGCCCATTTATTTTTTTGTATTTTTAAGAGTAAATTTTTGAATTTTATTTTATTTCTTTTGATAAAATAAATTATTCACACTATTCTTGAGCTCTTTAATAGGGAGAATGAAATAATAACTAAAACTTGTCAGAAATTAAAACCTTTTGGCATGGAGCCATATTTTGTGGATAAGGTCTTAGGATAAATACACAACCCAATAAAAAAATAGTACTTTGTTCATGATAATGTGCTCATTTTTTTAAATGTTTCTTTAAAGCGCAAAGAATATGGTGCAAAATGACACCTCTAATTTTCACACAAAGTAAACCATATTGGATGAAAAATTCCTAAATGGTAATTATTTTCTCGGTTTCTAGCTACTTTCTGCATTTAAATGAATTTCAGGCAATTCCTTGAAATAATTCAAATTTGAATGATAAGTATGTTCAAAGTCACTGTAATAGTTGTGTTGTCAGTTTTGACCTCATTTGGTACAAAATAAAAAAAATGTTTAAAAAGTCATTTGGCACAAAGACATAAATTATGTGTACTAGTTGGTAGTAAAAAATGATAAATGTGGATTTGACATCTTTAAAATAAACATTTACAAAATGGTCTATCATATATGAAGAGTGATTGCTTTCAATCCATATGACGAAGGTCGTGATCATATCCAGAGCATAGTTTTCATGATAATGTGACCATATTTTGCAGAGAAGTGCATCTTACACTACAAAACAATAGTGAAAAAAGTTCTTCAACATTTTGTTATAAACTAAACCTAGAAGGAGGCTAGTAGTACCCAAAGATTGCGCCATATCTTTGGGAAATATCGCTTCTCCGTCTCTCCCTCTAGCAGCTTCAAAAACGCACTCATGCATGGAGCCCGCCCCGTGTTTGGCCGGCCAGTTGGAAGACGGGAGCCGGATCTTGCCCAAAACCGGCAGTTACGAGTAGGTAATACCTGTCACGAATCGTTAAATATAACCTCAAAAGCATTGATGGCCCCAAAAAATGGTGTATGTATCCAGCAATGCGTGCACTTATATTCCTCGCTGTACCGGATGATGTCCACCCTGAAATATCTTAATAATGATGGGTGTGGTTAGCTAACACGTATCATTTCATTAGCTTGCCATTTTTTAAAATTATTTATACTCTCTCTTTCGGGGGAAATTAGTTATACTTGAAGTAGTACACTGAACTACCAATGTGTGCTACGATGGTTTAGTGGACCAACATGCTGCCTCTCGACGCCCTGTCTCCTAGGCCCACTTCATGCCAATGTAGCGCTGCTAGCTCCGAGCCTTCTTTAGAATGCTTCTTTGAGCTCCGATGAGGATGGCGACGATGAGGTGTTGGCTCCACAGACGCCGTTGGCCTCCGCCAAAGGTCTTATTTCTGGCTTGGTTTTCGGCACCGCTATTGTGCGTGAGAGGGTGCCCGTGACTCTGCGGCGACCTCTATGCCTCCGCCGTGGACCTATCCGCTGAAGATTCGCCACCGCCTCCACTGTCGGGCACCGTCGACAAGCTCGGCCGCAAGACACCGACCACAGAGCTGCGGGGGCCTTCTGTGGCTGCGCGTGTGCTGCACTCAGAGGTGGTTCCGGCTGATCCCGATGCTGCGGACGATAATGGGCACAAGGAGGCACCTCGGAGCTCGTCTAGCCTAGGTGTAGCCTGCATCGTAGGGTTCGCTCCTCTGACGTTGAAGACTCTGCCTCCTCCTCCTGCTTGACTCTATGCGAGATGCCATAGTTGCCATGAAACCGGATACTGGGATTCAATCTGCCGTGGGCCGCTCAAATGCAACAATTGTCGCTAGTTTGGCCACAAGGTGAGGTGTTGCACGGGGAGGACTGCTCCCATCCCTCCTACAGTACAAAGTCGACGCCCTTGCATAGATGTATGTCGTTGTCCGTCCTTGTCCCTGACAGGGATCCCCTTCCTGTCCGAAGGTGCAGACGGGGTCGTCTTGCTAGCCGGTCGATGAGAAGTTACAGTCTATACTAATTGAGCAGGCCAAGTTGCTGCCCAATGGGTTTCAAAATTGTGTGGCCCGAGTTGAGCATTTGTTTGTGAGAGTGGAGGCTGCTCTTGGCAAGCCCGTTATTGAGTATGAGGTCTCTTCTCCGACTGGGTTCCATGTCGGCTCCACGGACGATGGGGAAGTATGCTTCTTTGGTTGTTTCTCTCCTAAGGGTGGGCCCTGCTCATCGTCGCGGACTGTTGTGCTGGCTTCCTCGGGGAGATAAGAAGCCATTGGGGTCATGAATCCATTAATGCAATTCATTCCCGAGTTGCAGGAGTTTTGTGGGGAACCTGCTCCACCTTTATCGATGGTGCTTCAAGAGGCGGGGTCGTATGGGTCCTAGGTGGTGGATTTAACCTCCCCACTGTTGGAGCCGAGCAAGTCGACAAAACCACTGACTCCGTTGCCCTTGGGGGTTTGGGTGATGTTGTTTGGCTGTCACCTGAGTTATTTGGCCAGGTGATTCCTGTGGGTGACGAGGTTGCGGCATCTTGTGCGTTGCCACCTACTCCTGGAGTTCTCTTCGTCAAAAAGCTTTGTAACTTCCTTACTTGCTTGGAGGATAATGAACTTGGTTTTGGCAAGACAACCGGATGCCTTTTGAAGGAGAGAAAAATCAGGAGAGAACGCAAGAAGGTAGGATCTTACAAGGAGAAATCATTCAAGGGTAAAAGCATGAAGATTAGAGCCTCACGAAAGGCTCCTGTGGTGGGGTGATGACTAGCTCATCTTCTAGAGTGGCCATGTCCGGTGTTCCTGATGAGTCGGGGTTTGTTTTTTCTGAGGGATTTGTCTACAAGGGTTTGATCCACGTGTCGAGTGTATGTGATTGTTTGTTCGGTGCACCCGTGTTGATGTGTCGGGTTGAACACGGAGTTTCGCTCTCTGGAGTTTTGGGGTTTTCATCTGGTTGTTCTTAAAAAAATGTGAGTTTACAAGGAGCATAGAAGGACGGGGGATTAAGAGTTTGTAGGCGTGAACAACTAGCCAGTCTAAATTTACACAAGAGAAAGACATTTCTTTGGGAGGATTCAGAATCGGATGGGCAGGAGGTACGTGAGCCAAAGGTCCACGTCCACCCGATGTTCGATAGGGAGGCGAACACGCCATATAATCGCAGCGCCGCGAGAGTTTTTGCGAACTCTGTTAAGGGAGGCTGCCTCACCGTTGAACACCATGTTGTTGCGATGTTTCCAAAGCTGCCAAATGCACAGGACGCGCAGAGTGCTTGCAGTGCGAGCGGGCGCCCGTTAGGCAGTGGACACATCGCGGCGTCCACATCACGTATTCCAGGATCACTGACGGCTCTAAGAGTAGCCAGAAGCGTTGAGGGAAGGTACACTGAAAAGCGATGTGATCAGCGGTTTCCGATGTGTGGTCCGATTGCAGGATCCCTTTGCGGAGCAGGTTCGAGCGGCATTGGATGCGCTCGAGCACGAAGAGTCAGGTAAAGAACATCGCCTGAGAGGGGGCGTATGTAGACCAGACGAAGTCGAGGTGGGGGAAGTCCACGCCATCGTACGTGCGCAGGCGGTAGAGCGAAGAGGTTTTGAGCTTGCCGCCGGCTGTCCCGCATAGGTGCAGCGATCGGGTGTCGGTGGCGGTGTCGAGGTGGAGCTCGGAGAAGGCCCGGAGAAGCGTGAGCCGCTGGCGATCAGCGGTGGGGGACATGCGAGGGACAAGGCAACTGTCCAGGCCCCGTTCCTTGACCTAGCACACCGTGGCGTTCGGCACGGTGCAGTGGCTGAACGGTTCCGGCATGCGTCTTGAGAGCGCCGATAGACGTCCAAGAGTCGTGCCAAAAGGACGTGTGGCGCCGTCTCAAAGGCCCACGGTCGTGATCGCACGATACAGTGGCAACAGCCGTAGCAGAGCACCCTAGTGTGTGCCGCACAGGGCAGCCGAAGTGCCAGCAACGTCCACCGGCTCACCAGCAAGAGAGGTCCAGACCCAGTGCGACCACAACTGGTCCGTCGCCGACTCAGTCGGTGGAGAAGCTTGACCTGCAAGCACTTGTTCTGGTCGTCGAGGGAACGCACGCTGAGGCCTCCTTCCCGCATGAGCGGCAGACATGGTCCCAGGCAGCCAGGCACTAGGCACCCGAGACGCGGTCAGTGGCAGTCCACAGGAACACACGCCACCGACGGTCAAGCGTAGTGATGACGCTAGTGGGCAGGGCGAGGGCTCCCATGGCAGTAGGCAGAGCATCGAGCACTGGGTTGAGCAGAACCAGTCGGCCACCCGGGGAGAGCAGCAGCGCATGCCAGCCCGACAAATATTTGTCGACTTTGGCGATGAGGGGGCAGAAGGCATCCAGCTTGAGCTTCTCCGCGGACAGCGGAGGCCGAGGTAGGTTTGCGGGAACCCCTCGACGCAGCACTGCAACACGCCCTGGATACTGGTGAGAAGGTCGTCAGGAACGTGCATCGGCACAAGAGTGCTTTTGTGAAGATTGATCTGAAGGCCAGTAGCATCCGTGAACTGATGGAACAGGAGGCCAAGCCTAAGAGCAGAGGCAACGTCCGCACGCATGATGATCAAAGTGTCGTCGGCGTATTGGAGAATTGGGCATGGTTCGTCATTGGAGATGGGGTGGGGAGGGTGCAGTCAGAGCGAATGAGGCGCTGGAGAACATCCGCGACAACGAGGAACATGTACGGGGAAAGTGGGTCACCTTGACGGAGGCAGCGGATCCACCTGTCGGGGACGCCGTTGAGCAGGACAGCGGAGTGCGAGGACGTGAAGATGGATTCCAACCAGTCACACCCGGGCGGTGGGAACCCACGGACAAGTATGATTGCGCGCAAGCAGCCCCAATTGACGGAGTCAAAGGCTGCGGCGAAATCGAGCTTGAGAACAATGGTGGGGGAGCGGCGGCGGTAGCAGGTTCGGATGAGTTCGGTGGCGTAGACAAAGTTTTCGGAGATGCTCCGCCCGGCGAGAAACCCAGCCAGCCTGGTCGACATTGATGATTTTCGCGATGTTGAGATTTTTCTTAAATTAACTAGACAATTATCTTCTCTTTTAATTAATTAGAGCAATTCTTTTGCCCCCATTTCAGGGGAAAAAATGATTTAGTCGAGCCTTTCCAGCAAAGACACGCTCTGACGTACTGTACAGTTCTAGCTAAGCTACGTCAATTTTTTATTTAACGAGTTGTGCACAGGCAGCTGATGAGGCAAGCAAACGTGACATACGTACTCCGTACGTCGACGTTACCGACCTCATTAACCCACAAGTGGCCAACCGGGAAAACAGGGCGGGAAGGTAACAAGGCGGGCGGAACGGAAAGGCAGCGCAAACTGTACAAAACGGTGACATCGGCGGCCAGCGAGGGACGCGCCTCGTCTGTCACGTAGTACACTCTCATTGTACGCCTACTTGTCCACAAACATGCAGGTTGGTTTTAGCTTTCACGTCCTCCCACAGCCATTATTATTTCACCTCAAAAACTGTTGATTTCCTAGCGTGCAAGCAAAAGGTTTAGGATGACGAGTACGACAAGACGATTTTGGAAGGAAACCGTACGAGATTATGAACAGATCGTCACTTGTCCACGTACGTTTGAGAAGACGACTCATGGCCACATGGTTTGGTGCGTGTATGCGTGTACATTCACGAGGATCAAGAAGAAGAAGAAGGAAAAAAGATGATGCATCGGAGAGCGAGGCCGAGGCCGTCGAGAGCAGGGCCTCCGGTGTCAATATCGTCTCATCTCCCACTAGCTGCAGTGGAAGTTACCCACTGTCCACTAACCCCACCACCCAATCACCCCCCCATCATTCCACGCCACAAGACCCCAAACCGCAAGCAAGCCATTAAACTAGCAGGAGTGAAAAACTCCACAAAATTACGATACTACTACTAGTACTGTATACTAAAATACTGGCTCTAGCGCTCTGGTCTAGCGGCAGCGAGGAAGAGGAAAAATACTTGGTTCTTGGTATTCTTCTCCCCCTCTCTCTTGTGCTCGGAGTTGTTGTCCCTGGTGGCTAGAAAAAGGCCCCGCCTTTTGGCTCCTTCCCCCGACCTGCTCTCCCAGAAAGCGAGCGAGCGGGCAAGCGAGAGAGTGAGGAGGGGCGATGGCGCGCGTGGAGAAGGTTGGGTGCTCCGGCGGCGAAGAGAGGCAGGTGATGGAGGTGGTGCTCGGCGTGGACGGCGGCAAGGGGGCGATAGAGTGCCGGATATGCCAGGAGGAGGGGGAGGAGGACGCCATGGACTCCCCCTGCGCCTGCACTGGCACGCTCAAGGTGAACCCCTCTCTGTCTCCCGCCCTCCCCTCCTTTCTCTTTCTTCCGGTGGATGTTCCTTTTCTTGCTTGCTGACGAACTCACAGTGAAGTGAAATCAATTTGACGATTCTCTGTCCAAGATGTTCTTCATTCGTAGAGATGGATGGGCAGAATGTTGTTAAGATGCTCTTTCCTAGTTCCACCCGTTCGTTCTCTGATATTTCCTTCAATCAACTTACTCTGTTCTTTGCGGTCAGACTAAGTGCGGTCCTGCGTTTTGCTTTATCTTTGTTTAGTGTTGATATTAGGTGGTGCATCCCTCCTCCTTTTTAGCTCAAAATTTGCCATGCTGCTGCTCGGTACTCCTACTATCATGACCCTGTTTTGCTCAATCAGCTATTTTTGCTGTTGCTGTTTTGTATTGTGGTCACGGGGACATCACTCCGAACTGGAGTTCAGTGCGATTAGGAGCAGTGAAACAGTGTGATTGATTCACAAATGATTTCTATGCACAGCGCAGATCAGGAATAATCAGACGTGTTGCAGGCCCCAAAACAGTCCCCTCACGATCGAACGGAAATTCACATGAATGTGTCTCGCCTTTTTTTGCTGACGAAATGCTCCCGGTTAACATACTGTTCTCTGGCATGAACAAACATTCGGGTTTCCAGTGACTGGTCCATGTTTATCCGCCCAATTATTGCTCCATCTTTCCAGTTGTCACATACTTACGTAATTGATTGGCCGTTTTGCACGTGACCTGGGAACGGGATTATCCTTCTGCTGGAGAAAAATGCTAATCGTCTGTTTGCTCAACTGTTTTTGGTTTGGTTGCAGTTCGCCCACAGGAAATGCATACAGAGATGGTGCAACAAGAAGGGGAACATCACATGTGAAATCTGCAACCAGGTCGGTATTTCGGTTGCTTCTGTTGCCGGACTACCGCCATAGAGTACATTGTATTTCCAATATCAAGAAAATGAAATGTTACTGACTTTTACCTCATTCTATAATTTCTCTATGAGGACTCTTCGAGAGCTTACTATTTATGTTCCCGTTTACCTGCAGGTTTACTCCCCCAACTATGTCCTGCCTCCCAAAAAATGTTGTTCAGATGAAATGGCCATGGACCTAAGGTACTTACTGATACAATTCTTGATCCTTCGATGAAATTGCAGAAATCAGCCAGTATATTATTTGGATTGAGGAATGCCATCCGTAGTCTATCATTATAGCAGTACCATTGTTTTTCCCCAATTTTTCCACAGCAATGCAGATGTTGATACTCTGACTTCTGTATGCACTTTTCAAGTACATGTTCTGAATTGATGACTGTTTGTTTATGAGCAGACAAAGCTGGGTCGGACGAATCGATCCCCACGAGTCCCATTTCCTAGCGATTGCCATCGCAGAGCAGCAGCTGTTGCACGCTGAATTTGATGACTGTGTCTCCTCCAATTCGAGCGGCGCCACATGCTGCCGGACTATAGCTCTAATTGTACGTTACATAAACTTCTTTCAACCTACCTTTATTAGTGCTGGAGGATGAACACTAATAATGTTGATTTTGTGCTGCAGTTGATGTTCCTTCTGCTCGTGCGCCATGTGATCGTGATCGTGCGCGACGTTAGCATGCTACAGGATGCGACGGTGTTGTTCAGCGTGAGTTTTCAAATGTCCTACTACCTTGATTTTCACATGTTTCATGCTCTCCAAGTATGATGCTTTTTCAACTTGGTCTTTCATCTGGCACTATGCATATAGTTGACATTGAATATTGCCTTCATTTCAGGCGACTCTTCAGTTTGCGGGGTTCTTTCTTCCATGTTATGTCATAGCCCGGTCTTGCTATGCTTATCAACACCGGAGGCGAAGACAGGTATTACTTCCTTATCAATCTCCACAGTTGTAACCAAACTAGACAGACTACCTTTCTGCTACTTTTCTGCCCGTTGAATGTAGACATTTTCAAGAAGGCAATAGTCTAACATGTTCTCTCTATAGGTGTAGGGGCTTTTACCTGAACCTGGAAGCAAACCGCGCCGCGCAAACCAAACCTACCCTGTGTCGATCTCGGCACTAGGTTTCAGTACCCATCGAGAGAGAAAGAACGAAGCTTGCGAAGCGAAGCTTCCCTCGGCTTCTGCGAATCATATTGAGGAAAAATGTAGGCAAAGATTAGATGGATTGTGGACGGAGTAGCTACAGCAGCACCCGCCCGTCAAGCTCAACTGTACATATGAGAGCAATTTACAAGCTACAGAATGCAAGTTGACAGGCACCCGTTTTCCTTTCTTAATTAATGATGATGATCGCCATTTCTAGGACGAGTAGGTCGATGCAAGTTGAAATTCGGCGTCCCCCACATTTATGTCTCGTAGGAACGCAGCCATGCTGGCTGAGTGATGACGACGACTCCGGCGAGCTGTGCAAAGCTAAGCTCGTGTTTGGTTGGCCAAGTTGGCTGCCACAATTTGCCTTTGCCGAATTGGTTGGAACGTCACCGTGTGTGTGAATTGGCATCGTGTTGGGTCCTGTTTCGGATAGACCTTGGCTGGCAGCCGTGTCTGGCTGGTGGGCGTGGGGGCTCTTTGGACACGGGAGTTTTTGGTTCAAATTTGAACTAACATATCGAAGTTTCAAAAGAAAATAAAACCATTACCCCTCATCCAAACAAGCCCCAGGTGTTAGACGACTTTGAATCTCCAGATTTGCGGCGATGAACAAACACATTGTGAAACTGCAGCACGTCTGTATGTTGTGCCAATGAACCAAACAGGCCTTTACCGCCTCGGCGCATTGCAGGGAGGTGGATATAACTTTTTGGTTCTTGTTTCACTGTTGGATCTTTCAACACTTTGCCTACTGTTCACTCATTTTGGGCCAACTCCCCCAGAAAAAAAGTGTGCAAAGAACGGTAATCACCAGAGCACTGGCCTGCTCACTTGCACGAGTAACAGAAAAAATGACATGAGCACAATTTTGCACTTTTACCCTATGTAGTCTTCAGTAGAGAAGCCAAGAAATCTTAGTTACATTTTAGACTGATGACATATGTTCAGGGGTAAATCACAGTTCCGGCAGCCTGTCTCTAACAACAAAACCGCATGCACATCATAAATAACAGGCCGTCTTGTGAAAATAGTTTGAAGTGTACACATGCTACAAGGTTTAGGTACAGATCAGCGATGACCAGGGTTTTTGTCTTGCAAAAAAGCAAAAAACGCATATATGGTTCTACAGGTTTGAGGAACTCGTCACAATTAATCAGCTGTCTGATTTCACTGGCTTCACCTTCTCTTTGAGGAATTGGCGAATATGCTCTCGCTTCCAGTTATCGATCCTGCAAGTTTGGTTGGGTTTAGTCAAATGAACCGATGAAGCGAAAACAAGTGTTTTACCATGAATCAAGCATGTTGAGCATATACAAGACGGGATTGAACTATACAATAAACAACAAGATTCCACTTATATATAAAAATTGTGCTAATTGGAAAACTACGCAATTTTAGCAAGGACCTAGTGCTCAGCGTTCTACTGCAGCTTCATAGAACAAAAACAGTTTCATGCCAGTGCAGTTATATTTAAATCAACAGCAGTACCCGGGCACAAGCAGATCTAACATTCCTTTGCCTACTGCATCAGCCATCAAATTACTCCCTCTGTCCCAATGCATGTTCGCCACCATTTTTCATGTTTTACTTTGAACACTAATTGGACCAAATATATGTGTCACTTGTTATAAAAATTACCATTAGAAACTTTATTTGAACACAAATTCAGTGGTATAACTTCCATGACATATAATCCATGCTTTGTTAGTGGAATTGATGGTCAAACTTAGACCTCGAAAAGCGCATGCATCACCTAAATGGGGTTGGAGGGAGTATACGTTGAAATTCCAGGTTGGGAAAGAGGACAGATAGCAGACAAGTGGCACATGGTATATGGTAATGAACAAATACAGAAGAGTTATTTTTCTTATCGTTGTTGGAAAGAAATTCAAGAATGCAAGTTATTCTCCCTAGGTAACTGAAAATTATACTCGAATCTCGAGTCAAGTAGAACTTACCTTATAGTCTCCTTCTGCTCACCCTTGTCGTCAAGCATTATGAGCTTTGGTGGAGAGCCATAAGCATACCGGGTTTCTACATAAGGGAAGTCATCTTTGTCCTCTTCGAGGAAGCCAACGACTTCTGGATAGAAAGCCAGCTTTCTCATGCATACCTCAATAATCGCGCCAGAGAATACAAGCTGCAATACCAATCACCAGAAGATATTATATAAAGTAAAGGTACGCTGCTATATTATATGTTGAGTGCTAATTATCAGCCTTGAAAGCATCCTAGAAATCTAGTGTAGTGTAGGATATATTTTCAAGTGTGGCCTTGAAAACATCAGGTAACATCCTAAAGAACAAGTTCATCTATCAACATCCAATCAAAGTAAGATGCTGTACCTGGCAACTCTAAACCCCAATTTAGCCTTGAAAACATCAGGTAACATCCTAAAGAACAAGTTCATCTATCAGTAAGATGCTGTACCTGGCAACTCTAAACCCCAATTTAGCCTTGAAAACATCAGGTAACATCCTAAAGAACAAGTTCATCTATCAACATCCAATCAAAGTAAGATGCTGTACCTGGCAACTCTAAACCCCAATTTAGCCTTGAAAACATCAGGTAACATCCTAAAGAACAAGTTCATCTATCAACATCCAATCAAAGTAAGATGCTGTATCTGGCAACTCTAAACCCCAATTCAGCCTTGAATATATCTTAAAAGAAGAGAAAGCAAAATATATACAGTATTTAAAAATGCTTAACCAAATAATTCAAGCAACATGCAGAAAATAATACAAAATGCATTGTAATTCTAAGAAACAAAACTGTTTCTGGTTGCAGCCTATGAAAAGTAAAAGTAGTTGTCACCTAGTCGGAATTCATGGAGATTCATAGTTCTTACCTTGCTGATAGAATCATCTGAATCCTCCGTACAACATTTACGACAGTCCTCCACTAGCTCTGCAACCATAAAACAAATGTGCTGTAAGAATATTGGAACAGGGAGCATACGTGAAGAAAAATGAGCTCATCATTAGTTGGTACCCAAACAGACAGCAACCGACTCCTCACGCAGCAACTGAACAAAACACTTCACCCAAGACAAGCGATGAGCAAACTATATAGAGTACAATTCTCCACATTAAATCAGCTTTTCAATCTAGCTAGCTTCAGAATGCTCCTAGAAGAATTCATCAAAACAACAAGGACAAAAACAAAAGAGGTTCCATAATCAACACCACCCTGAACTTCTTTTTAGATGTTTCAGGATAAGAGTGACTCCCTAAGTTTC
This sequence comes from Alopecurus myosuroides, assembly GCA_028641055.1. Taxonomy (NCBI): domain Eukaryota; kingdom Viridiplantae; phylum Streptophyta; class Magnoliopsida; order Poales; family Poaceae; genus Alopecurus; species Alopecurus myosuroides. The sequence goes on from CM054058.1 coordinate 122,933,112, forward strand.
AAACACCACCTTGGCTGCGTGCATCAATCAATACAGAGGACGGGAGTGACACCGCCTTTATATATGTAATAAAGTTCAAACACCGCACTGTTGTACCATTGCGGACAAGCCTCGAATTTCTCAGTACAACCAACGTGCAACGGGATCTTCAATTCATAGTCTCCTACAGATAACAGGCACCAAATTGACTAAATCACAGTTTTGTGAGCTGGTTTTGAAGCTCAATTACAATAAGTGGAAGTTGTTCGCAGATTGGTTGAAGAAGTTATCATCAATCAAGATGTATCAAATCCACTAATAACTCCATTTCCAGGTCCACGAAATCCAGCCTCCCCATCGTGATTTGAGATCTCTTTATAAAGGGGTCATTGTTCTGTGGTCTCAAAATCCTACATTCTCCGCTCTAATTGGGCGTCCTTATTAGGTTAATCAGAGATAAATTTCCGGCTGCGACCGAATATACTTGACATCCCGATCTAACCCTCACAGGTTTCACAGTACAATTCAGTCAGACTAAGAGAGGGAATTCACATCCGCATTACTCCTAGGCCTTGCTCCTCTGAGATCGCAAATCACACCAATACGAGCGTAGAGAGGGAGATCCGGGTGTGTAGCGAGGTACCTTGGTCCTTGACGAACTCGTTGAGCGCGTTGCAGTCGGAGCAGAGCGCGAGGCCGGTGAAGCCCAGCTCCTCGCACTCCCTGGTCCCGAGCCGGTCGGCGCCGCTGCAGAGGACGGCGCAGCAGACCAGCGCCACGGCGACGGCCGCCGCGCAGGATAGAGATCGAACCATCTCACTCGCCCCCACCCGTCGACCGACCAAGAGTTTCGGGCTCGTGGGCAGCACGCCGTGGACGAGGACGACGACTGCGGTAGTGGTCTCTCCGGCTCCACCCCTAGTTGAGACCTGTTTTTTTCCGAAGAGAGCCCTGTATGGTGGACTCCCGAAACTAGGCCCTCAATGGGCCCCCAACACGGCCCATTTTCATTCATTCGTTCATTCGAGTCTTTGTGTTTATTTTTTGGTAAACAAGACTTGTTACGATTCGAAACTTGACGCATGGTTGTGTTTAAAAATTTTCATGCTTTTGGAAATCTGCACGGTGTTGATAAACTATGGGGAGACTACCTCTACGGGCGGTTTCAGAGTTTCCAGACGCACCGGTTTCTGCATCCCGGCTGCGGGTTTCACGAACCTGCAGATCTACGGCTCTACGCTCCGTGTTTTAAAATGCATTCATGTCGTGTAAGCTAAGTGCTAACAATAGATTAGTGGTGCTACCGTAGCTTTTTCGCTTCATGGTCGAGGTCAGGATCAGCTAGCGGAGACGGATTTTGCAGCCTGTTTGTTTAGCCAGAACAACTTTTCCGTAAACTGAAAACTCCAAGGGCCGTTTCCCTTTCGAAAGCAGATTTGACCGAGAGAGCCCGTTGCATATTATAAGCGAGATCAGAATCTAATAGCAGCCCGTTTCGCCGCGGCTTTCGACGGCGGCGGGGGGGTGATCGATGGTGTTTTTCTTTACACAAACGGCACCCCCCGAAAAGGGTCCGCATTCCATTATATTTCAAACGGAACACACCACCACAACGTTCCTCGAGTTTTTAGTCTCAACGCCCCAAGCCAGCTAGGAGTATATATACAACAAAGCAAAAGAACGAGCATGAAACGAAGTCTAAAAGCCAAGCTCAACAGGAGCTAGAACACAACTGCTAAAGAACCACCAGAAGTTCTGAAATGACAACCACCAGCTAGAAACTCCTTAAACGGCATTGTTCTCCAAATCCTCTCCCTCCATATCAGTATCTTGACCAGTTTCGACACCCCCATCAGTGATACGAAGTCGTCCAGGGGCAGCACTTCTGTTCGATCCCAGCGAAGAGGCAACCTGGATGAGGGTGTTGGCTCCAGCACGAATGTCATTCTGCTCCTGCGACGGATGAAGACATGCCCAGTAGGAAAGAAAAACACAAGTATAGCTGATTAGCTCAAAAGGGGACCTAATCAGTTTTCCTTCAAAACAGGCTCTGTTTCTAATCTTCCAGATGGCCCAGCAAACTGCTGCCATCCCTGTGATTTGAACATTACGACTAGCCGAAAGATGCTTAGGAATCCACCAGAAGTATTGAAGGAAAGAAGCAGGTCTAGTGCCAGCCCCAACAGCAGTCCCAACCACACTCCACACATACTTTGCTGCAACACACTCAAAGAACAGATGCAGGATAGTTTCATCTTTATCACAAAACTGGCATTTGAAATTTCCTGACCACTTCCTTTTTTTCATGTTGTCTTTAGTAGATATTGCATCATGCCAAATAAGCCACAACCAGAATTTAATCTTGAATGGAATCCTAGCTTTCCATAGGTGCCTGAAGGACCTGTCAATGCCACGACTAGACAGATGATTATACATGGATTTCACAGAAAAAATCCCATTTTTTGTCCACTTCCATTTAGGAATATCCCTTCCATCACTCAAAGCCACAGTAGCTAATTTGCTCTGCAGATTTCTCATCTTATTCTGAAGCTCACCATTAAGCCACCTTCTAAAGGAAGGTGTCCATCTCAATTGTGCCATCCCTGCTACTGAAATATTTTGCTCATTACAAATTTCAAACAAGTCCGGATATATATCTTTCAAAGGTCTGTGCCCACACCAGGCATCACCCCAAAAGTCAGTCTTCTCCCCATTGCCTACAACCATAAACCTCCCCTGAAGGTATACCTACCTCACATGTAAAGGTGATCGATGGTGTTGACGCTGCTTGTGGCATTTTCTTCCGAGCCTCGTTTTCTGAGCTGAAAACAACATACTGAAAACTACAGTACTTGGTGATTCCGCCAAACCATTCGAGAAGTTAAGGCAGCGATGAACTGGAGGAGGAGGCTGAGGCTGAGAATCGACACCGGCGATGAACGGAAGAACCAAGTCAATGCACGGGTGCTACGTGCTAGGCCGATCCCCGAAACTGCAAGTCTGGAATGGCATCGCCCTATAGCTGATGGCATCCGTTGCTACCTGACAGCGACCGGAGTTAGCCGATAAAATGGAACCTGTACGTCAGTGGATCAGGCCAGTTTAAGACCGGGAAGATCCTCTCTTATCCACTCGTTGACTGCTGAAAGTTCAACAGTGCGTGCATTGGTCTTCCACGTATGTTTCAGAGCGGAGAAAAGGCAATGGGTCAGCATTCCATTCTAATCCATCCCGCAACTGATCTCTCCTCGCGGCTCAACCGAGAACGAGAGCGGACCGTTTTTCGCCGGAAAATAGCTTCTTCTAAAGAGGCTCGGGCTGCTGGCGCTATTTTTCGGCGTGGGCGGCCAGCTGTGACCGAACTGAACAATGCGAAAGTACGTGAAAATTGGCAAAAACTAGAAAAATGACGAACTTTTGAAGAAATTTTTGACGGTTTTCATTACAAGTGCCAAATATAGGCAATTTTTACGTGGTAGACGTGATTTTTTTTTAAAAAAAAAGGCTATTTCTGCCGAGGGTCTTGTACATCATGGTGTAGTCGCCGCCGTCGTCGTCATCGGAGTCGCTTGGCAGCTCGGCCTTCGGGGCGCTGCTGGAGCTCTGCCCTGGGCCGCCGACGTGCAGCAATGGGGTAGGTAAGTGATACGTCATAAAGGTATCCATAATTTCTGATGTTCCATGTGTTTTCATACTATATGCTACATGTTTCGTATACACTTTATGTAATTTTAATGGATTTTCTGGGACTAACCTATTGACAAGATGCCACAGAGCGAGTTATCGTTTTCTGCTGTTTTTAGTTTCAGAAAAGTTGTCTTGGAAATATTCTCGGAATTGGACGATTCGAAATCCCGAACTCTTAGAATTCCCGGAGGATCAACGGAGTCCAAAAGAGACTCGGAGAGGGGCAGTGGGTGCCCACACCATGGGTGGGCGCGGGCTTTCTGGCTACCCACCGCCATCGCCCTTTCGCCTATTTATTCCCCCCGATGCATAAACCCTAAATATATCGGCACCCTTCCACGAAAAGTTCCGTAGCTCCACCGCCGCCGCCGACAAGTTTCGGGGGACCGAAATCTCTGTTCCGGCACCCTGCCGGGACGGGGAAGTGCCTCCGGAGCCATCTCCGTCGACTCCACCGCCATTTTCATCGTTGTTGTTGTCTCCCATGATGGGGAGGGAGTAGTTCTCCCCCGGGGCTGCGGGTTCTACCGGTAGCTATCTGTTTCATCTCTCTCCCATGGTGTGATATTTATGTGATCATGAGCTTTGTAATCTAGTTGAATAAGTACATGTCATCTGTTATGCTACTCAAGTGGTTTTGTTATGAGATCTCCGTAGACACTTTGATCACGGTGTAAAGGTGACAGTGTGTGCACCATGTGGTTTAGCAAGATATTTATATTTTGTGTTGGATAACCATATGAAATTGTGGTGTTTGTTTGGAACCATCTGGGTCTCATGGTGATAGCGTGGAGGTTACTTAGATGGGGAAATGCGAACTCTAAGGAGTGTTTTTACAGCCCTACGCGATGATTGGTGTTTGTTATTGTCACATCCCAAATTTTATATTTGAAATGTTTTGCATTTAGAGCATATGCATAGCATGACATAATTTCAAAACTTGCATTAAAGTGTTGCATTAAAAACCCCAAAACAAAATCATGTTTTAAAAAGCTCAAAATCCTGCTATAAGGCGTTTATAAGCTAAAGGATAATTGAATATTTTATTTTTCCTAAAATTACTTAATAATAGTAGAATATGATAGAGTTTTAAATTTAAAATTTTTAGAAATTTGTTTGACTCGATTCCGAATTATATTTCAAAAGTTATTAGCATTTTAATTTGGGCAAAAAAAAAACAAAAAAACAAAAACCAAACCGAGCTCGCATGGGCCGGCCCACAAAGGCTGCCCAGCGCACCACAACGAGCGTGACCGTGCAGAGCACATACACCCTCCCCAAATCTCGTTTTTCTTCGAACAACCTCCGTTTAAACTCGTATATCTCTTCATCGGAGAGTCCAAATTCGATTCGGCTTCTTTCTACTTGTTCCCTACTCCAAGGAGCAACCTTCCACCGACCTCCCCACCTATAAATACCCCAGCCCCGGCCGTGAGGTCGTCCCAAACTCGAAACTCCAATTTCAGATCTGTTTCGTGGTATTTTGCTCGCCACGGTCCGTGAGTTGCTCGGTTGACTTTCATGTCTTCACGAGAGTTTTAGATCTCGTCGATACCAATCCATCCCAAGAAACCTCACCTCTTTTCATCCACCACAGCCGGAGAATTTCGCGATCTACTGTCTCAGATCTGAAACGGCAAAATTGCAATTACTATTTAACCGTTTGTCCGTTTTCTCTCAAATTTCTACTGTAGTTGCATCTCATCATTATCTACAACTTTCGTTCTTTGAGTTTTTCGATTTGAGCTACAGATCTGTTTCTATAATTCCGATCTACTTTTGCCCACCGGAGTAACTCGAAATTTCAAATCTATACTTTTTTCTTATTCATCCAAAAAGTTGTCATTGAGTGTTTTATTTGCTTTTTAGGATCTTATTAGTATGTTATGTTTAGATCTACCTTTTTATGAATCTTGTTTCGATAAGATCTTGTAGATAGTTAATTTACTCTATTTAATTTGGTTAAGCTGCTTCTTTGCTTCTTGTTGCATTACAAACTTTTTCATGCATCATATATTGTTTAGACAACCAGAGAACTAGTAAATTAGTTATCTTGCATTATTAAATCATCATGCATCCATATGTTGCATTGTTGTTTTGCCTGGTTTGGTTATTTATTGTGGTATGCTTGAAACGTGTAGATTGCGAGAGTTGTGATTGTTGTTCGTGTGAGGACTGTGGTCGTTACGGTTGCGACTAAGTCAAGTGCGTGAACGACTCCAATTTCTGTCAAGGCAAGTGACACACATGAACCCATTATTTTACTATATGCATTAGAGTTTTATAGTAGTTATGCATGAGTAGGAGTTGAGTGTTATCGCTATGCTAGATAATATTAGAGATTGCTTCACTAACACCCAAGTGGAGTAATCATATGTTACCCCCAGATTGTAGCATCCCTATGGTAGGCAAACATCGTAGTTGTAGATTGCTTAGCCATGCTCTAGCTATTCGTGGTTGAGATCATTATCATGTTATGATGAAAATCATTATTTTAATTGCCTATGAAAACAACATGATAATTAATTAACCACTGGGCGGATTGCTAGAGAGTCATCAGAGTACAAAGTTTGGTGGGGACCGCCGCCCAGTATCTTGAGATCATGTTTACTTTCTTTATGTAGTTGTTATTGCGTGCAACCATGTTTCATATATAGTATGGGCTAGACATAGATTGTAGGTTGTGGTGACTCGAACCCAACGTGTCCAGAGATGTAGATTAGTGATAGGTTGGTCCGGCTCGTGGTGGGTTTGGGGATCTACTTCTTATGATTTATGGCTTGATCTTCTTTCCTTCCGTGGTACTAGTGGTGTATCATGGTGTTTGGGGTCGATTGGGCAACATGGGTAAAGGGCACAAACCTCGCGAGGGTTAAAACTAAGATCTTAGCCGTGTTCCATTGGTTAGGGACAATTCAACAACTAGATGGGAAACATGACATATCTCGTTCATCTTGTTTTATTAATTACTACCAAATTTGACTATGGGTTATTGGAGAGGTGCCTGATGGTGTTTCAGTGCGCTAATCCAAAGGGTAGGAGCATCTTGCTATCAACCAAGGTGTCCAATTACTTAGGAGCACTTTGCTATCAACCAAAGTGTCCAGAATATGTGCAAAACTAATTTATTACCAAATGATAGGACAAATGCATTTATGCAAAATAGCCTTGAAACTCTACCAGCCAAATATGCATGTAGATTAGCACTTGCCATTCAAATACCACCATAGTGTCACTTGCCATCATTGCTCAGAATGATCTGACCTCCATTTGGGGGCTGCATATTCCAACGTGCAGGTTGTTCGTATCCGGAGTGATCGACGTAGGTCCCGTGACTCCACTCAACATGTTTGTTCGCCTGTGGCACAAATTGAAGACTGGAGCCCTTATATGCGCTTTGTTATACTTGAATGAGTTTTGAGCTAGCTTCCGCTATGCAATTTGTAAAGAATTTTGTACTCTGGATTATTCGCTAGATATGAGATACATTTGCTTCTTTTGATATCTATCTAGTTGTGTGTGCCGGTGAACGGTCCAGGGGCCAGTACTACACACAAAAGTATAGCTTGTGATGGGCTGTACTACTACAGTTATCTCACCGGAGAGTGGTTTGGAGTACCATAGTGAAGAGATGATATTTATATATTCAATTATGTTATTATTGTTGAGAGTGTTCACTAGTGAAAGTATGATCCCTAGGCCTTCGTTTCTAAGCATTGAAACACCGTTTACAATCAGTTCTGCTACATGTTTGCTTGCTGCCATTTTTATTTCAGATTGCTACTGTCACTTATAACCATCCATATTACTTGTATTTCACTATCTCTTCGTCGAACTAGTGCATATATACAACTGACAATTGTATTAGCTGTGTTGGGGACACAAGAGACTTCTTGTATCGTAATTGTAGGATTGCTTGAGAGGGATAGCTTTGAACTCTACCTCTCTGAGTTCGATAAACCTTGGGTGATCCACTTAAGGGAAACTTGGTGTTGTTCTACAAACCTCTATATTTGGAGGCCCAACACTGCTTACAAGAACAGAAACGTGCGTAGACATCAAGCTCTTTTCTGGCGCCATTTCCGGGGAGGCAAGATAAAAGGTACTCACATCCTCTATGAGTGCTCGAAGTTATTTCTTTTAGATTCTGTAGTTATATATTTTTGTTTCTTGTTTTTATTTTCACTAGTTAGACTTATTTTTACTTGTTCCTTGTTTTTATTTTTACTAGTCAGGCTTAATGGAAAACAACAAAGTATGAGAGAGATTTATTTGCATGCTAGTAGCAATGTTATTAGCATTAATTCTTTGGATACCATTATTTCTAATGCTATGGAAAAGTCTAAGCTTGGGGAAGCTAGTTCTTGTAATATTTTTAGTTCCCCATCTTTAGAGGAGAAAATTTGCTCTGATGATACTTTATCTCCCATATGTGATAAATCTAATGATGCTTTTGATATTTTAAATCCTCCTGCTGAAAGTATTCCTTTTAAAATACCTATGAAAATTGTTGAACGTGTCATGAACAACTGCTATTTTGGAGAAGAAACTGTCCATCCTAGTGATCATTTACTCTTTATACATGAATTATGCGGGTTGTTCAAGTGTGTAGGTATTTCAATGGATCCAGTTAAGAGGATGCTATTCTCTTTGTCACTTAAGGACAAAGCAAGGGAGTGGTATGAGGTACTAGATGATCCTCATCATTTGGAGTGGAAGGAGTTTGAATCTCTATTTTACTCTAAATTTTATTCTTTTCATGAACTGTATTTAGATAGGAATTACATTTATAATTTCCGTCCTCGTGATGGAGAAAGCATTGCTCAAGCTTGTGGAAGACTGAAAACATTAATACTCAAATGTCCTAACCATGAGCTTCCTAAGGAAATAATTGTTACTAATTTGTATGCAAGACTTTCAGGACATTACAGGGATTATCTAGATGCATGTTCAGAGGGTTTTTTCTCAAGTAAGAAGGTTGAAGCTAAATGGGATCTTATTTAAACAATTCAAACCAATAATGAAGGTTGTAATAACGACAAAGGTAAAGAATCATGTATAAACTATGAGTATGATTGCATTAAGTCTTTCTTTGAAACTGCTGATTTTCGAGAGCTTACTGCTAAGTATGGTCTTGATCCTCAAATAGTTGTTGGTTGGTATAGATCCTTTGCTTCTTATATTAATGTTCCTAAAGCAAATGGGGACATATATCATGAACCTTTTAAAGACACTTTCATGAAAAATGAAATTGTTATTAATGATTGCAATGAACATGCGCAAACTTCTGAAAGTACTATTTCTTATAAGCATGTTAATTTTTGTGGAGCACTTAGACCTTGTGAAAAGAATCAAATCGAAGAAGAATATTGTATCCATCATAGGAATGAAAAACTAGAAAGTGGTACAGGGCTTTAGATGATCTTGGTGAAAAAGTTTGTGCCCTCTATCCTTTTATTTGTGAACTTTGTTGTAAAGTGGGTCATTTCAATTTTCAATGTTCGGGCTATAATAATAGCCTTTCGAATCCTATGAGTACTGAAAGTTTGTATTGTGATGACATGATAACTCTTAATCAGCATGATGAACTTACAATATTTTTTTGGGTGTGAAGAGTTATCAAGAAAAACTTCTTTGGTAGATATGTAGTGCTCTTGATATGAATAGTGTACTGCATGGTTGTAATCTTTATTGTGTTAATAATTGCCACGCAAATACTTACATGCAAAATATTATAAAAGAGGACACTTTACCAAAATATGACATGACTAATATTTGGTTTGTTCTTATTAATGAAGAGGAGGAATCCTCCAAAGTTTTGACAATAAACCAGGGTATGCGGAGAAGCTTCCTTTCAAGCCTCTCCCTCCTATAGAGAGGAAGAAGAAGAAGAAGAAGAAGAAGAAGAGGAGGAGGAGGAGTAAAAGTGGAGAGGTAATAGTATCTCCCCCCTAAGCATGTTGCTCCTATTATAGTCTTTGATGAGTCTGAACTCGATGATTTTCCTATGCCTGTTATTTATGAAAGTGATAATGATTGGGAGAAACATTCTACTTTTTATATTGAAAATCTCTTTGGAACCAATTTTGAAAATGATGACAATTGTTGTACTATTAGTACCATACATGTTCCTTCCAATGATGATATAGAAATCTCTGAGCTTGTGGATGATGTGTTTGAAAATCCTTTTGCTACCGATGATTATATGCTTGATACATCTCTTTCTAGTAAAAATGATGATATGTTTACAAATGGATGCACTTTGGAAGATAACTATTCTATTGCTTATGATGATACTATTCATCCAGTCTTTGATAACTATTATAAAAGATGCTATAACATAGGCTATGATTACAATTATCCTCATGAAACTTGTCATAGTTATGGAGGGATTACCCAAAACCATCTCCCTAATATACAACTTGTCTATCATGTTGGAGTTTTTTATGATGATTACAACGATGAACATGCTATTTTCAGTCCACCTACTATTGAGGAGAAAATTAGTTACGATTACAATATGCCTCCTATATTTGATGATTATGGTGATGAGAATAATAATGGTAGCTATTTTGTTGAATTTGCTCCCACTTCTATTAATAATAATGACTATGCTTATGTGGAGAGTATTAATTCTTTTATGCATGTGGCTCATGATAAGAATGTTATATGTGATAGTTATAGTGTCAATTTCATTCATGATGCTACTGAAAGTTATTATGAGAGAGGGAAACATAGTTTTATGCATCTCAACAATATCAAGTTTCCCTTCTTGATGTTGAAATTTTTGAAGTTGCATTTATTTTATCTTCCTATGCTAGCCACTTTGCGCTTTATTGACTTGTTCTTCTACAAGATTATTTTCATAGGAAATGGGTTCAACTTAAATTTATTTTACATTTTCTTCTTGATGCTCTCTTTTGCTTCAATTCATATTTCTCATGTGATCATCTTCTCAAATTATCATGCCTAGCTAAAAGGCTTTAAGAAAAGCACTTCTTGGGAGATGACCCATGGTTTTATTTTTGCTTTGTTTTTCTCTATTTTCTTTGAGTCAATGTGTTTTTTACTTATGTAGCAAATCCTTTGTATCTTTATGTTCTCGTATTTTTTGTGCCAAGTAAGTCTCTAGTGGAAGTTGAGGTTAGATTTGGATTTCTGCGTAGGAAACAGATTTCTGTTGTCCACCATATAAAATCGCATAAATCAAAGAAAGATCAAAATGACCTGCAAATTTTTGTGCTTATTCCTGAGATAATTCCAAAACCTTTTCTAGCTTTGCGTTTATTTGAGCAACGTAAGTTCCCTGAATTTTTTTGTCTTTACGAACTAGTATGGTTTTGACAGATTCTGCCTTTTTACTTGCATTCTCTCTTTTACTATGTTGAATGGATTTCTTTGCTCCATAAAACATCAGTGGTTGTAGCTAATGTTTAAAAAGTATTAATAATGCTTGTGTACAAGGAGAGCATGTGATATTTTGATTGTGCACTAACCCTTTAATGAGAATTACTTTGAGTTTGGTGTGAAGGAAGTTTTCAAGGGTCAAGAGAAGAGGGTGATATAACGTGATCAAGAAGAGTAAAAAGCGTATGCTTGGGGATGCCCATGTGGTTCATCCCAGCAAATTCTAAGAAGAATCAAGCATCTAAACTTGGGGATGCCCAAGGCATCCCCTTTCTTCATCAGCAATTTATCAGGTCACTTCTAGTGAAACTATATTTTTATTCAGTCACATCATATGCACTTCACTTGGAGCATCTGTTTGTTTTTATTTTGTTTTCTATTATTTTATTTTATTTTCCTTGCTGCAATAAACTTAGTTGGAACCTATCATTCTATAGTTTTCATTCTTACTGTTCTGTGAGTGTTCACCTTTTGCTATTACTGCGTTTAGCCCTTGTTTTTCACTCGTATTTTGTTCAGAGCTTGTTAGTTTGCTTCAGTTATATATGATTAGCTCTCTGGTCTTTGATAAATATTATCTATGAGAGTTGTTTCAAACAAGTTAATTGGTGTTGGAGAAGAGTAAAATGTTTCGTGCTTATAACGATGTAAATAGAAACTTGTATAGATTGTGGCTAGACTTCTTCATGTCATGCTAGATGTTATTTTAATTCTATGCTTAGTAGTTGTTATTGTATCATGACTTGTATCAAATAGCTGAGAATGCTTAATGTGCCATTGAAAGAAGCATGAGTTGTTTTTGTCATATTGAAGCATGAATTTATGGTGTTCTCCTTTGAATGCTTTATTTGGTTGACTTGGCGCATGCTTGCACCATTGATACGTCTCCAACGTATCAATAATTTCTGATGCTCCATGATCATATTATGCCAATTGCTACATGTTTTCTCCCTTATTTATACCATTTTTATACGTTTTCCGGGACTAACCTATTAACAAGATGCCAAGTGCCAGTTCCCTATTTTCTGCTATTTTTTGTTTCAGAAAAGTTGTTCTGGAAACATTCTCGGAATTGGACCCCACAAAGCCCGAAGAGCCTATTTTCCTCGGAAGCATCCAGAACACCGAAGGAGAGTCGAAGACGGGCACCAGGGGGCCACACCATAGGGTGGTGCGCCCCCCTGGCCGCGCTAGCTATAGGTGTGGGGCCCCCGGGCCTCCACCGCCTCTGCCATTTCGCCTATTTATTAACCCCGGATGGAAAACCCTAAGGACCTGATAAAAAATCCCCGAAAAGTTCCGCAGCCGCCATCGTCGTCAACCCTAGATCAGGGGGGTTCTGGAGCTGTCTCCCGGCACCCTGCCGGAGAGGAAATCATCACCGGAGGCTTCTACATCACCATGCCTGCCTCCGGAGTGATGCGTGAGTAGTTCATCCTTGGACTACGGGTCCATAGCAGTAGCTAGATGGTTGTCTTCTCCTCACATGCCTCCATATTTAGATCTCGTGAGCTTCCTATCATGACCGAGATTGATCTTATGTAATTCTATATGTTGTGTTTGCTGGGATCCGATGAATATTGAACTTATGCCAAGTTGATTATAGTCTTTATTGCGTATGTTATTTGTGATCTTGCATGCTTTCCGTTGCTAGTGGTTGCTCTGGCCAAGTAGTTTCTAGTGACTCCAAGAGGGAGTATTTATGCTAGATAGTGGGTTCATGCCTCCTTTTCGCCTGTGCTCGAGTGACAGAAACGTGACGGGGAGGATGTGTTGCTGCCACTAGGGAGAAAACAACGGTGTGAGTGCCCGCGTGTACAATCATTGCTTACATTACACACATTGTTTAATGCAGTTATCTGTTGCTCGTAACTTAATACCTAAGGGGGTTCGGATGATAACCTGAGGGTGAATTATTAGTCATAGATGCAGATGGATTTCGATCTATGTATCTTGTTGTAATGCTCGCACTAAATATCATAGTAGTCATCATGTTATAATGTGCACTACGGTGCAACCTTTATTTGTCAATTGCCAAGCTATAATTTGTTCACCCAGCATGTTATCTTTATGGAGATACACCACTAGTGAACCTATGAACCCCGGTCCATTTTCCACACTGTTAAACAAACCACAACAATTTACTACTTTCTTTACTTACTGCAAGCATACACACTATACGTCTAATCTTTGTTTTCAGCAAGACCAGTGTGATTGACAACCTCACTGTACCGTTGGGACAAAGTATTTTGGTTGTGTTATGTGCAGGTTCCACATTGTTCCTGACACCGGTGAGGCGCCATCACCACCGTTAGTGGCATCAACCTTCCCGAGATCCTCTTCCTCCTACTGGATTGATAACCTTGGTTCTTAACTGGGAGGTGGGTGGAGACGCCATTGTCTCAGAACAACTCGGATGGATCTTCGGGCGGTATTATAGTCATCTGGCCTAGCCAAAAATTCAGCGCACACGTCCTGCTCGAAGAATCATTTGCGCTTGTTATGCAATTTACCTCTGTTACTACATTGGATTCCTTTATACTTGTTAACGTATATGGTCCTTGCGATGGCATAGCTCGAGAAAATTTTGTTGCCTGGCTATTCCATCTTGACATTCCTTCGGATGCTTATTGGATCGTTCTCGGGGACTTTAATTTCTATCGATACTCTGACAGCCGTAACCGACCAGGAGCTAACACTGTAGACATGGCTACTTTTAATGAGATTATAGGCCATCTTGGCCTCATTGAGCTGCCCATCAAAGATCGATGCTATACCTGGAGCAACATGCAATCGGATCCCCTTTTAATTCAATTAGATTGGTTTCTCACCTCGCATGAGTGGACACTTAAGTTTCCTAACTCTACTGTCCGCACTTTGTCTCGTCCTATCTCTGATCACTCACCATGTGTAGTCTCTATTGGCACGGATATACCTCGCGGATCGGTTTTTAGATTTGAAAACCACTGGATTAAGCTTCCAGGCTTCATGGATCTTGTGCAAAGAATCTGGTTCATCCATTGCCCTGGTGACAGTGCTCGTTCCATCTCAGGCAAACTCAAACTCCTTCGCAAAGCACTCCGCAATTGGTCAACTAGTATTTCAATGATATCCTTTTATATCGAAAACTGTAATAGAACCATCCTCCACTTCGATGTAATTGAAGAACAGAGGCCTTTGCACATCACTGAATGGAATTTCCGGCGCATTGTTAAACAGCAGCTCAAAATCCTTCTTGATTGCAAACTTGAATATTGGAAGAAACGCTGCACCACTCGTTGGGCTAAATTTGGAGGTGAAAACACTAAATTCTTCCACTCAATGGCAACTATTCGGTATAGACACAATAATATTGCTACCCTTGACAGAGGAGATGGTACAATGACTATGGACCACTTTGAGAAAGCTGGTATCCTTAGAACTGCATTCAAGCAGAGGCTAGGTGTCTCCTCCCCTATTGATCCTTTATTTGATTTCTCTTCATATATCACTGCTAGGGATGGCCTTGAGGACCTAGCCTTGCCATTCACCCATGCAGAGATTGATAAAGTCATTGCTGATACTCCTACTGATAAAGCCCCTGGCCCTGATGGTTTCTCTGGAATTTTCTTTAAAACATGCTGGCCAATAATTAGATGGGATTTCTACAAACTTTGTGAGGATTTCTGGTCAAATCAGGTCAATCTTCAAAGTATTAATGATGCTTATATTGCTCTCATTCCAAAGGTGTCTGGACCCACTGGCCCTAATGATTTCAGACCTATTTCCTTACTCAATTCCTCCTTTAAATTGATTACCAAGCTATTGGCAAATAGACTGCAAAACAAAATTTTGGAGCTTGTTCATGCTAATCAATATGGATTCCTTTCTAATAGATCAATCCATGATTGCCTTGGTTGGGCTTTTGAATATATCCATCAATGCAAACAATCCAAAGCTGAGACTGTTATCCTAAAATTAGATTTTGCTAAGGCTTTTGATACTATTGAACATGCTGCCATTTTAGCTATTTTTAAGTGTTGGGGCTTTGATAACAGATGGCTCACCTGGATGCAATCTATCTTTGGCACTGCCACTTCCTCGATCCTACTAAATGGAGTCCCTGGAAAGAAATTTCCATGCCATAGAGGTGTTCGTCAAGGTGATCCTTTCTCACCTATTTTATTTGTTGCTGGGGCTGACCTTCTCCAGTCCATGATCAACTCACTTATGATTGCGGGAGCACTTACTCCACCTCTTCCAATACCTGATGCTGATTTCCCAGTGGCTCAATATGCTGATGACACGCTACTTATCCTCCAAGCCTGCCCTACTCAACTGGCTACGCTTAAAACCCTTCTAACCAGCTTCACTGCTGCCACTGGCCTGCAAGTAAACTACTCCAAATCCTGTCTATTCCCTATCAATATTTCTCAGGCGAAATTGAATGATCTAGCCAGCATTCTGGAATGTGCCACGGGTTCTCTGCCATTTACCTACCTTGGGCTACCCCTAGGAGATACCCGCCCTACGGTGCAAGACCTTTCTCCTATTGTGGACCAAGTAGAACGACGTCTTAATGCTAGTGTACGATTTCTAGATTATGGCTGTCGACTTACTCTTGTTAATTCAATACTCTCATCCCTACCGGTGCACTTCTTATGCTCCCTACGCATCCCTAAAACCTCGATTACTCTATTCGATCGGGTGAGGAGACAATGTTTATGGAACAAGACTGATGAAGGTCGTACTCACTCTCTAGCTGCTTGGCCGCTTGTCTGCAAGCCAAAAATTCATGGTGGGCTCGGAATTAAAAACATTGATTTGCACAATCAGGCCCTGCTCATGAAACATCTACACAAGTTTTTCTGCAAGCATGATACCCCATGGGTGCGACTAGTTTGGTCTTTATATGATACCAGCTCACCGCCCCAAGCCCAATCTGCCAGAGGATCCTTTTGGTGGCGAGATATTTTCAAACTCATTGGTGCCTACAGGAGCATTACCACGTCAAACGTTAACAATGGGCTTACAACTCTATTTTGGAAAGATTATTGGCTAAACAAGACTTTGCTATGTGATCGTTTTCCTCGTTTATTCTCATTTGTGCTAAATGAGAACTCTTCCGTGGCTGAGATGAAGTCCAATTGGGATATCAACAACATGTTTGCATTACCTCTATCTGACCAGGCTTTTGAAGAACTCAACCAACTTCTTATGTTAATGGGCTCCATTATGCTCACCAATGACGTGGAAGACTCAAAATGCTTTCCTTGGGGTTCTAGTCTCTTCACTTCATCTAGATTCTACAACTACATGTTCTCCCAACTGCCTAAGCAAGAATCTTGCATTGCAATTTGGAAGTCAAAATGCCTTCCAAAATTAAGAGTATTTGCCTGGCTCTTGCATATGGACAAATTGAACACTAAGGAACTCATGACCAGAAAGCATTGGTCTTTTGATGGGGGAACTAGCTGCATTCTTTGTGATCACAATATTTGTGAAACACGAGATCACCTGTTTTTCACCTGCCAGTTTGCTGCCAACTGTTGGAACTTTATCCGAATTAATTGGAACTTATCCCTCCCATTTCCCCAAAGATTTCTCAAGGCCAAAAAGGATTTCAGAGGAGAGCATTTTACTGAGATTTTTGTATGTGCCTCATGGAACATTTGGAGGTGTAGAAATGATTTTATCTTCCAGGGCATTACTCCTACTTTCACCAAATGGAAGTGCACATTCCATGAAGATCTCCTCCTGCACCAACATAGGATTACACCTCTATTACTTCAAGGTTTTCTAGCTTGGATTTCCAATCAATTTTCCTAATGTATATTTACTTTCAAGTCCACCTCTTCCCCCCCTAATTGTAATAGTTGTAATCTCCAAACCCCCCCCCCTATTCTCCTTGTAAGCTCCTGGCTTTCATATAGTTTGAAAATCACACCATAGGGTTTTTGCCCTATGGTAACACTTTCAAAAAAAAAGGGTGATATTGATCTCTCATATGTATCCACCAAGGATCAACTTGCCGATATCTTCACGAAGGCCCTTGATGAACCAAGATTTCGAGCTTTGAGGAATGAACTAAATGTCATCGATTCTTCCAACTTCACTTGAAACCTTGCATATGTACCTTCATTATACGTGTTATTAGGTTTGGATGTAGGCATGGACATAGGGGGAGCTTCACTCAACTCATGAGTATACACTCCTCTTATTATGCAAAAATCAATTCATCATTGCATATCTAGTCAATTTGTGACTTATTGTGCTTAATTATGAGTAGTACTCTTGGACCCAAGATATATCTTCCCGTGCCAAAGTACACACTCAAACATGGTGGTTTCGGCCACCGACCTCCCTCTCTCGGAGTTGTTTTTATTTTTGGATCTTTCACGCATATCCTATTCCCCCTTGACAACTTGTGCGGGTTCGGTTTTTATTTCTTTGCATCTTGCGAACCCCCATCGAGTAATGTCTCTCATATGACAGTTACCATCCTCCAACCCAAGCTCCATTTTCCCAAAACACCATTCCAATCTTAATGCTCTCGTTTTTCTGTTCTTGGCGCGCGAGAACTGTGTCTGGCGGAGGCTCCGGTGAAACCACCAGAGGCTCCGCTGCGCCTGTCCACCGGAGCCCACCAGTACCTCCATTGTGCGAAATTTGCCTAGCGGATCCGTACCTCACTGTGCTAGCTGGACAGGGGGCGGAGGCTCCGGTGAAACCACCGGAGGCTCTGCCCGTTGTGGTTCTGCGGGATAAGATCTAGGGCGAGCGGGGTCAACAAGATCCAAATCTTATTTTCCCCCACTCGCCCTCCCTCTTCTTCCTCCAAACCGCCGCCACCACCCACGTCTCCACCTCCGGGAAGGGTGCTCCACCGCCAGGAGACTCTCCTCCTTGCCTTGGACCACCCCGGGACCTTCCACCATGGATGCGGGTATGCTTGCTCTCTCTCTCATCTAGTTGATGGATGGGGAAGCACTAGGAGCCACATGTTCTTCACATCTATATGCGTGGATTTAGGTTTTGGAGTAGGAAATAACGAGTATAAAACCTAGAAACCTAGATTGTGAGTATTATGCTTGAATCACTTTGGTTCTTAGGGTGGATTTGTTCATGTGCCCTACCCCTTGTTATTCAACCCTAATGTTCATATCTTTGTTTCTTGGATTTGTGCGTCACATAAACTTGAGCATTACCTTTTCTTCATGCTTTTCTTGCTATTTCTTTCATAGATGCCTCCGGGTCCAAGGGCAAGGGAAAGGGCCCCCGCACCAAGAGCGTGGCTAGTCGCAAGGCTCCAAGGGTTGATGAAATCGAGGAAACACTGGACCCATCTCAGCCCAAGCGCAGGCCAAGATTCCCGGCTCCCGAGAAGACTTTGCCTCGCAAGGAAAAATCAGCTTCTCAAATGTCCGAGGGAGTATTCTTGGCACAACGTCGCGAGAACCCATATATTATTGAACGCAACCGTTTGATGCCACAGTTCCGGGGTAAGGACCCTCGATTCCACACCATCTTTCAAAGCCAAATTTATCATGAGATCTTGATGAGGAAGTCCAAAGAAAATGTTGCCCCTCAACATGCTATTAATTTTGGCCATATGGAGAGGAATCCCAAGTACTTTGGAGAGGCACTAGAGATTGTTGATGTACTTGGCCTTGCTCCCATTATGCAAGTCCAACAAGATTATGATGAAGGATTGGTCTGTGAGTTCTTGGCCACAGTACACCTCGCCAATGAGACAGAGCGTCATCTTATTTGGATGACCAAGGGACATCAGCTGACTATCAAGTGGTCTGAAGTTGGGGTTCTTCTTGGCGGTTACCCGGATCTTTTGCCGGTGGAGAGGAGTTTGAAAGTGGATGGTTCCATGTTCATGCCACCAATACTCAATCACTCTCCAAGGATCAACTCACCCCACTGTATCACTGGAAGAAATTTGTTGTTGGGTTTGTCAAAGGTCTCTACCCCACTTATGATGTTATGCTTCGCATCTATAGGGAGACCATCAACCCAAAGGCGGGGAACATTGATGAGATCCAAGGATTCCTCAAGAATCTCATGATTCTTACTCATGGGAAGCGGCTTGCCGGTCTGACTCAAAAGCTTGATGTGCTCGATTATCTGTGGAATGAGTTGTGGCATGTTATCATCCAGAGGAAGAATGCTTGCTTTGGGCCCTTTATCATGAAGATCATCTTGAATGTGTGGGATAACAAGTTACCGGACGATCCTATTGATGATGCTAATTGGATCTCACACACGGAGAAGAGACTTCTCATCAAGGACCACACCGAGCCCATTGTGGATCCTACCCCTGCTCCTCGCAAAGGCAAGGCCAAGACACATGTCATCATTGACGAGGACGATGAAGAAGAGGAAGTTGGTCCCTCTCGTCCTCCTCCTTCTGACAATGCCTTTAAGTGGATGGCAAGGGCTATCAAGAAAGTGTTCCGAGTGAACAAGAAGATTGAGCAGCATCAATGGGAGCTTCATTATGACAAGGAGATTAAGCATCGCACTGTAGCACAGGCAGAGCGTCAGCTTCGTCGTGATGGTGGCGAATCTATGGAGTCCCCGGTGCTACCTAGTATCACCAACTGGGACAAGTGGCAAGCCAAGGATTCCAAGGGAAATCTTATTGAGTGGTCTGATGAGGAACCTGGAGAAGAGGTCACCAGCTCTCGCCGCCGCGCCTGCCCTCTGAGCATGGATAACTCCTCCGAGTGATCTTTGGGACGTTAGCATCGGTCTCCTCCCTATTTTGGTATCTTGGTGCCAAAGGGGGAGAGATATCTACTTAGGAGCGGGCATTTGCATGGGTCTCTAAAGCGTCTTTTCGATTTGCATCTTTCTTCTTACTTGAGAGAGTTGGTTATATTTGGAAACTTCGTTTGTTTAATTATTGTGTGTTGTGAACCTCGTTATATGCATTATGTGAGCTCGTGAACTTAGTACCTTAATTCTATCACTTATTGTGTGCTAACTGTTACATATGTGTTTAGATATCCATATTGTTTAAAATTCTCTCAACATGAAGGGAGAATATCTCTAGGGGGAGCTTCCTCCATGTTGTGTGTTATAATTATGCAAATAGGGATGTTGTCATCAATTACCAAAAAGGGGAGAATGAAAGATCATCTTCTGTTTTGGTCATTAATGGCATTCGGGTGGATAAGAGCGGAGGCCACAGCGGAGCCTCCGGTGCATATCCGGTGGGCGGAGCCTCCGGTGAAACCACCGGAGCCTCCGCTGGCTCCACTACCCACACTGTGGGGCTAGCCTCCGGTGGTGCCTGCGCCAAAATGGCGTTCGGGTGGATAAGATCGGAGGCCAGAGCGGAGCCTCCGCCAAAACCACCGGAGCCTCCACCCTATAGGATTCAGCGAGAAGGAAATGGACTGCGTAGTTGCACGCATGTGAAGACCACCGGAGCCTCCGGTGGAAACACCGGAGCCTCCGGTGTTGCTGGACTGCACAACGACCACTTGGGGGAAGGGGTATTTAAAGCCTTCCCCTACCTCATAAATGCTCAAGCTTTTCCCACTCTCTCCTAGACATTAACGAAAACTTCAACCTTCTAGATCTCCCCACTAGTAGGAAATAGGCTATAGCCACCACTTTACCGCTGGCGAACAGAGATACACGTTCGCCAGCGCTATTACCGCTGGCCAACATGAATCCGTGTTCAACAGCGCTACCCATGTTACCGCTGGCGAAGAGGGGTACTGGTTCGCCAGCGGTAACGGTGGGCGTGAGGGTGCGGGCAACCATATTTACCGCTGGCGAAGAGGGGTGCTGGTTCGCCATCGCTACGTAACTTAGCGCTGGCGAACTGGGAGCTGGTTCGCCAGCGGTATGGTTACCGTTGGGCAACATGCAGGTTCGCCAGCGCTAACTATACCGCTGGCCAACCACTATTTTGGTTCGCCAGCGGTAAGTTTTGAAAATTTTCCCTCCACACACCACCCCCCCCTCGTGGACCGCCTTTTTGAATTTTCTAAAGCAAAAACGAAAATGATAAAATGTTCAAAAAATAAAATCCTCTGATATGTGGGTAGGGTGCAATGTCTAGTTGATATAGAAAATTTGAAATACTCCATTTGACCTTTTATGCAAAATTCAAAAATAAATCGTAAAACGGCAATAACTTTTGCATACGACGTCGAAAAAACGCGTTTAATATATCAAAAAAATCGTGAGCAAATTTCCAATCCAACCTCCGTAAGGAAAACCTGGCGATCGAGGAGGTGGCGAGGCGCAAAGAATGCTGGTTCCGCTCCGCGGCTTGCGGTGGTGCGCGCATGGCCCTTGGGCTCATGCGTATGCATTATACCACCGCCAAGTCTTGGCGCGTGGCGTCACGTATCCCTCAAGGGTACACGGACGTGCAGTGGGCCATCTTCAACTCTGTGAAGGGCCATGCTACCAAGATAGCACAGATGGTGAACATCTCCACCTTCTACCCCGAGGAGGAAGTTCCGACAACTCCTGAGGATTCCAGCACCGAGGATAATGACTCGGATCCCGAAGAAACCGCTTGAATCCTGGATAGATGGCAGGAAAAAATAGAAGCATTACTATTCTTACAATGTAATATTCATTATAATGCTATCTATCATTTGTATAAACAAGTAATCCTCTTTTGCAATTTAATTTATAAGTCTTTGCAAGTTTTCGGGTTTTAATTCCTTTTCCTTCTAAGTGCTCTGGTTTATATGTTTTAAATATGCTTAGTGTTTGAAATGGCTCAATAGTACATAATCTTCATGCCAAGTGACTGGGTTTAACTGATCAGTCAAAACTCGGAAACATGGATCGTACTAAGCCATTTTTACATACTAATATCAGTGACCGAACATAGAAACAATCATATAATACTTAGGGAAAAGTAAGGAATTTTGAAATTGTATGAAACTCAGGCACGCAGGCACAATCTAGGTTTCCTTAAGCCTCCTTAGGCTGCAAAACATTCAGCTTTATAATTCCGAGCACACAGGCACAATCCGGGTTAACATTGAGTATTTTGAAAGATCATTGGGAAATAGATAAGACGGACTTATGCTTTTTACTAAGATAAATATGTAAAATATAAATGCATGAATTTCGACAACTTTATTTCATGATCTCAAAGATGTTTACATAGAAATTGAACTAAGTGTAGAAGGGACGTAACTGTTGGATGCTCCAGGGTCTCTTTGTCTCTCCTAGTTCGACATCTATCTTTCTCTTTCTTTTGCGATTCGGTCTTTTGGGACCATCCTCCGTATTCCGAATATCTACAAGATAGTAAGATCCATTTTTCATAGCCTTGCTAATGACAAATGGTCCCTCCCAGACTGGGGCTAACTTGTGCTTTCTTTCCTGCACCAATCTTAGCACTAGGTCACCTTCTTTGAAAGAACGATGTCTGATTTTCCGACTATGGTATCATCGTAATCCTTGCTGATAAATGGCGGATCTTTGAAGCACAAGGTCCCATTCTTCTTCTAAAAGATCGACGGCATACTGTCGTGCATTTTCGGCATCCGAGTCATCATAAGCCTACACTCTTGGGCTATCATAGAGCATATCCGTTGGAAGCACTGCTTCTGTGCCATAAACCAGGAAAAACGGGGTTTGTCCAGTTGATCTATTTGGCGTCGTTCGAATACTCCAAAGAACGGAAGGTAATTCCTCTACCCATGCTCCAGCTGCTCTATGAAGAGGAGATTCGAGTCTTGGGCGTATTCCTTGCAGGATTGAGCTATTCATTCTTTCAACCTGCCCATTGGATTGTGGGTGTGCAACGGATGCAAGATCTAGATGTATTCCCGTTTGTCGGCAATATTTTGCCAACTCTCCAATGGAGAAATTTGTCCCGTTGTCGGTGATTATACTGTGTGGAACACCGTATCTCATGACTACGTCAGTGATGAAATTTATGGCAGTCACACCGTCAAGTTTTTTGATGGGTTTCGCCTCCACCCACTTGGTATACTTATATACCGCAACAAGTAGATGTGTGAGTCCGTCTCTTGCAGTTTTGAATGGTCCCATCATATCTAGCCCCCAGACTGCAAATGACCATGTAATGGGGATAGTTTTGAGTGCTTGGGCTGGCATATTCGTCTGCTTGTCGTAATACTGACATCCGGCATATGTGTTTACTATGTGTTCGGCATCTGTCTTGGCTGTTAGCCAGAAAAAACCCTGCACGGAATGTTTTTTTGACTATGCTTTTTGATTGAGCATGGTGTCCGCAGTCTCCTGCTTGGATTTCTTGCAAGATTTATCGGTGTTCTTCTGGCAAAATACATCGCTGAAAAATTCCGACAGTGCTGCGTTTATACAGGAAACCATTAATTACCGTGTATCCTTTGCATCAACGTTGTATATGTCTTTGCAAGACCTCGTCTGCTCCATCCGGGAACTTCTGATCAACTAAAAAGTTTAGATACGGAATTGTCCAATCCGGGTTAACAAGCAGGACTTCAATTGACTCGGAAACGAGAGGGTAATCAACATCACCACCTTTTATCGATGGTTCATGCAAATGTTGGACAAACACACTCGGTGGTAGGTTTTCACTCTTTCCGAGCCCATGCGGGCTAATGCACCCGTGTTCCAGTTTTATTCCCTTTTGATATGAAGTACTTCAAATCCTAGGAAGCAAATGGAAAATTCATCCATCGTCCTCCGATATTCGGCCATGCTGAGACTTTTGGCGTCCCAATTTTGGTTTAGCTGATGTTGTACCAAATCCGAGTCACCATAGCAAAGTATGCGTTTGACGCCTATTTTCTTTTGAAATATGCAAGCCATGAAGTAGAGCTTCGTATTCTGCCACGTTATTACTGGCGTTGAAGTGTATTTGTAATACATACTCCATAGTATCACCTTTTGGGGATTTTAGCACTACACCAGCTCCAGCGCCTTCCTTCATCTTGGATCCGTCAAAATGCATGACCCAGTATTTCGACTCCGGCATTGGTGTGTTTTTCATTGCTTCTGTCCAATCAGCGACAAAATCTGCCAACGCCTGAGATTTTATTGTCGTCCGGAGTTGGTACTTAATGTCGAACACAGCTAGCTCAATGCCCCATTTGGATACTCGGCCTGTTGCGTCTGCATTGTTAATAATATCCCCTAGTGGTGCTTTACATACCATTGTTATGGAATATCCTTAGAAATAATGACGGAGTTTTCTAGATGCGAAAAACACGCCATATGCTAGTTTTTGATAATGTGGATACCTTTGTTTTGACTCGGAGAATACTTCGCTAACATAATACACTAGGTATTGATCTGGTATGCTTTGCTCTTCCTTTCGTCTTTCCACAAGTATCACTGCACTAATAACCCTGTTTGTTGCTGTAAGATACAGTAACATGGGTTCTTCGTATTTTGGCGATGCCAAAATCGGAGCTTTCATCAATGTTTCTTTCAACTGGGTTAATGCTTTGTCCGCCTCTTCTGTCGATTCAAATTTGTCGAATTTCTTCAACAATTTCTATAATGGCAGAGCTTTGTCTCCTAGCCGGGTTATAAACCTGCTGACTGCGGCTGCAGAACCCATCAATCTTTGTACATCTTTTAAGCACGTAAGATTTAAGATGTTCAAGATTGCCTTGATCTTTTCTGGGTTTACTTTTGTTCCTCTGTGAGAAACGATAAAACCAAGAAGTTTTCTTGAGGGAACTCCGAATACGCACTTTAATGGATTCAACTTTATTTTATAAGTGCGCAAATTTTTGAAAGTTTCTCGTAGATCTTCAAGGAGTGTATCCTTTTCCTTGGAAATGGCGACAATGTCGTCCATGTAAACGTGTACATTTTTGCCAATCTGACTATGCAAACAACGCTGCATGCAACGCTGGTATATTGCACCTGTGTTCTTCAGGCCGAAAGGCATGATTATGTAATAGTATGTTCCATACGGGGTTATGAAGCAAGTTTTGATTTGATCCTCCTCCTTCATACGTATTTGATGGTACCCGGAATAAGCATCCAAAAAGCATAAAAGCTCAGAGCCAGCAGTGGCATCTATTATTTGGTCGATTCGCGGTAACACGAACCTATCTTTTGTACACAATTTATTCAAACCGGTGTAATCTATACACATCCTAAGAACAATACTGTCTTCCTTCGGGACTAATACTGGGTTCGCAGACCAATCAGTATGTATAACTTCCCGGATAAAATCAGCTGCTAAAATCTGGATAATTTCCGTGCCAATAGTCTTCCGTCTTCTTCCGTCAAATCGATGTAGACCTTACTTAACGGGTTTTGATCCTGGAATCACCTTTAGTTGGTGCTCAGCAAGTTCCCTGGGTACACCCGGCATGTCCGCAGGACACCAGGCAAAAATATCCCATTCTCACGTAGGAACTTGACGAGCGCGCTTTCCTATTTGTCGGACATCCCGGTTCCCACTACGACAAACTTTGTCGGATCATTGAGATCTAGGATAACCTGTCTTGTATTATCGGAAGCTTTGAAACTATCTGCCGGCTTCCGGCTTTCTTTTCCTGCCGGAATTTCTTTCGGCGATACTTCCTTTACCAGCTATTTCAATTCCTCCTTTGCTATCACTTGTTCGGCGCAAAGGGCGTTTCCTTTTTCCATCTCGTTTGCCAATTTGAAGTCTCCCGATATGGTGATTACTCCTCCTTTTGGCCCTGCATCTTCAGCTTGTTATAATATAACATGATCTTGCCATGAATTTGGCGAAAGCTAGACGTCCGAGTACTGCATGGTATACACTTTCAAACGGCACCACCTCGAAAGAGATTTTTTCCTATCGGAAGTGCTCTTTTTCTCCAAAGGTTACATCTAGGGAAATTTCTCCTAGGGAATGTGCTTGTCTGCCAGGAACAATGTCGTGAAAACGTATGCTGCTGCGATCGAGCTGGGTCTCGGATATTCGCAGACGTTTTAGTGTATCCAGGTACATAATGTTTATACTGGATCCTCCATCCATCAGCACTCTTTTCAGTCTAGTGTTTTGAACAATAGGGCTTACAATTAGAGCTTGTGTGCCGGGTTGTGGGATATTTCCGGGATGATCAGACTGATCCCAAGTAATTGGCGTATTTGAATACTTCAAGAATTTTGGAGTTGGTGGAACAACCGCATTTATTTCTCGAAGTGTTCTCTTTGCCCGTTTTGCTGAGGGAGTTGCCAAGAAAGTTAGGTTCATTCTCCATCAACTCTCGGGAATTTTGGTTTCCCTTTTCAATGTTGTTCCTGGATTTTTTTCATCAGTGTCCGATTCACTGTCTTCTTTTTCAGCTTCTGGCTTTTGCTTGGAGAATTTCCTCTTGGAGTTCGTTCCTTTACTCCCGGATCCTGCAGTGCCTTTCATATGCTTATTGAGCCAACACCATGCATTTGTATGGGTAGGTTACCCAAATTGCGAATGGTGGACACAGTTTTCCGACTTAATATTTTCCTACTCTTCCTTTGAGTAGGAGATAGGTTCTGTGCTTCTTCCTTTCCATTTGCTGTCATTATCCTTTCCAAAGGCTACATTAACTTCTTTGGGATTTGGCTATGCTTCTGGAGTAGCTTTTTTCTCAGAACGAGGCGTCTTTTTGGCCTGAGCCGAAGCATCAATATTTCCACCTCTCGCTCTGATGTCGTCTTCAGCCGCTGCGTGCTCTGTAAGGACCCCAGACCGGCAGTCTGAAACCCTACGTATGCATACATTCACGATCCCAGAAAGACCAGTCGTGAACAACATACAAAGTTGGCTCACAGAATACATCATCCATTACACGAATACATAAAGGTATTTCACGAATGATCACATGATCAAGACTAAAACATCTGCCACGCAGGGCAGGCAACTTAACAAACACAGCGGAAGACAAATAAAAACATAACGTAGCTGAGCCCATGTCACGCCTTAACCTACAGGCTGCTGACCGGGAGACGAGCCTAATTCGCACAGTCGTCAACTCCGTACTTCTCTTCATAGATATCCTTCGGAGACTCCTTCTCCAAATCTGATAAGTAGATACCAGGGGCGAAACCATAATGAGTACATTTGAATGTACTCAGCAAGACATCCATCATGTCACTTACCAACATGCAAATATGCTTATATGGTGGAATAGGTAGGCTATAAATATGGTTCACTACCAATGGTGTTCATGTATGATGACACCACAGTTGCAGTCAGGTTAATCTGTATCTTCGTTGAAGAAGATACTTCAGAAGAAAATAATATAGTTTTATTTCTCTTGTCGATGTCACAAGTACAAGAGTTTTTGTAAAACTTTGTTAAAGAATATTTTCTCTTTGCAAAACTTCTTGGAATCAGTTTCCAGAATTCTTGCTTAGAGTAGAAAAGGTTTTCTTTGCAAAACATTTTGTTTTGTATAACATCATATGGCTTTTCATCATCGACGATACCTCCACGGTATAAGTTTCCATTCCTTTCCAAACTTCACAAGTTCAACACTTCCTTTCCAAAATTTCCCTTTCAAAAACTTCCTTTTTGAAAACATTGACACAATGCTAGCTACATGGCCATTCAACCGTCCATATCCGAGGACGCGGCTATCTCGAAATAGTTTTACTCTGCAGAGGTGTACACATTTCCACCAGATCCAGAATCCGCCATGAAACACCCATGGACTGTCCTCAACCTATGAGAACATCAGATAACTGATCTTGACTATCCACTATGTACAAGCTAGCACATGACTATCTCTTCAATTGGGTTTCCCCCTCCCCGGCAAGCCGTGTCCCACACCGCCCAGACAGGAGGCCCAACTGCTGCATCCGGAGGGAAAATTAATCCCACACTTTAGATGTCCCGTATTCCCCACTCCTAGCAACATTTCGGTTCGGAGGATCCCATCCCCTATAGCACTTGAGATAGCACACATACTAACCATAACAAGTTTTTAATCAAGCCCCTACCCATATTGGGGTAAAGTGGCAGTACGGTAAAGGTTGTCCAGCGAAGACTAGGTTATGTGTCATTTTGAAAACACCACTTTCTCAAAAATGACCACTTCCACATTCCTCCGGAGAACAAGGATCCGCCTTTTCTCCGGGTTTTTCCGTAAAGCCTTGGTTTTGTAGAATCACAATTTTAGGGTGTCCACTTAGGGACTAGTATATTTGATGGTAATAAATACCATATGGTGGCTTATGGGCTTGGTATTACCAAGTTTAACTACTGGCATGATAGTAACCTATAATATAGTATAGTAGTAAATTCCACATCAAAAATAGTTTTGATAATCAAGTTTTTGTAAAACTTCAGAAGTAAAACATGCATGATAGATAATGATAAGTATTGTATCAGCAAGCAATCAGGATGGCTTGCCTGGTATCTCTTGTGTCCCTGGTTCTGGAGTGACTGGAACTTGAAACAGAGCTTCCCGACACTTCCTTCCTCTTCGTTTTTCTAACGCCGTAAAAGGAATAAAGGACACACATAAGAACCACAAGGCAAGCAACCATATGTAACAATTACATACAGCAAGGAAATCTAATAATAACCCATCACACAATTATTAATGGTGGCAAACAATCAAACAAACACACTTGGCAGAAATGCCATTTAATAAGACAGCTTAAGGTTGGAGGGACATATCTCACAACCTTAATATCATGGATTCAGTGGGTGTGCCACTCTCATACCAAGATATTAATAAGCCCAAAATACACTTAGGTTCACAAGGGTGAGCCTACTAAAGGTATATAAAACATGCACAAAAAATAAGCATGGCAATGGGTCTATCAACCACACCACAAAAAGAACAAGATAGCCAATCTATTAAGTCTAAATTGACATTAAGAATAAATGAAACACATGATTTGTAAAAGTTACTTTTACAAATCAGTGAGCATACACAAATGTAACAAGGTAATAAACTCATCATAAAACACACAATTTCTCATAGTGAGAACAACAGAAACAATGACTAAAAAGAAGGAATCCTATTGACATGTTTCTACTAAAAGTTTGCTATGCAAACATGCATAACATGTAAAATACTAAAATGCAAACAAGGAACCATGTTATCATAATGGGAATGAAAACATGTCCTCATGCAAGGATACACAATTCTCTACCAAACACAAGTTGGCCGGAAAAACAAGTCAACACAAAAACTGCTAAGGAATCTAGTACTACTCAAACATGAAGAATCAATGGATGCATTTCAATCAAGTAATTGAAATACAACCAGAGGGTCCATGTCATAAAAACAGTAGTGAAAAATATATATACTTGCTATAACAAAAATATCCCATTTGATAAAACAAGGCATCAATTTGCAGGGCAACTCCTACATACTAGTAGTAATAAAAAGGGCATTACTAGAGGAATCAAACAACAATCCAAAGATGGATTTTTCCTAGCAAGCCACACATGATTATAACCACTTACAAACAGAAGCATACCCATTTTTGTTTAGCACAAAAATTCCCAAAGCAAACATATTAGGCACTCATTAGTTATAGAACTATATAAAAGAAATACATCTAGTTTGGGGAAATAATGTTTCCACCAAAAATGCAATGAAACCAGTGGGTGTTCCACTAGCATATCAAAGCATTAAGAGGTCACAATGCCTCTGGTCATACTTGACAAAAATTAGCAAAATACTAAACTAGCATCTAGTGCATTAACCATACTAGTAGAAAATACTAGGATGCAAAAATAAGCAATGTAATGCTACTCATGCTATTGTTTTCACACAAGTGAAAACTCTAGGGGTCAAGTACTCATAATAACATAATCAAAATGCTACTGGTCCTATGAAGATAACACAAAAATATGTGGCTATGCAACCACAAATATTAATGCCAAAAATTCCACACATGAGGGAATTTTTCCAAAACATTTTCATAGTAATGATTAAACTACTCATGCTTTTATACCAATTCAAAAACAAGCTAGTAGAGGTGATACTAACACCAAAATTCAGTACCAATATGGTACTGGATCCAATCAACAAATCCAAGTGTTTGCACAAAATTTTATCACTCAAAATTATATGCAAGTATTAAACTAGAGAATAAACATATGATATAAATATAAATCCTATTTATTCTCAACTCAAATCCACACAATCTAACATGCTAAAATAGTTAAGTAACACTTATAAAACAAGTTCACACAACTTATACATGCTAGAAAATAATATTGCAACACAAAAATATCATAACACAAATTAATTACTTAAAATGCCAAAATGGCAGAAACATGCAAAACAAAGATCTGCCCACCAAATTTTATAGGATGCTCTAAAAATTAAACCCTTCTAGGTTTAGATAGTCCTAAACATATACAAGACCATACAATTTGTTTTGCATCAAAATTCATCTTTAATTAATTTATAAAAATCACCAAAGTGCTCACTGGTGTTTTACCAAATTGCATGCCATTTCAAAAATACAATGAATTTGGAAGCAAGGTTAACTTCTTAAGTTAGGAAATTTCAAGGGCTTTCCAATGCAATTGGCCTCACTTCATTTAGAGTTGTAAAATAAAAATGGTGCTCATTTTAGTGTTTCTGGTAGCTGTTACCAAAACATTTTTCATTTCAAATACTTCCATCCAAATGTAGATCTACAACTTGGAGATGGTTTAGAATTAGTTTGTGTACCTCTGTGAATTTTTGTTTGGTCAAAAACATCTTTTAGGTTAGCTTTTAGGACCAAAAGCAAACATACACAATTTCTGTAAAAATTTAAAAGGAAAAACAGTGTGGATGGGCCAGATCCAGTGTTGGGCTGGCCAGAGCATTTCTCACCGCGAGGGAACCCAGCCTGTGCCACTGACTCGCGGGCCAGCCGGCCACGCGGCAGCCACGCGGGCAAGGCCAGGCCCCACGTGCCAGTTCAAACGTACAGCGCGCGGCAAGGGGCGGTGACGCCTGCATGACGCCACCCTAGCGTCACTCGCCGGCGGGGAGAGCTCCGGCGAGGTCCTACCGGCGATTTCGTCCACCAAAACGCGATACAAGGACACCCTCACGTCGCTCTCGACGCCGGGAAGCCAACGGGGGCTCTCTCGTTTCCAGGGCGCCACCGGAGAGTGGCCGGCGACGAACGGCGCACGGCGGCCGAACGCTACCGCGGCGAGACCACGAACTAGGGGGAGAGGGAGAGGGAAAAGGGCACCGGGAGATGCGCATCCTCACCATGAACGCCACAGGGGGCTCGGATGAGGAGGAGGGAGCTCGAGGCGGCGAGGATTGCTCGCCGGAGCTCCGTCGGGCTCGAGGAAGAACACGGACGGCGCGGGCACCACGATGCGTTTCAGCTCGATCTCTTCGGCAGGGAGGACCAGCAAGACTAGGCGGAGGTGATGGGACTAACGGCGACCGGCGGCGAGGTCGCTATCGGACGAATCGACGACGACTTGTGGGCTAGGGTTTCGGGTTCAAAAATATCAGAGGAGAGAGAGAGCTCTGAGGGGGGGGGAGAGTGAGGGAGCAATGGGGAACACAGCACATGGGGGGGCCTCTTATCCCCCTCGAGTTGCTTCCAATCGAAGGAAAGCCATAGGTGTGCTGTTCTTCTACAGGTGCTAGAGGTAGGGGATGACTCGGATTTAATTTAGGTCCCTGCAAAATTACAACTAGGTCCTTCTCTTCTCTGAAAAATGCTGTTTTCACCCATCAAACAAAGTCAACAATAGAAACCCTTTTGCCCAAAATTCTTATTGGTTAAGATACACAACATATATGAAAATTGGCTCAATTAGATAAACTTCATAATTCAAAGTTGTTCAAATTTGAATTCTGACATAAATGGACATTGAATTTATTAACCTACTTAGGAGCTTCCAAAAATTATAATTTTTGGCACACATTCCTTATTTGATGTGTTCCTTAGGTGGTATAAAATTCAAGTCATTTAGAGTTACTTCATAGAACAAACTTGTTCAAATTTCAAAAAGGTGCTGTCAAGAAAACAGGGGTTTTTGGCAACTTAAAGTATTCAAAAACTTGTGCCCTTTTGGTTTTCATCCTTATTTATGCTATAGAGCAAGTGGTATTTATTTCATGGCATTTGGAAACAGTTTGTAGAACAAACATGTTCAAAATCCC
The DNA here is from genome assembly GCA_028641055.1 of Alopecurus myosuroides. NCBI lineage: Eukaryota > Viridiplantae > Streptophyta > Magnoliopsida > Poales > Poaceae > Alopecurus > Alopecurus myosuroides. The sequence goes on from CM054058.1 coordinate 122,965,238, forward strand.
AAATATTGCTGTGGAGCAAATTCATGTTTTCAGGGCTTTAATGGATTCAAATTTTTGGTCTCCTCTTGTGTGTGTTCCTTATTTGATATAAGGAAGGAATGGTATGAATTTCAAATCATTTAAAGAAAGTTTCCAATAGTAACTTGTTTTAGTTTTCTGTTTCTGGAAATATTGGAATTTCTATTTAATAAAGCACTTGGCTTTTCTTTAATAATGTTTTGCCAAAATATTTATATGACTAGAGATAGCAAGTCAATGCTCTCCAATACTTTTGTTTTTAAGTTTGCAAGGTTGGAAAAACATTTGATAATTTTTTGGTGAAGCATTTAAGAATGCCTCCTTTTTCTGATATTTCTTTATGGAAATTTTATTAAGTGTTTCCTCTTTCTTAATTTAGGTCTTGGAATGATATTCAACATGTATGGGACTCATAAGATTTTTTTGGAAAACTCTTTGATCAATATTTGCTTTAGAAAATATTGTCAAAGTCATTGGAACAATATGTTGAATATTTTTAGTTCACTGCTTTGCTATCCTTTTAAGTTTGCAAGTTTATATAATTAGTTTGTTTAGTTGCACTTAAACAACCACAAACAAACACAACCAAGGTTTATTAGTAAAGCAATTAGCAAAACAACTGTGTTAACAGGTATTCCAAAATTGGGATGTGACAGGTCTTCCCCCCTTAAAAAGAATCTCGTCCCCGAGATTCACAAGCGAGGACTAAGGGAGGGCCAACAAACACAATGTTAGTGTTGGAGTGCAGGTGCTTCCCCCCTTTGACTTTTCTTGGGAGGTGGGGTACATCCCTAAATTAGCAAATTTACTTTAAAAATTTCTCTAGCTATCAATTTACTCAACCACCAAATTTTTAAAAATTTCTGATAACGTCACTACTGCCAACTAGTTCCTTTTAGTGCAGAACTACCTGGAAAAGTACCGTCAATTATTACATGAGTTCCTAGCTATATCCCACATCTTACATAACACATATGGAGTGGTATACCACTCTCATAACAAGGTATATAAGAAGCTAAAAATATCGCTTGTGGGTGCAAAGGTTAGGTTGCTAAGGTAAAATAAACAGATAGAATAATACCCATGGCAGTGGTTATTACCCACCACAAGCAACTATCACTTAAAGTGTTCATGATTTTAGTTGGATGTTTTAGTTTCATAAGACACTCTTAAGCACAATCATAACACCAGTATATACTCATGCTAAGGTAAAACATTTAAACAAAATCCATTAAGCAAGCAAACAATACCGCAGATGAACAGACTATTTATTCACTAGGTTATTGTTTATTAGAGGTTTTGGAATCCATCAATCATGAACAATTAGAAAACAACCAGTAGCTAAAAACCAATGAATACAATCATAAAGATACTATAAAACACCATCTTCACACAAGATTAAACTCCTATTACACAGGCATAAAAAAAAACAGGACTGCACAAATAACACACTAGTATGAAAAATCTACACCAGCATGCTATACGAGATAACCATATCCTATAACCATAGAACATGTAACTAAATAATTCATGGCATGATAACAGAAGTAATACTTCCTAAACATGCTATATCAACAAATACTCTCATAAAATAAAAAAGAGTGTAAAACTAGAGCAAAAATCACCATTTTCTAGTGGTGAAACTAGTTCATCTCTAGGGAAGCAAACAATGCTATCATGATGTTTAAACTTAAACAAGCAAGTCATGAATATAAATGTACCTAATAACAGTACACAAAACTTACTCATGCTAGTAAGCACAAACATCAAAACAATCCCATGAAACAACTATTAAACATGCATAAATTTCTTCTAGGAATTTTCTGTTTTCTTTAACCAATTCCTAGCAAACAAGCAAGGTATAACTCACACAACCAGTAGCTATGTAAGTAATGAAAAGTTATCTAAAACTTTCCAAAAATCCATACACTCAATTTAAAATCATTCACAAACAATCTACCAATCAAGAGGAATTTATTTTATTTGCGTACAATTTAATTTTAGCACACGATAGTGAAACATTTCTTAACATGATACCCCTAAGGAATATTATGCTAACAAAAGGATCACACCTAAACATATTAGTCTTTACTAATAAGATATAAACTTCTCACTTGCATAAGTGAAAAGAAACAATCATATTTTTCCATGGTGAAAAATAGAAATCAATCACATAGTGAAACATGCTATTTTCACACAGGTGTATGGTTGGGGATTTTCATCCTCAAGCCAAAATACAATGGGACCAGTGGGCTATGGCCTACTAATACCAAGTAAAAATAGGTACTAAACCTCTGGTTACTCATCAAAAACTTAGCATACAAGATAAAAATATAATGCTATTTAATCTAGTGAAACAATACTAGTGCATACTGATAGTAATTCTTACATATGCTTTATTATTAAGAGACATGCAAGCTAACATAGGTGCAAGCATCAAAATAACAGTACCTAAATGGTACTGGACTCAAAGATACATAGCACAAAAATTTATCAAAGCATTCACACAAAGATCTAGTTCTCACAATAATTCCAAAGAATAAACACTAGAAAAATAACAAATGGTACTCATGCTTTGCTATAAGATCACATGCAAGTTAATGAAGATAATAGCATATAAATCACAGTACCAAAATGGTACTGGACTCACCACAATCATAGCAAAAACTTAGGTAACAAGCACACCAAGATTTGCTCACACAACTAGTGAAATAAGTACCAGAAAACAAACAACAAATGTTACCCATGCTTTGCTATAAAATAAGGTGTAAGCTAATAGAGATAATAACATAGAAATAACAGTACCAAAATGGTACTTGATCTAACAAAACCTCAACAAAAATCTAGGTACAACAAGGCTGCAAGGATTTGCCCACACAACAATCCAAATAATAAAACTAGAAGGTAACAAATGCTATTTCATTTTTATTCGAGTTTCCAGTCATGCACACACTTTCTAGGGTAGATTTATTGTAATAAAACAACATAATTAACAAGTCCTAACAACTCTATATAAGTTAGGAAGCACGATTGAATAAAACACAAATTTATTTCAATCAAGAGCACACAAAGAAACAAAAACAGGAAAACTGTTGTTTTCTAGATCTATCATAACTATTTCATCGTTCACTTAATTTCTAAACCCCGAATATCATAGTACCTACAATGTCTACCAAGTTTTGGTTTCCAAAGTAGATACACATGATATCCTATTGACTAGTAAACGAATAGGTCATCATTTATTTTCTCGTGACTTCTCCTTTTTACCAACTAGATTAAAAAGTGTCGTAAGTCACTTAGTTCTTTGGTTTAGAAAGAGTTATCAGTAGTTTGCATGCTTTGATTAGGTATCAACCTAAAATTAGACAAAGCATGTTAGTCTTGTTAACTTTCTATTTAATATGTTTGTCCGACAAGACACGACTAGTGTCATACGTCGAATATTGAATTGTGCTCTTTGATTGGCTTTTGAGGGGGTTGCGCATCATGGCATGTGAAGACTTCTTTTGCAAACAGACAAAACATAGAGGTTTAGGTCAGTATTGGTTGGTTTTCTTCACGCCTTTTCTTCTTTGAGGATTGTCGTTGTTGGAGCTTTATGTGTTGGAGTGCATCACTGGTAGCAATGCTATCAGCTCGTGTGGCTTGATGGTCCTCTATTATTAGGCACAACGGTGCTTTCATTGATGGTGGGGAAATGGTGGTGGTTCACGACGGGTCGCATTATGAAGCGAAAACAAGTATAAGTCTAAGCAACAAATTCTTGTTTTTGAATGCTATACAAACATTTTTGCTTGCAAAAATTTAACACGAGGCGATTCAAAAACAAGAACGGGGCAATCACAAATATGCAAATCTTGAGCACTCCGCAAACATATAGAAGCCTAGATGAATCAAAATCTACACCACACAATAGCACAAAGTCCTACGGACACACATAAGCAAGCCAAAACACACAAGCAAGGCTCCATTGGAGCTACGTCGGGGAATGATCCAAAATCCTAGAAGTGGCTGAAGAACTATATCTACTTCTGACCATCATCACTGTAGAGCTAGGCAATTATTTTGGTCTTCTCGGGACATCGGCAAGTATAAAAGTTTTTGTATGGAAACAAGATAATAGGAGTAAAGTTTTGATAAAACTTTATGCAACAATCTGTTTTTGAAACCCCAACTATTTTCTGAACAGAAAACTTCAAAGATGAGAGATGTTTCAAAAACAGAGCGGAGCAGTTGCAAATAAGTAAGAAATAAACTCTTAACCGAGAGAGATACTAACTCCGTAAGGCCCGCCCTTCGAACCACTGTTCAAGGACGCCCTTGATATGCATTTAGAATCTTTTGAAAAGATAATAAGGAGGGAAAATATACTAAAATTCCCTAAGATAAAAATAATGTAGATAGTAAATAGGTTTTTACTCAAAAATACTTTTCTTTCCTATCTGACGTCCATGCTAACTAAGGTCTCCTAAGGTCAGGATGGCTCTGATACCAACTCTGTAAGGACCCCAGACCGGCAGTCTGAAACCCTACGTATGCATACATTCACGATCCCAGAAAGACCAGTCGTGAACAACATACAAAGTTGGCTCACAGAATACATCATCCATTACACGAATACATAAAGGTATTTCACGAATGATCACATGATCAAGACTAAAACATCTGCCACGCAGGGCAGGCAACTTAACAAACACAGCGGAAGACAAATAAAAACATAACGTAGCTGAGCCCATGTCACGCCTTAACCTACAGGCTGCTGACCGGGAGACGAGCCTAATTCGCACAGTCGTCAACTCCGTACTTCTCTTCATAGATATCCTTCGGAGACTCCTTCTCCAAATCTGATAAGTAGATACCAGGGGCGAAACCATAATGAGTACATTTGAATGTACTCAGCAAGACATCCATCATGTCACTTACCAACATGCAAATATGCTTATATGGTGGAATAGGTAGGCTATAAATATGGTTCACTACCAATGGTGTTCATGTATGATGACACCACAGTTGCAGTCAGGTTAATCTGTATCTTCGTTGAAGAAGATACTTCAGAAGAAAATAATATAGTTTTATTTCTCTTGTCGATGTCACAAGTACAAGAGTTTTTGTAAAACTTTGTTAAAGAATATTTTCTCTTTGCAAAACTTCTTGGAATCAGTTTCCAGAATTCTTGCTTAGAGTAGAAAAGGTTTTCTTTGCAAAACATTTTGTTTTGTATAACATCATATGGCTTTTCATCATCGACGATACCTCCACGGTATAAGTTTCCATTCCTTTCCAAACTTCACAAGTTCAACACTTCCTTTCCAAAATTTCCCTTTCAAAAACTTCCTTTTTGAAAACATTGACACAATGCTAGCTACATGGCCATTCAACCGTCCATATCCGAGGACGCGGCTATCTCGAAATAGTTTTACTCTGCAGAGGTGTACACATTTCCACCAGATCCAGAATCCGCCATGAAACACCCATGGACTGTCCTCAACCTATGAGAACATCAGATAACTGATCTTGACTATCCACTATGTACAAGCTAGCACATGACTATCTCTTCAATTGGGTTTCCCCCTCCCCGGCAAGCCGTGTCCCACACCGCCCAGACAGGAGGCCCAACTGCTGCATCCGGAGGGAAAATTAATCCCACACTTTAGATGTCCCGTATTCCCCACTCCTAGCAACATTTCGGTTCGGAGGATCCCATCCCCTATAGCACTTGAGATAGCACACATACTAACCATAACAAGTTTTTAATCAAGCCCCTACCCATATTGGGGTAAAGTGGCAGTACGGTAAAGGTTGTCCAGCGAAGACTAGGTTATGTGTCATTTTTGAAAACACCACTTTCTCAAAAATGACCACTTCCACATTCCTCCGGAGAACAAGGATCCGCCTTTTCTCCGGGTTTTTCCGTAAAGCCTTGGTTTTGTAGAATCACAATTTTAGGGTGTCCACTTAGGGACTAGTATATTTGATGGTAATAAATACCATATGGTGGCTTATGGGCTTGGTATTACCAAGTTTAACTACTGGCATGATAGTAACCTATAATATAGTATAGTAGTAAATTCCACATCAAAAATAGTTTTGATAATCAAGTTTTTGTAAAACTTCAGAAGTAAAACATGCATGATAGATAATGATAAGTATTGTATCAGCAAGCAATCAGGATGGCTTGCCTGGTATCTCTTGTGTCCCTGGTTCTGGAGTGACTGGAACTTGAAACAGAGCTTCCCGACACTTCCTTCCTCTTCGTTTTTCTAACGCCGTAAAAGGAATAAAGGACACACATAAGAACCACAAGGCAAGCAACCATATGTAACAATTACATACAGCAAGGAAATCTAATAATAACCCATCACACAATTATTAATGGTGGCAAACAATCAAACAAACACACTTGGCAGAAATGCCATTTAATAAGACAGCTTAAGGTTGGAGGGACATATCTCACAACCTTAATATCATGGATTCAGTGGGTGTGCCACTCTCATACCAAGATATTAATAAGCCCAAAATACACTTAGGTTCACAAGGGTGAGCCTACTAAAGGTATATAAAACATGCACAAAAAATAAGCATGGCAATGGGTCTATCAACCACACCACAAAAAGAACAAGATAGCCAATCTATTAAGTCTAAATTGACATTAAGAATAAATGAAACACATGATTTGTAAAAGTTACTTTTACAAATCAGTGAGCATACACAAATGTAACAAGGTAATAAACTCATCATAAAACACACAATTTCTCATAGTGAGAACAACAGAAACAATGACTAAAAAGAAGGAATCCTATTGACATGTTTCTACTAAAAGTTTGCTATGCAAACATGCATAACATGTAAAATACTAAAATGCAAACAAGGAACCATGTTATCATAATGGGAATGAAAACATGTCCTCATGCAAGGATACACAATTCTCTACCAAACACAAGTTGGCCGGAAAAACAAGTCAACACAAAAACTGCTAAGGAATCTAGTACTACTCAAACATGAAGAATCAATGGATGCATTTCAATCAAGTAATTGAAATACAACCAGAGGGTCCATGTCATAAAAACAGTAGTGAAAAATATATATACTTGCTATAACAAAAATATCCCATTTGATAAAACAAGGCATCAATTTGCAGGGCAACTCCTACATACTAGTAGTAATAAAAAGGGCATTACTAGAGGAATCAAACAACAATCCAAAGATGGATTTTTCCTAGCAAGCCACACATGATTATAACCACTTACAAACAGAAGCATACCCATTTTTGTTTAGCACAAAAATTCCCAAAGCAAACATATTAGGCACTCATTAGTTATAGAACTATATAAAAGAAATACATCTAGTTTGGGGAAATAATGTTTCCACCAAAAATGCAATGAAACCAGTGGGTGTTCCACTAGCATATCAAAGCATTAAGAGGTCACAATGCCTCTGGTCATACTTGACAAAAATTAGCAAAATACTAAACTAGCATCTAGTGCATTAACCATACTAGTAGAAAATACTAGGATGCAAAAATAAGCAATGTAATGCTACTCATGCTATTGTTTTCACACAAGTGAAAACTCTAGGGGTCAAGTACTCATAATAACATAATCAAAATGCTACTGGTCCTATGAAGATAACACAAAAATATGTGGCTATGCAACCACAAATATTAATGCCAAAAATTCCACACATGAGGGAATTTTTCCAAAACATTTTCATAGTAATGATTAAACTACTCATGCTTTTATACCAATTCAAAAACAAGCTAGTAGAGGTGATACTAACACCAAAATTCAGTACCAATATGGTACTGGATCCAATCAACAAATCCAAGTGTTTGCACAAAATTTTATCACTCAAAATTATATGCAAGTATTAAACTAGAGAATAAACATATGATATAAATATAAATCCTATTTATTCTCAACTCAAATCCACACAATCTAACATGCTAAAATAGTTAAGTAACACTTATAAAACAAGTTCACACAACTTATACATGCTAGAAAATAATATTGCAACACAAAAATATCATAACACAAATTAATTACTTAAAATGCCAAAATGGCAGAAACATGCAAAACAAAGATCTGCCCACCAAATTTTATAGGATGCTCTAAAAATTAAACCCTTCTAGGTTTAGATAGTCCTAAACATATACAAGACCATACAATTTGTTTTGCATCAAAATTCATCTTTAATTAATTTATAAAAATCACCAAAGTGCTCACTGGTGTTTTACCAAATTGCATGCCATTTCAAAAATACAATGAATTTGGAAGCAAGGTTAACTTCTTAAGTTAGGAAATTTCAAGGGCTTTCCAATGCAATTGGCCTCACTTCATTTAGAGTTGTAAAATAAAAATGGTGCTCATTTTAGTGTTTCTGGTAGCTGTTACCAAAACATTTTTCATTTCAAATACTTCCATCCAAATGTAGATCTACAACTTGGAGATGGTTTAGAATTAGTTTGTGTACCTCTGTGAATTTTTGTTTGGTCAAAAACATCTTTTAGGTTAGCTTTTAGGACCAAAAGCAAACATACACAATTTCTGTAAAAATTTAAAAGGAAAAACAGTGTGGATGGGCCAGATCCAGTGTTGGGCTGGCCAGAGCATTTCTCACCGCGAGGGAACCCAGCCTGTGCCACTGACTCGCGGGCCAGCCGGCCACGCGGCAGCCACGCGGGCAAGGCCAGGCCCCACGTGCCAGTTCAAACGTACAGCGCGCGGCAAGGGGCGGTGACGCCTGCATGACGCCACCCTAGCGTCACTCGCCGGCGGGGAGAGCTCCGGCGAGGTCCTACCGGCGATTTCGTCCACCAAAACGCGATACAAGGACACCCTCACGTCGCTCTCGACGCCGGGAAGCCAACGGGGGCTCTCTCGTTTCCAGGGCGCCACCGGAGAGTGGCCGGCGACGAACGGCGCACGGCGGCCGAACGCTACCGCGGCGAGACCACGAACTAGGGGGAGAGGGAGAGGGAAAAGGGCACCGGGAGATGCGCATCCTCACCATGAACGCCACAGGGGGCTCGGATGAGGAGGAGGGAGCTCGAGGCGGCGAGGATTGCTCGCCGGAGCTCCGTCGGGCTCGAGGAAGAACACGGACGGCGCGGGCACCACGATGCGTTTCAGCTCGATCTCTTCGGCAGGGAGGACCAGCAAGACTAGGCGGAGGTGATGGGACTAACGGCGACCGGCGGCGAGGTCGCTATCGGACGAATCGACGACGACTTGTGGGCTAGGGTTTCGGGTTCAAAAATATCAGAGGAGAGAGAGAGCTCTGAGGGGGGGGGAGAGTGAGGGAGCAATGGGGAACACAGCACATGGGGGGGCCTCTTATCCCCCTCGAGTTGCTTCCAATCGAAGGAAAGCCATAGGTGTGCTGTTCTTCTACAGGTGCTAGAGGTAGGGGATGACTCGGATTTAATTTAGGTCCCTGCAAAATTACAACTAGGTCCTTCTCTTCTCTGAAAAATGCTGTTTTCACCCATCAAACAAAGTCAACAATAGAAACCCTTTTGCCCAAAATTCTTATTGGTTAAGATACACAACATATATGAAAATTGGCTCAATTAGATAAACTTCATAATTCAAAGTTGTTCAAATTTGAATTCTGACATAAATGGACATTGAATTTATTAACCTACTTAGGAGCTTCCAAAAATTATAATTTTTGGCACACATTCCTTATTTGATGTGTTCCTTAGGTGGTATAAAATTCAAGTCATTTAGAGTTACTTCATAGAACAAACTTGTTCAAATTTCAAAAAGGTGCTGTCAAGAAAACAGGGGTTTTTGGCAACTTAAAGTATTCAAAAACTTGTGCCCTTTTGGTTTTCATCCTTATTTATGCTATAGAGCAAGTGGTATTTATTTCATGGCATTTGGAAACAGTTTGTAGAACAAACATGTTCAAAATCCCAAATATTGCTGTGGAGCAAATTCATGTTTTCAGGGCTTTAATGGATTCAAATTTTTGGTCTCCTCTTGTGTGTGTTCCTTATTTGATATAAGGAAGGAATGGTATGAATTTCAAATCATTTAAAGAAAGTTTCCAATAGTAACTTGTTTTAGTTTTCTGTTTCTGGAAATATTGGAATTTCTATTTAATAAAGCACTTGGCTTTTCTTTAATAATGTTTTGCCAAAATATTTATATGACTAGAGATAGCAAGTCAATGCTCTCCAATACTTTTGTTTTTAAGTTTGCAAGGTTGGAAAAACATTTGATAATTTTTTGGTGAAGCATTTAAGAATGCCTCCTTTTTCTGATATTTCTTTATGGAAATTTTATTAAGTGTTTCCTCTTTCTTAATTTAGGTCTTGGAATGATATTCAACATGTATGGGACTCATAAGATTTTTTTGGAAAACTCTTTGATCAATATTTGCTTTAGAAAATATTGTCAAAGTCATTGGAACAATATGTTGAATATTTTTAGTTCACTGCTTTGCTATCCTTTTAAGTTTGCAAGTTTATATAATTAGTTTGTTTAGTTGCACTTAAACAACCACAAACAAACACAACCAAGGTTTATTAGTAAAGCAATTAGCAAAACAACTGTGTTAACAGGTATTCCAAAATTGGGATGTGACATGCTCATTGGCGGTGGTAAGCATAGATCCGAGATCTTTGTGCTCCTTTGAACCAACCATGAACGGTACGAGGCCGGGTTTTAAGCCATTGATGAAATCATCCATTGCTTGTACATCACTTACTCCTGAGCAGTTGTTTTTCATTGTTGTCCATTTTGAGATAAAGTCGACATACGTCTCGTCCTCAAACTGGATGCAGCGGTTTAACTGGTTGATGCTCTTGGGGCGTTTATATGTTCCCCAAAAATTCTAAGTGAATTCTCTAGCCATATCATCCCAACTATCCACGGTTCTTGACGAAAGCCCGTTGATCCAATCTCTGGCTCCATCCAGCAACATTAGAGGGAGGAATTTTACCGCCTCTAAATCTGTCACTTTGTTAATCTGGACGTCAGTATAGTAGTCTGAAAGCCAGGTATGCGGGTTTGTACTGCCGATATGCTTTTGGTATGTTGGACCAACTTTGGCAAAACTAGAATGTAAAGTTATTCTCCGGATCCTGTCAGTGAAGCACTTAGGTCCAAAGTATAGATCATCTCTTTCCGCCTTATCGGTGTGAACGGAATATCTGCCGGCTGAGTGGACAGAAGGGGATCTGCTCCTTTCTGGACCATTGTTGCGCGGTGCGCTTTTCCGGGATTATCCCTATTTCGTCTGTTGTCATGTCCTTTGGAATAAGGTGGAGTTCTACTCCTTAGCCTTTCTTTGTTCCTAGGAGGAGTACAGGATCTCTCACGCCTCTGAGGAGTGTAGTATCTTCCGGCTTTTTCAGATGGGCGTCTTGGAGGCGACATTGCTTTTTCGTCTTTCCGGTTTTGTTCCTCCCGATCTCGGAGATTATTTCCGCCTTTCAGCAGATGGGATCCTGTTCTGGAGGCTGCATACTTATGATGTGGAATTTTCTTGTCCTTTCTCGGATCTTCCTTCTTCTCCTTAGAATTGCCTGAATATCCAGGTTCACCAGGTCCGGGTGCTCTAGCGGCGCATGAGGCAGTTTTGCATAGGGCCGAGTGGTCATGCAACTTTCCTGATCTTGCCTGCCCTCGCTGTTGCTGTTGCAATGCCTTTCATAATAAAGCATACACCCCTTTAAGCTTTTCGTCGTTGGAGTACATATCATCATTGAGGATGGCGAATGAGGCTTCCACGTTTTCTGCTGCGGTTTTGTATAGGCGTTCGCCCTTAGCATCTGTGTCATTTACTTGCCTTTGCCAAGAAGGGTTTTGGAACCGTTGTTTTGGTGGCAGCACATCCGGCTTTGTGATTCCGGGCAACCTTGTAGGTTTATGCTAGATCTATTCCTTCTTTCGTACTCCTCTATTTCTTCCTGCTGCATTTTAATGCTAGCTTGGGTTTTTAGGAGGTGTTCCCTAGTTCTGAATAGATGTTGTTGCTGCCTATGTAGAGCTTGTCTCCTGGCTTCTAGCACTCCAGGGGGTTCGTCACGTCCCATTGGGGTTTGGATTAACTCAAATTCGTCCTGTCCTGACATTAGTGGAACAGGGATTTCCTTCGTTTTCTTCTCCACGGGCTTGACTCCGCTTCCTTCTCCTACTTCCAGGTTTTGATTAGCGATGTCCGCCAATTTCTTCTTCTGGAGTTTGTAGTGGAGTTTCTTGGCAGTCTTCTTTTTCTTCTTGGAAGATGGAGGTTTTTTCCCGGGTTCATCTTCTGTCAATTCCTTGACATCAGGGTAAGTTGGGCTAGTTTCACCGTCCTCTCTTTCCTCATCTGGCGGAGGTGTTTTGGGGTCTTCATCGTTTCTGGCATCCGTGTTTTCAGACGGTTTTGCCATAAGCACTTCATGGAAGCCCCCTTGCATAGATTTGACCTTTCTTTCGAAAGCGTCTTCATCTTCTTTCTCGGAATCTAAATCTTCAGATCCGGGTTCCGACTCTAATCTCGCCTCTAGGACGGCTAACACAGAGTCGGCTTCCGAGTTCATCGTCTCATTGACGGGTGTCGGATCTTCCACTTCAACTGTGTGATTGTTTCCATCTGCCTCTTCCACGAGATTACTTTCATCCATGTTTTCAGCGACCTCAGACTGCACCATACCTATAAAGTGAGATCTGATTGCAGGCATCTCCGAAGAGGCGGCAATTTCAGCGGGGTATTGGCGATCTGAGCAGAATCCAGTATCATAGTTTTCTTCAACTGGGTATAGGGTGGGTGGGATAAATCTACTTCCACCACAGGATCCCATTGCCTCTGCAGTTAATCCGATAAAGATGTTTGTAGATCCAATCGGTAAAACGCAGGCACTTACCAGATGATTCCGTGCTGGCATGTACGATCCATTGTCGAGGAAGCGCCCGACGTCGTTGTCGAATTCCAAGCCTCTGACAGTTATGGTACTGCCGATTCCGCCGAGTATCCCCGATCGAAACATAACGCCTGATGTCGCTGGCCCCACGGTGGGCGCCAACTGTCGAGAAATTGTAATAGAGTTCATAGACGGGGGTGCCATGAGACTACTGGTAGAGACGTGAGGGGGCGTGGTAGTATGACAACCAGGAACACCAAATTTACCCAGGTTCGGTACGTTGCAACTAGGCGGCGTTCCTATTCCTGCAATCTCACTAAATCAGGGCTGAAGCCTGAAGTATACAAAGTGCAATGTGAGTATGGTCGACGAGGATGAACTTCTCGGCTAGTTGGCTTCTAGCTAATTGTCTTCTATTGTTCTTCTCTCCCGTCCGGCTTTATATAGATAGCCGGGTTAGGGCTTACAGAAAAGAAACCTAGAAGACTACGGTAAGTATCTAACTTGGAAAGCGGGAATCCGCCTTCTACTCCAAGCCGCACCACTTTGGACCGTGGTCCGGGTTCTTCTAGAATCCGGCTTCTGCGCGTCAGCTTACTGGGCCGCCTAATGGACTGTGATCCATTACCAACAGGCCACCCTGGTAATCCGGCTTTTTAGGAAAATGCCGGATATACCCCTAATCGGTATATATCCGACATCGTCGTTAAGACCCAACCGAACAGAGATGACCCCCCACGAAGTTGGGGGTTGCAACATCCAGATCAACCCAAAGGCCGACTAGTTCAAGATGGACTTCGCTGAGTCAGTCACCAGCTGGAGGACTCGATGGTTATACATGAAGGACTCACCCAACCCCAATGGAGAGCCCTTGGTTGATATGGAGAGTCAGGTCATTCAGCGAAATTTTTGGAGGAACCAGCTGACAAAGGAGGAGATATAGTAGACTAAATAGCCGGTGTCCCAGATCGCCACTCTGAAGACTCGCGGCCTAAATGGGACTCAGTTGGCTGGGGTCTTTATCAAGCGACAGGTGCAGCCTATCCAAGCCCGAGCTAAGCCCATGTGGGCTTACTCGGGTGTTGAGCACTCCAAACAGGCTGCATAAGGAGGACCTCTCGAGTAACGAACTTGAAGCCTGCATGTGTGGCATCACTCGAGTCAAGGAGACGGATTCCATCGACTTGGTTCCCGCCGTTCCCCCTTCGCAACCGCGACTGAGCTGGCCCTGGTAAGTTTGTATTTCTCCTGTAATGCACTTAGTTTTTCTGGTTTTCCTGCTCGATTCGATATTTTCTTCTTCTTCAGAAGTCCGTGCTCACCTTTCCTCAAAACCAAGATATTCCACCTAGCCATCCACCCAAGGCAGGCACAATTGAGTCCATTGAAGGCCTGGTTGTGGATGTGCCGACAGATCACGAGTCCATTCCTTCCACCGCAACTGCTCACTCTTCAAGGGACTTGGAGGATGCGGGTGGAGACGCTCAAGATATTTTTGATGATTCGGGGGCGAACCTAAAACACACTCGAGCGGAGTTGGTCATGAAGAGGCCACCTTGAAGGACTCCAGCTCCTCGAGTGCTACTAAGGGCAGGGAGTCGAGGGAGCCAATTCATGCCGTTCTGTTGGCCTTCAGGACACTAGCCTCTCCCCAACACACAGCCACTTCTTTGCATCCGCCGCCCGCCAAGAAGCCCCTATGCATGTTCGATTTGGGCACTCCCTCTGGCGGGTAAGTTTTCCTTACTTCCTCCGCGTCGGAAATAATATACTTTCACTTTTTTTTAGGATTAAAGTTTATAACGAAAATCTTTTTATGATGAATCTAATGATACTAATTTGATGGTACAAATATTGGCAATTTTATGTATAAATATTGTCAGACTTGAAAAACTTCGACTGTCCAAAAAATTGGAAGTGCCATTTTTATGAGATGAAGGGAGTATACTTGAATTTGATAGCATCGACGGGACACATGATCACCCTTCTATTGTACCTCTTTAATGCCACATGGATACATACCATTCAATATATAGACATCGATGAATTAACGAAGAATATATCTTCCGAGAAAAAAATACTTGCATTCTAAGAAACAAATGCTAATTTATTTCGAAAAAGTTCACCTGCAAGTTTGCAAGGTTGAGGAGCATAAGCATTGCGAACTGGAAATGAGTAGCCAGACATAGAGCACTTGGCCACATTGTCCTGTCATTTTTGCACTTGTGAGGATCAACAATGAAAGTAACCACGTGGTGTAAAGGTCAAATTTAGTAGAAAGATATAGATCAAGCTGTTGGCAAAAAATAGTTGGGAAATCCACTTGGGTTCATAGGAGCATATGCTCCCACTACACAAAAAAGTATTTTCAAATGTAAAAAATGATGGGAAAAAACCTGCGTGCATATCCAGACATTCTATGTTTGCACACAAATTTGTACAAAAAAATACATTTTTGTGTGCCTTTGTTAAAAATCCAAAAAAAAAATCTCATGAAAAATGTTATTTTGGAGCACCAAAATTTGTCTTTCTCTTTTACACAAGGCATAAAAAATGTCTTTCACTTGATGCGCGGACATAGAATGTCCCGATGTACATCCTTTTTTTTTGACATTTTGAAAGGTTTTTAAAATATATTTCCATAATGAGAGTATCTAGTTCTATGAGCCAAAACATAGGAACACATTGTTGAGCACATAGATAAACTTCCCAACAACCAAAACACAACAATTAATTGCCTCCATCATACTTGAGATTATCTTAGAGAACGAGGCGGTAGCCCAGTGGTTTGGGTAGGAGTGGCGCAGCTAGAGTTCAAATCCTGTCGGGAGCCAATTTTTTCGATTCTTTCTAAGGAGAGCTTCTATTTTAAAGATGATAAATTTTTGATCTTTCCTCACCGAATTTTTTTCTCTAATCCCTAGATTATTTTGGCAAAAGCATCTGCTAGTTCATGTACTCAACCCGTCCCAAATTAGTTGACGTGGATGTATCTATATACTACTCCCTCCATATCGAAATATAAGATGTTTTAGCATTTACTAGACAACATGTATCTAGACATGTTTTAGTGTAAAATGCATTAGAATCTTACACTAAAACATGTCTAGATTCGTTTTATCTAGAAAGTGCTAAAAAATCTTATATTTTGATACGGAGGGAGTACAGTATATCTAAATATATCCATATTTGACAAATCCACCTCAAGTAATTCGTGAATGAGGGAGTACATGTTATAGGTCTTCAGTTTAGTCCATCTTAGTTTCTGAACAAATAATGTTTGCAGCCAACAACAACCTCTAGGTTGTCATGCCATGTTGGAGGTCCCTCTACTCCTGTGCAGTTAGCTCTCGATGCTTTGCCCCCCAATTGGTTTCGTCCTTGGCGGGGTTGTGTTTGGCTATGTCGTGGTTCATCGTTGCGGTGGTGAAGGAGATGGACCCAATGGTGTTTTCGGCGATAGTTTTAGGGTCCTTTATGCAAATAATTGGGACTTGGTTGTAATTTCTAGATTCATGTACTCCTTCTTGTACTATGCCACGGTGGTGAATGAAAGCTTCTATGTCCCTCTAGGGTCGCTTGCTGCATGTAATTAATGTGTTCCAATTGAACCAAATTCTATGTCCATCGTTGCATGTTATTATCTTCGTTTTTATTCGCGAGGCTATTGCTACTTGTTTTCCACATGGTTTTCTTTTTCTCAGCATATTAGTATTTAAAACTCGAATTCCTTTGGGAGATGTCCACATTAACCGTCGATCCACACCACGAGGCCACAAAAGAGGAGTCGCGCCGCTTCCCTCGTCTACCGCGAGCCCTCCCGCACCGTCTTTGGAGGTTGGGGCCGCCGCGACCACGGAAAGGCCAATGACAGGAGGGGAGTCATCAGTGGAGGTCGAGCCGACGGTGTATTAGGGTTCCTCTGTGTCGCTCGAGTGGAGCGGTGCGGGGTCATATTTTTTCCGTTGCCTTTTTTGCTGGACAACTGAAGCGCCGCAGACTATTCATGAGACTATAGCTAGTTGATTTACATATGGTGTTATATTTCTCAGCATATCAGTAGTTGAAACTCGATTTTCATTGGGCGATGTCCACATTAGCTCCTTAAACTTGTCGCTAAGTGGAGCAACTGTTACTTTATGGTGAGAAATTGCCGCACTCAATCAGAGATAGCTTGAAATAGCCTGATGAAGTTTGTAATTAAACTCTGCCGTTACTAGCAAACTACTCAGTTCATGCAGAATTAATTTATGTTTTAACAAATACTCCCTCCGGTCTGAAATAAGCGGCGCAGCCAATGACCGATGCATGTACAAAATTCTGAACCAGTTATGACAGTTAGTTAGGATCAGATGGAGTATATAGTTTAGTTTCAAAATATTCAAGTCATATGTTTCATGTCTCTATATTTACGAAAAACTCCTGTCACTTCATTGTCAAAATAAATAAACGGGCACGACAACATGGGCCCTCGTGGTGTAGTGTTTACTCGTGAAGGAAACCACGGGAGACTATATACCAGCAGACGCACGCGGGTTCAGTTCAGAGTGTACAGAACACGCCGTTTCGTGGCTTTTGCGGTCGCAGGTTTCACGAACATGCAGCAGATCTGTGCGTGCAGAGGGGTTTAAAGTTCGGACAGATCGGGGACGTGCTAATAATAGATTAGGGACATTATTAGCTTTTCGCTTAGTGAGGTCAGGAACAGGTAGCCGAGTCTGATTTTGCTAGCTGTTAAAGTAAACACTTGAAGGGCCACTTTACTTCCAAGAACAACTTGAGGAGGAGGATGGGACACTTTATACTCCGTTGAATCCGTTGATCCGTAAGTCTCAAAACGCCGGCGGTGACGAAGCGAGTCAATGCACGGGTGCTCGGCCGAGATGGAACTGTGAATGTTAGGGCACGTACAACGCATAGCCCCAGGGGTGCTGCCTCACAGGTTCGGATGGTCCAGGTAGGCTCGGGTGATGCTCTAAACCTGTCAGGGGATCTTCTGCAGGAGGCCGCCTCTTGGGCAGAAAAAGCAAGCACATGGAAGAAAAGGTAAGAATAGAAGACGATGACATCTGGGTCCATGGCATGATGGGCATCAGCTTTTGTCCATGCCATAGAAAAAACAGCAAACGACCCTCCATCCCATGCCTAGGTGGAAGCATCGGGGGAAGCAACTACCACTGCCCCCATTGCTCGTGCTCTTATACTGCCCGTAGCCGCGGGCACCCGTAGCTAGCTGAGATCGACAGACCGGAGCTAGCCGGCCGATAAAGTGGAACCAGTTGATCAGATCACGACCAGCCGGGAGCATCCATGGACAGCTGAAAGATCAACTGTGTCTGCATTGGTGTTCCATCTACGAGATACTCCCTCCGTTCCATATTACTCCCTCCGTTCAACAATAGATGACTTCCATATGTTTATATATGGATGTATCTAGACACTAAAATATGTCTAGATACATCTATATCTAGATATGTGGAAGTCATCTATTGTTGAACGGAGGGAGTAGATGACTCTCAAATAGATGTATCTAGTACTAGCCTGAGAGTCATTTAATATGAAACGGAGGGAGTATATATGTTCCTGCAAAAAAAAAAAAAAAAAAAAAGAGCAGCACTCCATTGTAAACCAGCGTCGGCCTAAATCCTAATCAATCTCTTCCCAGGAGCCTACATATATCACACTTTTGCGACATGCGGCGACGAAAGCACGGAGAAAAACCCCCTCCTCGAGTTGTGAGTGCCTCCGCTTCCTCGTAATCCTCGCCTCCGTCGTCCCCGTGCGGGTGACCGGCGCGTCCCCCCGGCGGCCAGCCACCGTCCTCCCCTCCACCCCTTCCTCCCCGTCTTAGCCCGTTCGGGGATGGTGGCGGCCGACCCTCCTCAACTCGACGCGGCGGGAGCCCGACGCGGCAGCGGCTTCCATGGCAGTGGTGGACCTCGACAGCGGCGGCCCGACGGTGGCCTGGTGGCGGCGGAGCGGTGGTGGCACCCCTTGGCGGCAGTGGTGGCTGCAGAAGAAGCTCAGCCAACGGCGCCCTTGGAGGCCCAGATATAGGCTCTTTAGGCCTGATCTTGGTTAGGGCTGGCTGGCTCCGGGCTTCCCTGTGCCATCTCCGGTCGGACTAACTCGAGGCTCGGGACGGGATTTGCGGAGACGACGCCATGTCTGCGGCAGCGCGGTGGCGGGAGCTTTACGGGTCCGTTTTGGCCCCGGCGGGGCTTGTCAGCGTGGTGTGCTCCTGCTGCTGCGTTCGGACTGCTGCTGCCTTTTGGCGTTGGAGGTCGATCCCTCCCACGTGGTTGCGGAATTGCGAACCCTTATCTGTCGATGTCCCCCCTCGGTCTGGCCGGCCTCGCAATGCTTGCCACACAGAGACGGCATTGATGGTCTCAAGACAGTGGTGGCGCATGCTGATTGGTGGAGAGCTCGGTGGAACCAGGGATGTGTCTAGGACGGTGATATGATTGGGGTCGGGAAAAATCCTTGTCGGCCTTTGCCGGCACCGGCGCGACAGCGCCTGCGGGCACTGCCGTCATTTTTGAAGGGCGTCGAAGGTACCCCTCTACCACTCCCATCCGTGTACCGAGAGAAATCCTAAGACTAATTCGGCCAACAGCGTCGTCGTCGTCGCAGTCCTTCTTAAATGTGTTGTTTGGTATACGGCACGTTGAGGACAGCGAAGCGTGGTGCGAATACTCCGATGGGTAGCGCATCGGTTGCGGAGCTTCTTCATGTTCGTCCATCTGTCGTTTCTGGCATTGTTTTCTCTTTTCTTTCATTTGTTGTTCTTTTGGACATGATTATGTTGTTTTGCCCCAGCAGAAGTCTCACATGTCTGGTGTATTTGCTATATTAATATAGAGTGACACAAGCCTATTTCGGCGAAAGAGCGGAGAAACAGAGGAGCAGGGAAGATACGACAGACACATCACACTTTTGTCTGTGTTGCGAAAATCGTACGCTTGCACTGTTGCACACCTGTTGGAGTAGCAAAAAAAAAATCCAGGTACATGTCGCACGTGGAGTTGAGGACCACTGTGTTTCACGCGCGCTCAGGCCTCACGCTCGTGCGTCGGTGCACCGGCCGTGCTCCGCTGGGAAATTATGCACGTTGCTGATGCGTCGGTGCCAGTCCGACGAGAGAAGAATTTGGCCAACAAGTGTGCCGATCGGTCAAGCTTCCCTCCTTGCCAGGGTGTTTACCAACAGGACTGCTCGTGCAGCCGCGTGCGTGTGGCCGTGACCATTTTGCCATTCATTGTTTGGACTTTTGAGGCGTGTAAACACTTGAATCTGACAGCATACGAAGGATTAATTACACGATCGATCAACCTTGAACCTTCTACTATCTCTTTAATGCCGCGGGAATATACGCAAAGACGAGCAAACCAAGAGATCCGGTATAGTACGTACTTTATTTCGAAAAGAAATAAAAAGTTCATTTGCAAGTTGCAAGGTCGTTCGGCAGAGGCATCGATCGATTGGGATGGTATAGCAATGTAGGGCCCGAACGACGAACGTGTGTATCCCGTGGCAGGCGAGAACAAATGGGTCCCTTTCGCTCTGCCGAGGGGACACGTGATCGTCAGCTGCCCCGCTTGGTGTCGCTGACACATTAGCCCAGCCGGTGGACGCCTGGGAGGGGAGGCCCCCAGGCCGGGATTGACTGACCGTGACGACCAAACCTCGGCGGCTCCGGCCGCGCTTTTGTTCCTCGGTCGGTCGCTGTCGGTGGGTGCATACGATGATTCTCTTCCGTTGGCTTCCTGTGGGGCCCGTCGCTAGATGGCACGTCGGACCCACCCTCGGCCGGGCCTGCTTGGGCTGGCTGGACCCCGCCTCCCAGCTGGACGGTTGTTGTCTTCAGTGCTGACGGGTGTGTGCTTTTATTTTCTTCGAGATCAATTATAACGAGTTAATATACCTGGCCATGGGCAGCCCGGCCCGAAAATCCTGGGCCGGGCTGAGCCCGACAGCACCATCGGACCGGGTTCGGGCCTGGGAATCTAAGCCCGATCCGGGCCTGGCAAAATCGCGTTTGTGGACGTAGTCGGGCCTGGGCGGGCTTTCTCGGGCTCGGGCCCGATTTCTGCAGACCGACAGTCGGGCCGGGCCTGAGTTTTGCCCGGCAATTTTTTTTAGGTCCGACCCGAATTTTGGCCAGGTATAATCGTGCCTGTGGGTGGCCGCAAAGCGCATGCCATGGGCTCTTCAATCTCTTCACTGTTTCGTCATCTTAAAATTGCCAAGATCAACAACAGTAAAAAAGATGAAAAGAAAAATAGAGAAGCGCAATCCATGAAGACACACTTGAGACTTGAGAGTTTTTTTTTGTACAAGATTTGGCCCCGAAGGACCTAGATGCCATTATATTGCGACATCGCAGGTACATTTACATCAGGGACAGGAAGAAGAAAGAAAATTACAGACCGGTCCCTTACTTTTACAGAGAAGACCCTAAAGAAATCTTGTGAAACGCAATCGGGTCCACTGCAGTCGCCGGAGATGCGCAAGCTCAAACCGCGGCCGTTCTGGCCGGCGCCGGGGACGAAACCACTTGGCGTCAGCAGAACGGGGAGTGCCGCCGCAAGCTCGCAGATAGGCCTCCACTCGGAGGTTGATTTAGACCACCAGTTGGTCCTCAGAGTTGGTTGCCCAACCTCGGGGCACCGAGAGTGTTCATTAGGGGAGATCGGCATCGGGTGACAGCCAACAGCAGGATTGAACAGTGTCGAATCTCTGACTCCACAAATCCCTCAGGTGACCCTATCGGGTTTCGACTAGGAGAAGTCATGAGCGCTGGTGAAATCGTCGGCTTGACAGGGGGCGAGATTTACCCAGGTTCGGGGCCCTCGAAGAGGTAAAACCCTTACTCCTGCCTTCTGTTGATCTGTATTGGATGATTAGATCGGTTACAGGTTGCTCGAATCGAGAGTAGATCTCGAGTTCCGAGGCTTTTTGGTCGTGCGGTATTACTTGGTCCTCTCCTTGGGGGCTCTCCTGGCCTTATATAGATGGCCAGGTCTCGAGTTCTACCCGGAGAGGACTCAAACCCTAGCTGGGTCGGTTACAAGTTTCCTAACTTAACCCGCAAGCTGATGCGGGTGGGCTTCACATGGGCCTTCTAGAGTACTCCAAGGGCGCTTCCTTTTGGGCCTTGACCTTGGGCCTGAGAGGGGGTGTCCTTACCCGCAGGGTCCAGGATCCATATCTTCGTCAGTAGCCCCCGAGCGTGTGCTTGACTGGGACTTTTCCAGTCGAGTAGACGGTCAAACCCTCCTTATTTTATGGAGGACCACCCTGATAGTCATTGTTTTCCAAAGGGTGTGTTCCCTGTATCATGGGTCATCACGCTCGAGTATCGAGCAATATAAGTGCCTGTTTTTACGGCTTTTTTTCACAGAAGGATGTGGCACAGTAGCTTGGCTCTCCCGAGAGATCAGGGCCAATTAATTGCGACTAGGGCAAAAACATTCCTGGCCTACTCAGATTCGAGACCTCCGACTCGAACCCGATAAGGTGATTATTGCGACTGGGCCGTTGTGGACTTATCGAATCGAACATAACCTATGGGGGTACCCGGCGCGTCCGCTAGGATTTTTCTTCGTGTTGTTGACACGGAATTATACCGGAGGACGCAGCTTTCGAGTGCGATTCCAGGCCCAAAAGAGAGATCTTTTCGGGTCTTACCTTCATATTCGAAGAATATGGCATCCGGATGTGCCTAGTCGGCTGAACAATCCAGGTTCTTATGATGTAAAATTATCATGTGTAGGAGAGGTAGGTTTCTTCTACTCGATTGATTTGTTTGAGCTTCATACGAAAGAAATTTCGTGCTGGAAGAAAAACTAAGCCCATATGAAAGAGTTTTCATGTTCGGGATGCTGTGCCCATACGAAAGAGTTTTCGTGCATAGGGTATTTTTCTCTTGTTCGAAGAGGTTTTGCTTTATGAACTGTTCATGGAAAAGTTGCTTTTATCCGAAAGAATTGATATTCATACGAAGATAATTTCGCATTTGAACTTCCAATCGAAAAGATCTTGGTTTTGAATGACGAATGCCATGACGTCATGGCGCACTCCTCTTCTCCCGATGGGACGTGACGGAGTGGCAGCAGATGGTGGCCCACCTGGTCAGCTTTTTGACCGGGAAACGAGACGTCGTTCCCGGTTTTTACGCGAGACGCGCAGTAAATGCGCACGATCTTCTGTTAAGATCGTGGCACGAAACAGCGCTGGCCGCCGCTTCGTTTCATCTTCACGCGTGGCGGCCGTGATAGGCGCCACGTAGCGCATCGTACGGCTGAGATCGTCTCGCTCCGTGTATAAATACGGGTGTTAGCGCTGCGGTAAAACTTTCCCAGCTCTCTGTCTTCATCTTCTTCCTTGCGCCCACCTTCGTCTTCCTCGCGCTCGAGCTCGTGCTGCAAGCAATGGCTGGCGGAAAAAGACGCGGTGCTGCCGGCTCTTCATCCAGCGAACCTTCCGCGCAACCCGCGCCCCGCGCCGGCGACTGGCGCTCCCCCAACACCACCGCGAAAAGCATCAAGGAGATGCAGCGGGAGGGGTTGCTGCCGGCGGAGACGGAGAAGCGAGTCCGTCTCGGAAAAAGGGAAGAGGTACCCAGTCCTCAATCGAACGAGCGCGTGGTCTTTGTGGACCACGTGACTCGAGGCCTTTCTTTTCCCCTTCATCCCTTCTTCCTCGGGTTGCTGTGTGTCTATGGCATACAGCTTCACGATCTTCCCCCGAACGCGGTGCAGCACATTTCGTGCTTCATCGTGTTCTGCGAATGTTATCTCGGCATTCGCCCGCACTGGGCGCTTTGGAAGGCGCTCTTCAAAGTCCGGATCTTCCGCGAGAGATCGCGGGTGGAGTCCGAGCTCGGCGAACCGCTTCGCACGGGCGGCTTCGGGATCCAAGCTCGACAAGAAGGCAGCTATTTCAACATGCATTTCGTCGACTCCGCTCAAAGCTGGCGGAAGAGGTGGTTCTACGTCACCGACAACAGCTCGGGTGGGATTGTGGAGTTCCACCCGTTCGCTGTTCTGACAAGGCGGAAGTCCTGGGGGCACAAGATGTCAGCCGAAGAGACTCAGACCGTTGCGCCTTTACTCGCAAGAGTAGCTGCTCTCCGGGACCAGACCGCGGGAGTCGTGCTCAACGGGATGCATCTGGCGAGCATCTTTTTGAAGCGTAGGATCCAGCCACTTCAACAAAGGCCCTCCGCTATGTGGGAGTATCAAGGCTCAGAGGACCCCAGCCGAGTAAGCCGCGAGGAACTTTCGAATGTAGAATTCGAGAAGAAAATCGCGGGTATCACTCGACTGAAGGTGGGGGAGAAATTCCCCGATTGCTCAGTTGAAGCCTTCGCCGCTTCAAACCCTCCCCCAGCCGAGGTTAGTTTCTTCCTTTTCGTCTTTGAGTTGTTCCCTTTTTTGTTCTGAGGCCTAGTCGATAAGGTTTTTCTCGTCTTCTTCTTGCCTTTGCAGAGCCTAGCTATGGCGGACTGCTACCCGCCAGCTGCGGGGGAGGCTGCCTCAGAGCAAGTGTCGAGTCATGAAGACGGCGCGATTGACACCAGCGTCGCCAACGCCTCTTCGAGTTCAGAACACGATTCTTCGGATGACGTTGAAGACTCGAATGGCGCTCCGACGAAACGTCGTCGGGTAGATGAGGACGAAGCTACTTCCAAGGATAAATCCTTGGAAGCATCGCCCAATCAAGCTCCTGTCCATGCGACTCCCCTTCGCTCCCTTGCTTCTTCGCCTTCGTTCCCAGTGATGACGCCCGCTTGGAACGCGGACTTGCTGGATGACGACGAGGATGACGAGTAAGTATTTCTTCCTTAATCTTGGTCGAACATTTTCCGTGCTTCAATATCGATTGTTTCTATCTTTCGGTGCAGTCTGCAGACGATCAGTCCTCGCAGGTACGCCGCTGCCGTTCCTCCCGAAAAGAGGAATAAGGCAAAGGATGCGGGTGAAACTCCGACTGCGGGCACCGTCCAAAATTCCCCCAGAGCAGCCCCCGAAGCCGTGACGGTGGTACGTGAAGCCCCCAGCTTTGCCGCCAGGACTTCTGCTTCTAAGAAAGTGACGGATAGCTCCGCGGATCCGCTCTCTCGTGCCACCGGCCAGGTAAACTTCATCTTCCATCTTCAAAAAATTTTATCGGGTGCACGACAGTGCTCCCGATGGGAGTAGCCCCCGAGGCTATAGTCGATCGCATGCGATCGGCCACAGGCTCAAAGTCTAGTTTAATTCTTCTTCATGATTTCATTTTTATCGGGTGCACGGCAGTGCTCCCGATGGGAGTAGCCCCCGAGGCTGTAGTCGATTGTAAATAATCGGGTACAGACTCTAATTTAATCCTTTTA
This sequence comes from Alopecurus myosuroides, assembly GCA_028641055.1. Lineage (NCBI taxonomy): Eukaryota > Viridiplantae > Streptophyta > Magnoliopsida > Poales > Poaceae > Alopecurus > Alopecurus myosuroides. Next base: position 122,990,494 of record CM054058.1, read on the forward strand.
ACTCTTTTGTCTTCGTGCTTTTGCAGTCGCTTATTGATTCTCTTGCGACGATTGGTCGCCGCGTCGTTCTCGCCGAGTCGGATTGCGAGTCGCTTCGAGCGGACCGTAGCCGACTTCAGACTGAAAACGTCCTTCTCAAGGGTAAGCTTTATCATCTCCCTGTCTTCCGCACTCCGTACATTATTGAGTTTTGATAAGCATCTCTTTGCAGCTCGACTTGAATTTGCAGAATCCGAAAAGGTCAAACTCTCTGAGCAGGTAACTGCTCGGGAGGCTGACCTGACGGCCATTCGACAAGAGCTAGAGGCTTCCCGCATGCAATAAGAAGATTTTGGTCGACAGCTTGCGGATGCGCGGAAGTCCTTGAAGGAGTTAGAGAAAGCTGGCAGTAAGGCCGAAAACGACATTGTCGGGTTCCTCCGTCCCCTTGCTGAGCGTTTCGCGGGTAAGTGTGTTGGGCTTTTGCGACTTTGATTCCTCATTTCACTGTACTTTGCTAAGTATTTTTTTTCTTCTTTTGCAGGTCTTCTGGATGTTCCTCTAGAGATCCCTGGACTCCAGCGGGTGGATGTGGTAACCGATACCCTTGCCCAGCTTAAAAGGCACGCTGATGGAGTTCTCTCCATGATCAATGATGCTACTCAAGTGCTGGTGCAACTGCACGGTCGCCTCCTCGCCAACGCCACTCCTGCACCCGCGCTAGATGATCTGTTGAAGGTCTTCTCAGAAGGCAAACTTCTGGATGCCTTCGCGGTCGCACAGGCGGAGTCTGGTGCAAAGACCGCGATACAATTTGCTTTGGCGCATGGAGTCGAAGGTTTGGAGGAGGCATACACATCTCTTCCAGTCGACCCCTCCACGGGCAAAAAGGTACGGCTCTCTCGTTTTGGCGAGCAAGCCGCTATTCTTGCTCGGAAGCTGTCTGAGATTTTTGCTCGACTGCGGGGAGGGGCGACTGCTGCCAGCAGGAGCACCAATGTAGCTTCATAGTTTTTCTTTTTTCTCCTTGAATGTAATGAACCTTGGGATGTATTCCCGTACCTTTGTTGTCTTTAATCGAAGAATTCATCTTGCAATTCATTCCCTTTGTTTGTGCATTGTCTCCCGATGGGAGTAGCCCCCGAGCGTTTGTCAGATATGCGACTAGAATTGACTCGAGTAGGGCATCTTACTTCTTTAGTTTTATTCTTCCAGGCTACTGGGTTTGCCGCGGAAACTTCGGGTGGATGTGGTACTCCAGTAAATCCACTTGTTGCCGCTGTTGGCACTTTTGCGGGCCTTCGTGATAAGGTCCAGGAGGGTGAGCGCAAGCTAAAAGCTATGCGCGGGATAGCCGATGTGGCGAAGTCCAAGCAGAAATTGGCAGCTGAACGCGAACAATTTCTGATGGATGAGTTGGCTGTAGTCGCAAGGGACTTGCTTTGTAAGTAGTGCAGCCCCCGTGCCTTTTTCTTCCTTGTTTCCTTATCTGACTGAGTGTGTTTTTGCTCTTCAGTCGTTAATCCGGATGACAGGGAAGAAAAGCAGTGGGTAGAGAATCACATCCTTCAAGGGGCTAGTAGCTCCAAACCTCATGCAAACAATTTTTGGTCTGATCGCAGTCGGGGTTTTGTGATGGCCACCTTGAAATTTCGAGTCCTCCAGGCGAGAATTCTCGTGAGTTCTTTTTCACGAGGTCTTGGTTGCGATGAACGCTGCATTTTACCCACTTGAAAAAGGTCCCGAAGACTGGGGTTATCTTCTCAGTTTGTTTGGACGTGAAGGAGAAGTTCGCGCGTGTGTGCGCAATCAGATGACGTGCGGCGCGGTTGTAGCTATCTCTTTTGTCCGCATATGGCATCCTGAGATAGATGTTAACTCCGTTGCTCGGCGCCCAGATTATGCAATCGAGGATATCTCGCCGTACTATGATGCTGTACGTCCTGCAGCGGAGAAGATTATCCGAATGACCTCTGAAGAGGTAGATAGAGTTTTGGCGACTGAGAATGCTCAGCGCTTTGACTGATTTCCGGATGTAAATATCCTGTAATCTGTTTATAGTTTGTAAAAAACTGTTGTAAGGTGTATAACCTTGTATTTGATGATGTTTCTTTGTGATGCTTAGTTGTAGGGTAGCCCCCGTGTGTTTTAAGGGGTGTGTACCTGTAACTTGTAGCATGTAAAGAACGAGAAGCTTCGAGTGAATATGATGAAGGAATCATGTCTTTATTGCAATGACTGAGAAGCCATGTATTCGAACTACAGGACTGGCTAGTATAGCCTTATTTTTGTTGTGATAACAAGTAAAACTAAGGATAAAATTTGCGGAGGTGTGCAATGTTCCACGGATTGGAGTAGACCCCTCCGGTCGCCGGATTCTTTAGCCTGTAGGCTCCGCCTGGGATGACTTCGTGTATGATGAAGGGTCCTTCCCAAGGTGGCTCGAGCTTGTGTCCTTCCTTCTGTTTGAGCCGCAGCACCAGATCCCCAACCGCGAATGCTCTGTGGCGTATGCGGCGACTGTGATAGTTGCGCAAGGATTGCTGATATACCGCGGATCTTGCGAGTGCGATGTCTCGCATTTCATCGAGTGCATCCATATCTTCTGCGAGCGCCCTGTTGGAAATTTCTTCGTTGTAGGCTACAACTCGTGGGGCGCTGAATCGAACGTCCTCGGGAAGGACTGCTTCTGCCCCGTATACCATGAAGAATGGCGTGTACTTCGTTGATCGATTAGGAGTTGTGCGCAGGCTCCAGAGTACAGAGGGTAGCTCTTCCGCCCAATGTCCTGCGGCGGGGTGTAGACGATCGAGTAGTCGCTTCTTGATGCCAGCCGAAACTAAGCCGTTGGATCTTTCGACTTGTCCGTTCGTTTGCGGGTGAGCGACTGAGGCAAACTTGAAATTGATGCCTTTTTCCTCGCAGAACTGTTGTGTCTCCTTTGCTGTGAAATTTGTACCGTTATCTGTAATGATGTCGTGTGGCACACCAAATCTACATACAATGGAGTCGAGAAACTTGACGGCGCATTGGGCGCTTGCTGAAGTTACTGGCATAGCCTCGATCCATTTGGTGAACTTGTCGACTGCGACCAGCAAGTGTGTGTATCCACCTGGTGTGGACTTGCGTAGTGGCCCAACCATATCTAGCCCCCATTGTGCAAAGGGCCAAGCTATTGGTATCATGTGTAATTCCGTAGCAGGGGCGTGTGGCCGTGGTGCGAATCGCTGGCAGGCGTCGCATCGTTCGACCAGGCTTTTTGCATCGTTGGCTGCTGTTAGCCAGTAAAATCCTGCTCGGAAAGCTTTTCCCATTATTGTTTTCCAGCTAGCATGATGTCCGCAATCTCCTTGGTGTATGTCCTGGAGCAATTCCTTGCCATCTTCGGGTGCAATGCAACGCTGAAGTATTCCCGAGATACTTTGCTTGTATAATTCTCCATTGACTACTCGAAAGGACTTGCTACGCCTGATTATCTGTCGAGCCTCACGTGGATCGGCCGGGAGCTGTCTGTTGAGCAGGTACTCGAGATATTTCTGCGTCCAGACTGGCTCGACCAGGAAAACCTGTCGTGATATATTGTGAATAAGCTCGATAAGCGCGACCTGCGGGCTGACCTCTGTTTCTGGCACTGCTGCAGCCTTCTTCATTTTGACCGATCGCTTGATCATCCGTTCGAAGTATATTCCTGGCGGTATGGGTGTATTGGTGGAACCCATGTTTGCCAGTCTATCTGCTTCTTCGTTGCTAGATCTTGCAATGTGCTTCAGCTCGCAGCCTTTAAAGCTCCCTTCGAGTAGATTGTACATGTCACGATATGCGACCATGTTTTCAGCAATGGCGTCGCATTCTTTCATCGTCTGCTGCACTATGAGATTGGAATCACCGTAGATCATTAATCGGGTAGCTCCACAGGCGATTGCCATCTTCATTCCGTGCAACAGGGCTTCATATTCTGCGTCGTTGTTCGAGGCTGGATCGTCTGGTGGAAAGTCCAGTCGCATGACGTATTGCAGCTTGTCTCCCCGGGGTGAAATAAGAACGATTCCAGCTCCTTCTCCTTCGTTTCTCTTGGATCCATCGAAGTACATTATCCAATTGCTCGTGTATTCGGGTGGTCCGGGCGTTTGTAGCTCTGTCCATTCGCTGAGGAATTCCACGAGTACTTGAGATTTGACTGCTTTTCGTTCTGTATAGGTGATGTCCCAGGCACCCAACTCGATGCTCCATTTTGCTATTCTTCCGGATGCCATAGGGTTGTTCATGATTGTCCCGAGTGACGCATCATTAACCACTGTAATGGTATGTTCCTGGAAATAATGTTTGAGCTTTCGGGCTGTGAGAACAACTCCATACGCCAGCTTCTGATAATGAGGGTATCGTTGTTTGCATGGCGAGAGCACTTCGCTGATGTAATATATTGGTCGTTGGACTCCGTACGCTTTGCCGTCTTCAGGTCGTTCGACCACGATTGCTGTGCTGATGACCTGGTTTGTAGCGGCTAGGTACAGTAGAAGCGGCTCCCTTTCTTGCGGTGTTGCAAGGACGCGCCTGCTTTGCAACGATCGCTTCAGGTCTGCGAACGCTTGTTTAGCTTCGGGTGTCCACTCGAATTTGTCCGTCTTCTTTAGTAATTTATAGAAGGGTAACGCTTGCTCTCCCAATCGTGCGATGAACCTGCTTAGGGCGGCTAGTCGTCCTGCGAGCTGCTGGACTCCGCGTAGATTGGTTGGCTCCTTCATAGTCAGGATGGCTTGTATTTTCTTCGTGTTGGCTTCAATGCCTCTGGCGGATACCAGGTACCCGAGGAGTTTTCCTGCAGGGACGCCGAAAACGCATTTGGCCAGATTGAGCTTGATCCGATATGCATTAAGGGCGTCGAACGTTTCTCTGATGTCCTCGAGGAGTGTGTCCTCTACTCGAGTTTTGATGACGATGTCGTCGACGTACACTTGTACGTTTTTGCCAATGAGATTGGCGAGGCATCTTTGCATGCAGCGTTGATATATTGCGCCTGCGTTCTTCAGCCCGAAGGGCATTGTCGTGTAGCAGTAGACACCGTGGGGTGTGATGAATGCCGTCTTCTCTTCATCTTCCCTTTTCATTCGGATCTGATTGTATCCCGAATAGGCATCCAGGAAGGAGAGGCGTTGGCAGCCTGCCGTAGAGTCCACGATCTGGTCGATTCGTGGTAGAGGAAAGTTGTCCTTGGGGCAGTGCTTATTCAGTGATGTGTAGTCGATGCACACCCGAAGGATATCCGTGTTCTTCTTGGGGACCAGCACCGGGTTTGCCAACCAGGTGGATATCTTGATCTCCCTAATAAAGTTGGCGGCTAGCAGTCTGTTTATTTCTTCTCCAAGCGCCTTCTGCTTGGGTTCTGAGAATCGTCGAGTCGTCTGTTTGATGGGTTTGGCATTAGGAAAGACTTCAAATGAGTGCTCGGCAAACTCCCTGGGTATTCCTGGCATATCTGAGGGCTGCCAGGCAAAAATTTCCCAGTACTCACGGAGGAGTTTGACGAGCGCGCCTTCCTATGCTGGCGAGAGGGTCGTGGAAACCATCGCGGTCTTGGCAGAATCCGTCGGGTGCACTTGGTGCTTGCGGGTGTCGCTGTTGGCACTAAATTCCAGTTCAGGCGCGTTTTTCTTCGTGAGGGGCATAACGGAGTGGTCCGTGGTTTTTGCCAGCTCTTGAAGTTCTTCTTGCATCCCGAAAGATTTCGCGATCTCATTGAATTCTATGTCGCACTTGTTGACTTCTGGAAGTCTCCGTCGATGGTGATCACACCGTATTCGCCGGGTAGCTTGAGTTTCAGGTACGCGTAATGTGGTACTGCCATGAATCTGGCGAACGCTGTTCGACCAAGGATGGCGTGGTACTGTGAGGGCCAGTCGACGACTTCGAAGTCCAGGAATTCTCTTCTGTAGTTGCTTGGAGAGCCCAGTACAACTTCTAAGTTGATTGTTCCTAGTGGACGGATTGCCTTGCCCGGAACTATCCCGTGGAAGGATGTTTCTGATTCCGTTAGGCCGTCCAGGTTCTTGTTCATTCGACGGAGTGTATCCGCGTAGATGATGTTGATGCCACTGCCGCCGTCCATGAACACGCGGGCCAGGTCGTAATTTCCGATTTGAGCCTGGATGACGAGGGCGGCGTGTCCTGGTCGATAGACTTGTGGTGGATGGTCTTTTTTCGAGAACGTGATGGGCTGGTCCGCCATCTTCAGGTACTCGGTCTTTGTTGGCGGTGTCTGCACTGCCATGCATAGTTTCCTCGTGTTAGTCTTTTGAGCTCTGCGAGAGGGGCATACCTTCTGTATCATCGCGAGTTGTCCTGCCGGGTTCGGGTATGCATTGGCTCCATTGTTTTGTGGTGGTGGCGCAGGTAGTGCGGCTAGCGCCATGTTTGGGTTTGCTGGTGGAGGTGGTGGTGGAGGCGGCTGGAATTGTTGTCCTCCTCCTGGCAGCGGCGGGTAGTTTTGGGTGGATGCAAATCTTTTCCTCGCGAGAGCATCCGAGATGTCAAGAAACTTTCGGCAATCCTTGAGAAGGTGTGTTGCCTTAGTTTTGCCCGTGCGCTTATCTGTAAACAGGTGTAGCGAGCAGTATGCATCGAGATCCTCCTCGGGGGACTTTTCTTCTGCCTTTGGTTTCCACTCGCGACTTCCACGGCGGCCAGAGTCGCGGTTTCGCGTGAATTCTGCCGCCACTAATTCCTCCCTGTCCTCGTGGTCGTAGTATTTCCTTCTCTTTCTTCGTCCATGGCGGTCTTCCTCGTGTGCGGGCGACGATGCTCTTTCATTGCGCACCGCGTCTTCTCCGTTAGCCCATTTTTCGGCTATGATCATTAGCTCCCCAATGGTTTTGGGCGCAGCTCTGCCTAGCTCTTCTCGAAACGCGGTTCTTCTCGCTCCTTTGGCGAAGGCCTCAATCGCCACCTCTTCCGAGATGGTTCCTGCGGTGTTCCTGAGTGTGGTCCACCGCTGGATATATTCTCGTGTGGATTCGCCACTCTTCTGTTTGCACGCTCGTAATTCTTCGATTGTGGCTGGCCTCTTGTACGTCGACTGGAAATTTTTGCAGAAATCGCGGTGCAGGTCGTCCCATGATGCGTAGCAAGATTTAGGTCTTCTCTCCAGCCAACTACGGGCCGCGCCTGTAAGATGCAAATTGAGGTATTGCATGGCTGTGTTCTTGTTCCCACGTTGGCATTTTACTGCCGTGAGGTAGTCGCTTAACCACTGGGAGGGCTCGAGTGAGCCGTCGTATTTTGTCACCTCCGTGCTGAGCTTGAACCTCTTGGGTAGAGGTGCTTCTCGGATGCTGCGAGCGAAACAGAGTGCTCCACAGGTTTCGTCGTTCGAGGACCTGGATGAGGAGCGCTCGCGATACCGTGAAGCTCTCGCCCTATCCACCTTCTTTTGGGCGAGATCTGATCGCGCGTCGTATTCGGACCGGTCGCGGTCGTTGTCTTTCCTTGGTTCTTTGCTTCGCTTTCTCGAGCGGCTGCTGTGGCGCCGCGAGCTTTTGTCTCTCGGGCTGTCGTCGCTGCTGCTTCGACTATCGCCGCGGCGGCAGGCTTCTTTTCCCCGACCACGTCGTGGCGATTTGTCTTTTCTCGGGGATGAACTTCTATGCCTGCGGGGCGTTTCTTTATCCTTGTTCTTCTCCTGTCGCTCCTTTTCCAATTCTTCTTCGGTCTTCTTGCGATCGTGAGAAGCGAGCCTTGCGGCCGCCAATCCTAGTCCTTTGCGAATTTGTTTGTACTGTTCCACCCGAGGGTCGCTTTCCGTCGGTTGGTTCATCTGCATGTAAGTTGCTGTGGCTAGGATCGCGGCAGCTGGGGTTTGCGGGTAGACGTTGCCGTCATCGTCGACCCTCATGAAGGAAGACGTGGTCGACCTGTCGGTCGCAGTCACGGATTCGTGGCCCCTTGACGATGTTGTGTGTCCCTTCCTCGCGGGTCGGGTACCGACTGAGGGTGCAAGGGACTGTTCGACTCGCCGCAGGCTTGATTCGTCCGCCGCTCTTCTGCGACGGGCTAGATCCGCCCGGGCTTCTTTGATGTTTGAGGCCGCTCTTACTAGGTGGTAGTGGTAGGCGGTTAGGTCTTCTTGTGAGGCTCCTGCCGCGGGTGGCTGACTCCGCCGCATGGCCTCCTTGGCCCTTTTCCAGGCCTCCCGCGAAACGCCGATTATATCGCACTCGGTTGCGCTGAATTCGGTTTCTGAGGGCTGTTCCGATCCTGCCATGCAGACTTGGGCCAGTCGTGGCTCGTGTGTCCTAGGCGTAGATCGGAAAGCTTCCCGTACCCGAGATGGTTCCTCTGTCGAGAGGGCGTGATAGTCGACGGTGTTGAAGCGGATGGACTCGCCACTTTTCTCCATAGGGAAGCGCGAGTTGACGGCTCCAGACTCAGGTTCAGATTCATCCGAAAAGTGGAGGATCCCGTCTCTGTTTGCCATGAAGTTGAAGCTCCCGAACGTCAGGGTGACGCTCTTCTCCAGGTCCTCGAACACCGGGCGTGATTCCGGCGAGTGAGGCGTGACTATGACGGATCCGATCCGTACAGGATTGTTCGAAGCCGTAGTCGATGGTTTCCAACGGGAGTTGGATGTCGATGAAGCCGAAGATGCCGGTGATCCAGCGCCCGCGTTCCCCACGGTCGGCGCCAATTGTCGAATCTCTGACTCCACAAATCCCTCAGGTGACCCTATCGGGTTTCGACTAGGAGAAGTCATGAGCGCTGGTGAAATCGTCGGCTTGACAGGGGGCGAGATTTACCCAGGTTCGGGACCCTCGAAGAGGTAAAACCCTTACTCCTGCCTTTTGTTGATCTGTATTGGATGATTAGATCGGTTACAGGTTGCTCGAATCGAGAGTAGATCTCGAGTTCCGAGGCTTTTTGGTCGTGCGGTATTACTTGGTCCTCTCCTTGGGGGCTCTCCTGGCCTTATATAGATGGCCAGGTCTCGAGTTCTACCCGGAGAGGACTCAAACCCTAGCTGGGTCGGTTACAAGTTTCCTAACTTAACCCGCAAGCTGATGCGGGTGGGCTTCACATGGGCCTTCTAGAGTACTCCAAGGGCGCTTCCTTTTGGGCCTTGACCTTGGGCCTGAGAGGGGGTGTCCTTACCCGCAGGGTCCAGGATCCATATCTTCGTCAAACAGCATGCTCAGCATCGTCCTCTTCACGCCACCATGGCGCTGCAAAGAAGAAGAAGCGAACTCACCTACCGCCTTGTCGTAGCTGTCGAGGATGGCCTTGATAGTGGAGTAGCTCGCACGAGGCCAGCAACCGCAGATCCGGCCGGAGATCCACGAATTCCTCCCGAACCCGACCTTATTTTCCGCGGATTGAAAGGCAGAGCTAGTGCTCACCCTCGGCTCCACCCACTGGAGCACGGCAAGCAGAAGAAGCTCCGCCCCAAGCCACCGGACGCTGCTCGAAAACGCCGGCGACCGAAGCTCCGCCAGCATGACGGTAAACGGGGAAACAACCCAAACCCTACCTATAAACCTAGCTCTACTATATACAGGGGAGGGAGCACAACCTCCTACTTCATCTCCACGCCGGACAGCAGCGCTGCCGGAGCGAAGAAGAGGCAGGGGCGGCCGCGGGCGGCGACACTCGACTCTCAACGGGGGCACTCCTGTGGAAGGATAAGGCTCTCGTGTGTGAGACTTGAGAGTTCAGACCGTCGTCATTGTTAAACCTGTCACCTCACGGCCAAAGAGCATCTCCAACGCGCCAACCTAGTTGGTCCAGTCGCCTCCGGTTAGCTTTGGAGGGGGCAAAAACACGGGACTCATTTAGTATTTTCTGACGGTTGCTCGTTGTTAAGTCCGTTTTGACCCATTTTCGGTTCAAATTTGCGCGGACTTGCGTCGCCATGGATGCGTGCGGGCGCTCATTGTCCTGCCTTTTCTCTCGCTTTCTCTCCCTTGGTTTATGATGGCCCGCCTGTCTGTGGCACAAGAAAACCGTTCCGACGCTTTTGCTCCCGCCATGGAGGCGCTCACTGCCGCCGCCGCCACCGCGGAATTTCACAGCGATGAAGCCCACCCCGACACTTGCAACAAGCCTGACGCTTCCCTCGACCGCCCCGCGAAGCCGAAAAAAAAGCTGACCCCAGCGCAGAGAGCTCTAGAGATCAAGAAGCAGGGCGAATGGAGGAAGATATCAGCCGCCTCAAAGCAGGCTCAAGCTACCCAAGCATCCACCCTAGCAACCCTCTGCATGTTGGGCATTGTCGCCGAGCCGGGAGTGGCCATGGTCGCGGTGGTTGCGTCCGCCGCTAGCTATGTTTCTTCGGTTGGCCGGCTGCCTAGGAACTTGGGACGCTCGCCCACAACGTCGTCGCCGTCCTATGGCTATCTGCCCACCACTGCACCAATTGGAGGGAGCCGCTTCACCCACTCGCCGGAGATGGGCGACTCAAGGCCGATCGCTTTTGCGCCAGTGCCGCGCCTCGACCTCAACTTGGTTCCCCCTTCTGGGAACTCCGCCCTGACCGGGAGGAAGTCGGCGCTGGTGATCCCTCTGGAGAAGCTCCACGACGCGCACAACCCGCTCGGCGAATTGGGGGCAGTCGACTAAAGGTACTACGAGGGCAATGATAGCGATGGAGGGGTGCCTAGGGGCCGTGAGGATGGTTTCCTGGAAGATATCGTCGCTGAAGACACCGATGAGGTTGCGCATGGCGACGAGGTTGAGGAGACCGAAGAGGTGATCACCATCGAAGAAGAGCCATTGTTTGTGTACAAGCTTGCTGTCCAAGCCATGGGACAATAGAGGCGCAAGCGCGAGGACCCCATCTTCAATCTCGTCTCGCAAAAGAGCAAGCTGTTTACTTGAAAAGAGATGCATGATCATCTCGATGTTTTGTGTTCTGCATGAACATTGGTCGATGGGCCGGGCCTCCCACGACGCAATTCTTTTGGGTATATTGTTCTATGTCGGGATGACATTTTGCTTTATGTCATGTATGAAGTATTTGTAATTCTAGCTTGATTTTATCTTGTTGCTAGTTATTTGGATGCAACTTTTGAGGGGATATTTGACGATAATCCCCTTTGTTGGCCAATCCTGACTCACAGACCTTTTGATGTCTCACTGACATGTGGGGTTTAAGTGACCCGGAGGGTTATCATCAAATCTCCCCCTAGGTCCGAACGTGGGTTGTATGACTGTCCGTTTGGCGACCCCCGAACGGATGAAAACAGGCCACACATGGACACCAAAATGCACTAAACGATCTTCAACGTAGCCGTCTAATTTTGGACAAGCTTATCCACAGGTCGATATTCTTGGTGCTGATTAGTTATCGAAAGGTTACACATGTTTTTATCCAAGAATATGCACTTTTTATCTTGGCTTCTCTCTTATCCGCAACAGTAGATTATCCTATTTTAGGGACGGTTTAGTTTACCTCTACCGTTTCTCCCTTATCCGTAACACAGTTATATTTTGCTCGAGAATATCTTAAAACGGCAATGCGTACTTCAAATTCTTATTTGCCTTGAAGAGAAAGAAATTATTATTGTTAACATCATATCCAAGGTTTTTTTTCTTACAGAAGATCCTATCCAAGGCAAAGCTCCCCTAATTTAACGGGCCAAGATTACACCGTGATCAACGACCCCAGATCCCCTTCCCGTCTACTGTCATCCCTCTCTATATAAGCGCCCGCCTCGCCACCTCACCGCAGGAAATCCCATTCCCCACACGCCCCCGTTCCATTCACCGTCCATCTCTCTCCCTCTCCGTCCGTGTGTTGCCCGTGCGCGCGAGCTCTCGTGGTAGGCGAGGAAAAAATGGCGGGACGCAACGAGCTGGTGGTCAGCTTCGGGGAGATGCTGATAGACTTCGTGCCCACGGTGGCGGGGGTGTCGCTGGCGGAGGCGCCGGCCTTCCTCAAGGCGCCCGGCGGCGCGCCCGCCAACGTCGCCATCGCCGTCGCGCGCCTCGGCGGCGCCGCCGCCTTCGCGGGCAAGCTCGGCGACGACGAGTTCGGCCGCATGCTCGCCGCCATCCTCCGCGAGAACGGCGTCGACGACTCCGCCGTCGTCTTCGACGCCGGCGCGCGCACCGCGCTCGCCTTCGTCACCCTCCGCGCCGACGGCGAGCGCGAGTTCATGTTCTACCGCAACCCCAGCGCCGACATGCTCCTCACCGCCGACGAGCTCAACGTCGACCTCCTCAAGAGGGTAAGCGAATCCGACAATCCTTACCAACCACTATGATCTCATCAGTCGTCATACCGTCTCCTGTCATCTCCGTGATCCGGGGAAGGAAGTAGCCGTTCTCGATCCCATCGACCACATAGTGGCATCTCCGACTTGGATCTGGATGCCAGCGGCGCTAGGTTTCCTGTAGTAGTAGTGCTGATTTGGTGCGCATTAGGTGGCGGCGGCTGGGATTTTTCCTTGTCCTTTTCCTCGCCGTTTCCTCCATACATACACCTAATAAAGCGTGTCCTTTTCGTTTCGTGTAATTCGGGGGTGATTGGGTGGCTGAATCTTCCCTCGAATCCAGATATTCCGTAGCAAATAAGGCACCTTTGGTGCCGGTCTTGGTTGGATCTTGTTTTGCTCTGTGGATCGCTACTTGTTCTTTTCCTGGATCTCATCATGTGGCATCTGTGGTTCATCCTTGTAACATGCATAGATTTGGGGGAGACAGGATAGCTAATCTAGGGAGGGACAGTTTGGAACAAGTCAAAATTGCGGATTGTTGGATCCACCGCCCTCAGCCGGCCAAGAATACTCTAGTCCATGTCATGCACAATAGTGTCCAATGGGAAGTTTTTTCCTTGTGATGCACAATAATTGGAACTGTTAACTAGTGTCACAGATAGATTAGTTACTTTCATGGTTTGTAAACTTTTGAGAAAATTCTGCAAGTTGGTGTTTGGTACCCTGAGACTCCAGGCAGAGCAGTGCATGCCAGAAAGTTGGTTTGATACAAACTTTGTTCCATTTTTGTACCTCTGCAATCTGTATCATATGCTGCTAGATATGAATTTTGCTCCATTTGTACCTTTTATATCTATGCAGTAAATTATGATCTAGATTAACAATATGTCCCTGCTGCTAGATGCCTTTATGTGTAGACTTGATCAGAAAGTGTGCAATTCTTATGATATGACTCTTAAACCTGTCTTTGTTGTGAAGTTTCTGTACTGCACTGTTCTATTTGTTTGAGCGAAAATTTCTCACACCTTCTATTGTGCTCAGGCTGCAGTCTTCCACTATGGATCAATAAGTTTGATTGCGGAGCCTTGCCGGTCAGCACACCTCCGCGCCATGGAGATCGCCAAGGAGGCTGGCGCGCTTCTCTCCTACGACCCTAACCTGAGGGAGGCATTGTGGCCCTCCCGCGAGGAAGCTCGCACCAAGATCTTGAGTATCTGGGACCAGGCAGACATTGTCAAGGTCAGCGAGGTCGAGCTTGAGTTCTTGACTGGCATCGACTCCGTGGAGGATGATGTTGTCATGAAGCTGTGGCGCCCTACATTTAAGCTCATGCTGGTCACTCTTGGAGATCAAGGATGCAAGTACTATGCCAGGGTATGCATTCAGAACCTTTTACTAGTTATTATTGTTTGAACAGATGGTCATCTCAGTGCTGGCTGTACTCACTGCCCTCAAATCAATACTTCATTTGGTTTGGTTTTGCTTGGTATGCTGTGATAAATGCTTACAGTTCTGTTGTATTTGATTGTAGGATTTCCGTGGTAGCGTGCCATCCTACAAAGTACAACAGGTTGACACAACAGGTGCTGGTGACGCATTTGTTGGTGCTCTGCTCCGAAAAATTGTCCAGGATCCATCATCGTTGCAAGTGAGTTGCCAACAAACCATTCCTTCAGCATTACAGTGCCACAGAATTTGGCGTTTCACTAATTCATTATCTTCTGTGCTGCAGGATCAGAAGAAGCTTGAGGAGACGATTAAGTTTGCCAACGCATGTGGAGCAATCACCACCTTAACGAAAGGGGCAATCCCTTCTCTTCCCACGGAGACTGCGGTCTTGCGGCTGATGGACAATGCATAGATGCTTACGAAATTCGCTAGCCTCAAATTCTGCAAATTGTATTGTACGCTGATGTGGATCATCAGGAGCAAGGTGTACTCCCAAGATATGTCGTCTGCCTTATTGGCTGCCCTATTTCCCTTTTGAAAGGGATTTTTGTTTTGGAATTCTAATTTTAAATAATCCGAGCCTTTCAATGTCACTGTGTGATTAAGTAACCAGTCCTTAATGGCAGTTTCCTCGTTTTTTCTATGTTCTATGACCTTATGGTTTTTTTGCTCAGTTTTCACAATTAATTACATGTAACAAATTTTCTATGTACTGTGACCATATGGTTTCTGTTCTCAATTTTTTTCACAACTAAATACATGTACAATGCTGTTATGGAATAAGTGCCAAAAGTGTTACGGTGTTCCTGGCACGTACTCTCAGGAATTTTGATTCATACATTCTGTTGAACGGCTATGCCATCACCGTTTAATATATGAGGATCTCTTTTGGATATGAAATGGAGAGAACTTGAGTTCCATCAGTAATCTTACTGTGCTATCGCCTGAACTGATATGTTGCCGAGGAATATGTGCTGTATCTGCTAGGCTGTTTCATATGATTGCTTTCATATTTTGTTGATTGATGCAGTTCCGGGAAGGTAGTACCCTCCTCTTTGCTTTGTACTTTACTAATTTTTTATTTTAATTTTCAACTTTGAGTTGCCATAAAGGAGCCAATAAAGTTGCAGAGAGCCTTAAACGGCACGTGATGAGACTAAACAAAAGACAGTAAGCTGCTGTGACTGAAATTCTAGGCATGTTTGTTTAATTTATTAAAGCATCATGTTGTTTTCATGATCATACCACTTTTCATGTCTTGATTTTAACGAAATAGAAATAAGGTCATTTATTTATTGATGATCCTTCATTTCTTTTGACAGATCATAAGTTCATAACGTAGGATAGCTCAAAACGGAGGGTGGATGGACAAAAGTTGAAAGAACTTAACAACTGAAAACATATTGAAAGCCAGTTTGGCTCCAGAGCACCAGGGAATCTGGTGTTTTGAAAAAAATCTATATATTTTTTTAAAGTTTTAGAAAGTTATGGAACAAAAGCTGAATGTTAACTATGCTCTATGTTATAAGCATGCAAAATTACATCGTGAAATTCCTTTTATTATGAACTGCATGAAAAATAATAAAATCTAAATATTTGAAAATGTGTACTATTCACTTACTCGGATCTGTACATTTATCCTTTTTATGTAGATAAAAATACACGTTTATAAAAGCATCATCAGGAACAACCAAATTTTTTAAAAAGATTTTTCCGAAATATTTAATTTGGATTTTTAATTTTTCTAAAACAGAGAGATCATTGTAGCCTGGGACCAAAGAATCTCCACTCGGAAACATAGCAGTAAACAAACGAAGAAGCAATCAAACTTAACATTCTCTACCTCGTCCATTCGTTCCATACTAAGAAAAGATTGCCGCCCCCATCAGAGCGCACGCATCGTGAAAAATCCGTCTGGAAATCGTCGCTGTCAGCCACACGACGATCGGCAGCAGATACCAACAAAACAATTGAGAGGAAAAAATACGGAGGACCCAAACAATGAAACAACTAACAAAAACGTCCCTGTTTCCCCGTGCTTCCATCACGCATCGTTAACCGCGCGCATAGAAATTAATCCTATACGACCACACCGTGTACGACCCTGGGTGGACCAAATTTTGTACCGTCAACCAGATCTCAAAGCAACTCGGAAAATCCCCCTTAAATCCTGGTAACGAAATCTAACTGGTGATTTGCAACGTGTAAGCCGGAGGATTTGGTCCACCCAGATGGTCGTACACAGGGTGGTCGTATAGGATTTGGTCCAGCTTTCAGCGGCGCATTTCGTCAGCGCAACATAGACGTTACTTTCTCCTGTCTAGCCACGCCGCATCCGGTTCTTGGTACTCATATGAGTCCGTGATAGCGAGTTCTTTAAGAAACACACTACAAACACAAGTGCATCCATAACATCTCTTTGCATGTTGCCATCAAAGATTGCCAAAGGGCGACCTCTCCCACCCAAGTGTTTCTGTCCTTGGCTGCCATGCCAAGTTGGCACCCGAAGTCTCGCCCCAAGTGTTTCCGTCCTTGGCAGCCGTCGCTCCTGACGGCCTCGTCCGTGAGCGAACCGCTTGGCGCGAGCTCAAGGAAGAGCGGTACTCGCCGCAATCCGCGCCGAATGTGAGGATGAACGTGTGGCACACGTCGTTTCTCTTCGGGGGTGGCCAGGACGGTTTCCTCGGGGACGACACTTCTCTTTGAGGTGGAGGAGGTGGTGGTGGCCTCCGTCGATGAGGATGAGGGCGCGGGGAGGCGAGTAGGTGCACGACGAGGGACCGGCGCCTACATGCGTGGGCGAGGAAGCGGCGGCCAGGTGGAGTCGTGATATCGGCGAGGGAGAGGCGGCAGGGCGCACGAGCGAGGAGAGAGAGGCGGCCAGGCGGAGACGCGCGAGAGACGAGGGAGTGGAGTTGGGCGGAGGCAAGGAGGGAGCAGTGTCCGGATGTGTTGGGGTGCGAGCATGCGGGAGAGAGAAGGCGGGGGAGTGGGGAGAGAGAAGGTGGGTTAAAAAAGGGGGGAAAGTAGCAGGTGGGAGGGTGGGTGGCTGATAGTGGCCCGCTGCATGCAAAAAAATAGTGCCGGCCTCCCCAAGTGCCCCCCGGTGCGTTGGGTTTGGGTTGCGAGTGTCAGACGAATATTTGGCCAAATCCAAAGCTAATCGACCTCGTGGGGGCCCGACCCGGCCATTTTGTGCTTGCCGATGTAAAAAAAAGTGGGCGTCTAGAGATGATGTTATGATGCTCCCAATAAGTAATATTCAGTTGTGGTACTAGATGAGTTGGGAATCACTCGTACCGGCCCTATCGGGAATCTTGGTCCACGGATTCTGCTCATCGACCATTACTCTCCTCTCATTTATTTATGAGCTTCTCTTTTGAATGTTAAGTGGATAGGATTTAAGTTCATTCGTAAATTGTGTTGTTGAATGAACTGACATGCCTTCTGAGGGATATGTGGTGTAATTTGCTAGACTCTTTCATACTTTTATTATAGGACATAATTAAAAAAAAAAGTGAACTTTGAGTTCCAATATAATCACCAATGAAGTCGAAAAGCATTATGCCTTTTCGGTTAAACGATGATAATGTAATGATAGAGAAAATGTTAGATTCTCCTTCTCCCCTCCATCTCCCTTTCTCCCACTCTTGCCGCCGTTGTCCCGCCTTATCCCCCCTTCTCTTCGATGGTCTCGTCAGTCGGAAATGGTGGGGCGGGGAGGCCTCCTCCGTACATAGTTGTAGGTCTAGGTTTAGGTGTAGGCTTGGAGTTTCCTGGTCCTTTGTGGCGAATGGATTTATGCCCTGTTGTTTGCTCGCGAGCAGCGCCAGCACAAGTTTGTTCGTTCCGGTGGCGGCGGTTCATGGTGGGTAGTGGTGACTGGTGAGGGATATGCGGAGGCAGCTTAAATAAGTCCGATTTCTACAGATCTAGTGGCCATGGTTGGGATGTGGAAACTCCTTCTACCGCTAGTCATGCGGTGAGCTAGAAGGGGGTCTCTACCCTCCTGACGGTTACTGCAGGTCCTGCGGCAGGGGAGCTCAGAAGCTGCTCTCATGAATGCATCCATGGTAGCTCTTCGTCCGTTTTCCATCCAAGATGGTTGAAGGGCGACCACTCCCACCCTCTTGGTCAGCTTCGGTCCCCTCCAGCCGGCGATTGAAGGCGAGCAACAACCTCCAGTCCACCATGCCAAGTTGGAGGCCCCTCTACACCCATGTAGGTGGATCCCGACGCCTCGCCCCAAGTGATTCCGTCTCGGGCGGCATCGTGTTTGGTTGTGCCGTGGTTCATTGATGCAGTGGTGAAGGAGGTGGACCAGATGGCGATTTCGGAGATAGATCTAGGGTCGTTTGTTCAAATAGTTTGGACCTAGTTGTAATTTTAAGTTTCTATTGATCCTTCTTGTATTATGCCACCGTGGTGAATGAAAGCTTCTAGGCCGCTTTGGGACCTTCCTAGTTCAATAACTTTTGATCGACCCTTTGGCTGCTCACAATAGGGAGTAACATAGATTAGCAACATGTGTGTTACTACCTTCATAGTGGGTAGTATTATATGGGTGGTGTCATATTTATTAGGATTTAGACTCATTGAGTATTGGAATATCTAATGTTATGGTAACATAGCTAGTTACCACAACCATTTCTTTCCTCATTAAATATGTGCCACATCATGTTTTTGTCTATGTGACACTTATGTTACTACATATATATGTTACTCTCATTGTGACCAGCCTTACGCATGCATTGCTATCTTGTTAGTATTCATTGGTTAAATCTGAGCCTGAAAGAGTCAAATCTTGATATCCATGATCCGGTCCTTGAGGGAACTTTATTTCTTGTACGCCCCATGGACTCTATATGCACAGTCTGGAAAATAATAATAAAAGTATTGACTTCTTGCCTCTTTTCTAAAGGTGAGGGTGACCCCTGCCCCATCTTATCAAGAGAATCAGATCTTAAATTTGAAACTCAATTGTTTTTTATTATATAGAAATTGCCTGATATATTTTTCATGTTGATCCAAAAGACTACAAAAGCTTGGTCCAACAAAATTACACTTCCCGCTGTAAACCAAATTTTGGGAAAATTCTTTCTTCCCAATACCACACATAGGTATATTATCTTCTTGGTGTGAATTAAACAATTACTCTAGTGTTGAATCCATACCATCTAAAAATCTCACCCCGACTCTTTTGAAAATCTTATTTCGTTAAATCTGATTGGTTATAGAGTTGTTATTAGAAAAGTTGGTGCGAGTTGGTGTTTGCAAAGAGTATTAGAAAGAACCTCCATAGTCAACTCTGGTGACCGCCACATACACAACATTGTGGTTCAATTCTGCAGTGACTAGTGTAAGAGGCGGGATTTTTATAATATATGCCAGTTACAAAAACCGTGATACCTAAATAGATATTTGTGTTTGTGTTAAGGTCGAAGTTATTTCCTGTGTTTTTTAAGCTCTATCCTAGAAAATTTTAAAATTTTGAAACTTATTCTTGATTTTCTCACATGCTGAATGTATAAATAACCAATGTACATATTGACATTGGATGTT
The DNA here is from genome assembly GCA_028641055.1 of Alopecurus myosuroides. Classification (NCBI taxonomy): domain Eukaryota; kingdom Viridiplantae; phylum Streptophyta; class Magnoliopsida; order Poales; family Poaceae; genus Alopecurus; species Alopecurus myosuroides. The sequence goes on from CM054058.1 coordinate 123,009,684, forward strand.
GGACAACAAAATGTCACTTTGATGAATTAAATGCAACTTGCTTCTCTAGTTATAATGCTCTCTTTTGTTGCAAAATGCAAAGTGTTGCCTAAATTTGACTAATTCTACGGTCCTAGAATGAATAAAATAAATAATTAAATAATGAACATTAGAGAAGAAAATAAATAAAATTTGAAAAGACAAAGAGTTGGAGCCTCATCCTCTGGTTACCATCGATCATGGAGTATGCACACATCATCGGTCCCGTGCCTACCAGAACGGTCTCCATCATGCCTAACAAGGAAGTCCGGTACGTATAAAATGTTAGCAATGCTGGGGCATGCGGGATGCTGCAAACCAGTGACAAGGCGTTGGACCGGTGGTGACGGGTAGAGAGTTGATGTAGAGGATGACCGATGGAGGGCGATGCAGGCTCGCGGTCCGAGCACATGTCAGACGACCGCTCCACTCATAACCGGTATCGGTAAGTTAGGATTCTTGCCTTATTGTTTTTGCGAGTCGCAACACGTGGTAAGGAGACATGAGAGTGAAGAGTCATTGGCAGGCTCATAGTTTTGATTTTTACCTATGTTCTACATGTAAAGGGAATCAATCATGGAGATACATATAGGTCTTGTTTGGATACATAAATTTAGCAAAACCATTTTTCTGTTACCTAATATAACCGTGTAACAAACTGAAAAGATCTGTTTGGGAAAACATGTCTTTGCGAAAACATGATTACACAAACCACAATCAGAACATGGAATGGACTCCAGCCATGGATGGCATTCTCATCGTCTTGGTGAGCGTCGGCTCCGAGCTCTATGTTTGCAACCTTTGGTGAACGAATCCAAGCTCGACTCTTTATCATATATTTATACTAATCACTTTTACCCTTTGTTTCAATATATAGTGTCACCAAATCCTAATACAATATGCTAGATAGTACATCTGTATTACTTTTATCAAAATTATTTGTGTAACTATGTTACTAAATATTAGCATAAAACATGGTTTCTCACACATATGAATAATCATTTAACAAAATCAAACTTTCATTCCACATGCGAACATTATCTTACCGGTTTAGCAATTTCTTAGCCATCTCAGATCTAAACATGAGACTCATCCGAGTACATAAAGAGTTGATATTATCTTGACAGAAGGAATGCCCATGATAACTTAGATAAAACTATTTCTAGGTCACACTAAGACTAGACAAGAGACTCGTGCAAGTACAAAATAAGTTGTGAAAATCTTGAGAAGACTATCAATATTGACTAAGAAATAACTATTTTAGTCGTCAAATCTATAATCACTTTGTTAACTTACTATTATAGATGAATGTATATTACAAAAGTTTATTTTAAACTGACTTTTTCTGAATACCCACACTAAAAAAATTCTACTCTTCCACAAATATTTTGAAATGCATTTATAAGTGTTCATGTCCATAAATATATTTAAATATCTTTATGTAAGATCAAGAGCATAAAATTCCAATGAATATCTTGATAGAAATTTCTAGCTTGACATCAACAAGTGGGTTGTCTTCGAAACTATGCAGCAAGACTTTCTTGTTTATCACTTCTTTAGTCAAATACGGTTTTCATGTTCTTAGTGTATCTTAGCCTCCTAAGTTTATTTTGATGTTTGTCAAATGATTTAAGGACTAGTATATGAATCAAGTGTATAACCATTTGTAGTCCCTATGATGGAAGAGAAACCTTCTTTGGCGAAAATTAAAACAATATGTAAATTGTCGAATATCGTTGAGGCATGTGTAGTGATTTGGTAGGCTATTACATACTTCGACCGAATCACTTCTCCTTTTATTTGAGGTAGATATTTCAGATCAAGGCACAAAAATGTCAGCTTTAAATAAATAAAGCCTCAAACGACAAGGTTTTGATGCAAGAGTATGATAACCAGATTACAAACATTGAACAACACAAGTGCAAAAAAGAAAGAAGTTGAGAGCAGAGCTTGTAGATGTTGACACCCTCTTTAGGAAACCACCAAGGAGAAGACGATGCATGTTAGAAGGATCCGCAGGATGCCTTGAGGAAGAACCAATCGTCTGCAACTCCTTTCAAAGATAGAACTTCTTTGCACTTTCCTAATTTAATATCTGAACTTAAACTGCAATGAAGGAAAGCAAAGTAGTAAAGATCCTTGAATAATCCATGAATCGACATAATGATTCCATACATTTGTAATAGAAAGCCCGTTCTAACTGAAATTTTTCATACATGTCATCTTGTACCCCCTGATTTTCTTGCTTATCAATAATACATATATTTCTTTGTTTTTTCTTCCAAAATGGAGTTTTAAAATCCCCACCCTGCATCGAAACGATGCACACATAATTTGTATTAAAAATTATTCAATGAAGCCTTACAAAAAAAAATACATCAATAAGTCTGAAGACACCTTCCTAGTAGCATCTGTCGCTACTCCTACAAAATGATGCAGGGGTGGATGTTTTCGGGGCCGTATGCCCAGACCTTGCACCAACGCACATCATCTAAAACTGGACGCCTCAACCAATCCGCCCGACAGCGGGTGAGTAGCAAAAACCGATCTAGCGGACTCACAGTGGGCACCACATGCGCTTGCTACAGAAGCTGCCGCCACTGTATTCCATTGTCCATCTTTAGAGAAAATATCAATGCATTGACCTTGTCAGGATTTCCGTCAACACCGCCACGACGCCACACAACGCCCCACCCCGCGTGAGTCCATCATATCACGGCTGTCAGTGAGAACCCGCTGTGCCACTCTGCCGAGACTTGCCGTCGTTGACAGGGTAGATACACACCACTCCTCCTCTTTCCTCTTTCATCCAGCAGCTGCTCCAATAATAATACCCCCATGAGGGAGAGCAAAACTGATTGCACATCCATCGTCCAGTCCGTGATATCCGGATCTTTGTTTTTCCCCGGAACAACGCAAATAAGTACATGAAGGATGAAATGGTGATGCCTTCAACAAGGTTGCAGCGTGTACATGCCGTCATCGCCTACCCTTGCCAGAGCCCGTTTTTCACCGGCAGTCATGGGTGCCCAACTAGACACTGGTGCTAGATGTGGGAACATGCCACAACCAGGTGATGTCTACTACATGTTACTACTCTTCTAGACTATGTTGGGCCTCTAAGCACAGTGGTTTGTAGGACAACAACAAATTTCCCTCAAGTGAGTAACCCAAGGTTTATCGAACTCAGGGAGTTATAGGTTAAGTGTATCCATCTGAGGAAACCTCCAATTAAGATACAAGAAGTCTCTTATGTCCCCAACACACCCAATACAATTGTCAGTTGTATAGGTGCACTGGTTCGGCAAAGAGATGATAAAATATGGGTAATATGGATGGGAAAACAAGATGTATTAAATCTGTAATAAAAATGGCAGCAAGCAAACAAGTAGTAGAAATGAAAGAAAACAATATAGCAATGGTGGGAAATAAGGCTTAGGTATCATAATTTCACTAGTAGTAACCCTCAACAACATTAACATAATTAAACATACGATACTTTTTCTAACAACATGCATGGAAGACATAGTTCGGAAATCGTTCCCCGTGAATCAAGTAGGATGAGACTCGCGTAAGGCTACACAAGCACACCTTAAAGTTCACGTTCCTGTCAATGAACACCCTAAATCTGTCACTTTTTGCATCCAAAGATAGTACTAATTAACACCACAACATATCTCTTGAATAGTATCTTTCTTATCAATCCACAACATCCACACTGTCACCTTGACACTATAGAGATTATACAAAACACGAGTATCAAGAAACCTCATGATTCTAATTCAACCAACACAGTAAGAACAACTTCATGATATGTATCCCTCTAATCTATAGTCCATAGAGTCACAGACGACACCCGCACTGTCACCGTGGCACCTTGGAACAAAGGTGACTCCGGATAATTATACTAGATAAAACCAATTGAGCACATCGTATCCATTACATAATGAAAGGGAAACATCATAAATTCAACAATGATAACATAGCACATGATCACAATCAAGATCTGATCATGCGAGAGAGAGAGAGAGAGAGAGACAGATAACAATATAGCTAATAGCACGAGACCTCAGCCTCGATAGGACTACTGACGCTTTTCCTCTCCTTATATGTGATGGGATAATGTTCTCCGGCACTCCGATGGATGGAACCTTGATGCAATGTCTATTGGGAACCTTTAGAACCTTCCTAGGGACTCTTCACAACCCCATGAGGCCCCAAAGTCATGGCTTGACCGAATCCACCAAATATGGTAAGAGTTAGACTCAATCATGTCATCAATTCTCGTACTCTCGTAATCGGATATTTGGGCTCCAGTAAAACGGATCCACATGTCGCATCCGAACTCTGTTTTGGACAAACTTTTAGTCTAGAATTATCATAAGAAAATTCCCCACACTTTTTTCGAGTTAACTTATTCATTGGAAGTCATCTTCGGGGGTCAAACTGAAGATTTCTAAAAACTATTGATGGACAAATTTCAGGAAAATCAGACTACTTCTCCAACAAGTCTCCTTTTGTGTTTTATTGTCCAAATCCAATTCGTTGCTACACATCAAAGTATAAAATAAGAACTTGTTCATTTTGCAATCATTAATAGATTAGTCCAAATAAATGATTGAAAACATAGGAAAATTAGGAAAAACATGTAGAAAACAAGCATGGAGTATAAAAAATTATAGATACGTTTGAGACGTATCACCAACCATACCGACCATCACCGGCGGAGGATGAGGTTGCCACCGCCATGCCTCGTGCTGCGTAGAAAGAACCATAGCACCTCACGTGCTTCCATCGGACATGGTGCAGCAGGGATGGTGTGCAGATCGCGACTCGTCTGAACCCATATGGGTCCAAAACAGACCAACCTGCACCGCCCGACACCACATCACGCAAAGGCCCGCTATTCGTCGACTGCTTGTTGCACTACTACCAAGGTAGATCGGACGGACGCCTGCCACCACTATCCAGATCGCAACCGAGAGGGATCTTCCGCTGTCGCGCAACACGGGCCTTGCCCGACGACGATCCCGGTGGCGGTGGGAGGAGGAGTCAACGAGGAGGGCAAGCGGTAGCCGCCTGATGCACCCTGACGTGGACCCACGAGGTTGGGAGAGGGAAGAGGTCTCGGGAGAGGGCCTGCAGTGTATTAAGACTTCATGTCCCGATTTAAAGTATCGTGTTATATCGAATTCTGACCACTTCCGCGTATCATTTTCATGGGATAAGATATAGTTGTGCGCAATCATTTGATCATATTATATTTTTTGTTTGTTCTTAAACAATTTTAAAGATCTTCTGGTTCTAGGTAGTACGAAGGGATATGTAGAAACATAACATAGCCTAGTGCTACCTACATCGATAACTAAAAAACACGAGAATAAAGAATATACAAATAATTGAACTTGACATTCTCAAGCTCGTTCATTCATTGTTTTACGAAAACATATTTGCCATATTTTCTAGAATAGCACTGTCAACACCCATGCTAATAGTGCCGTCGTCGTCATCATAAAGCACATACCACACAAAACATTCTTGAAATTGTCGCTATCACAATTTGGAATAGTGACAACTAACAAGTGGCGACAACTATTAAGAAAAAATGTTTACAAATCAAACAATTTAGGCCTTGTTCCCCGTGCTCCATTGAGAATACAGGCTTTCTCCCCGCTCTATAAATAAAGTCCGACGGCCGAAACGATACAAAGTGATGAGGGGGCCTCTTACAAAGCAGATCAAAGATAGAAAATAAAACTACATAGAGCGCCAAACTTGCCACCGAGGTCCCAAGAACAAGCCCTAGGGACGAGACTCCACGACGCTGCCCCCAAGAGGGTAACGACATAGCACGTCGCCGATGTCGAGACTGGATGGTTAAGGGTTTTCACCAGGAGTCCTAACATGACGAAGATAGTCACAACATGCCCCCCATGAGGGTAACGATACCCGCATGCATCACCGCCATTGGCACTGAAGCGCGGAGATTTCGCTCTGAAAAACCTTCGCACCGCCAAACTACTCACTAACCCCGAGAAAGGACTCTAGAACGCGATCTGGGAGTTACCGCCACCAACACCAGGAACCCCTTGCCACCCGCTCTCCACCATCCACACGACCAAGGAGAGAAGCCATCACCACCACCATGTCGCTCGCCGTAGAGACGCCCGTGCTGTCCACCTTCCAGGGCCGCCGCCCCGGCTGAAAGTATAGTATGGGCACCTAGAGGGGGGGGGGGTGAATAGGTGCTACGACAAATTTTAATTTTTGTTTCACAATTAGGCTTGACACAAAGGTAAATTCTCTAGATAATGCAACTAAGGTGAATTTACCTATATGAAAAGGATAAGAACAATCACAATGCAAGTACGAGGAAAGGGAGTAGGGAACGAGGTAACCGATATGAAGCACGCGGAGACACGATGTAATCCCGAGTTCCTCCTTGTTAAGGGAGTACGTCTCGTTGGAGGGGTGTGAGCTCGCCACGAAGGCCTACTCAACTCCAGAAAGGCCTCACCCTATTCTCTAATGAAACCCGCCACAAAGACCTAGTCCACCTTCCACTACTGATCCCCTTTTAGGCGGGAATCGAATCCTTTACAAATAACTTGGGGCACACACCAAAAACAAATTGGGGGCTCCCAAAAATCTTGAATCACCAAGAGTAGAAAGATGCCTAGGTTCTCTACAAGAGGAAACCCCAGGCTAGATCCCTCAAGATAGAGAGGGGGAAATGAAGAATGGCCCGGTGAAGATGTAGATCAGGGCCTTCTTCTTCAATCCTCCAAATATCTTCGAGTTTGGTGGGAGGGATTGGGAGGTAATGCGGATTTGATGAGCTCTTAAATGCTATTGAATGACAAGGGTAAGAAATAGAGATCAATGTGGAAGAGGAGGAGTATTTATACCCCCTCCTAAAATTTAGCCGTTTGGCTGAAAAACAGGTACCGGAATATCTGGTCCAATTTTGGACCGGAATATCCGGTCTCTAGATCTGCTCGAGTTCATTGACTAAAACCGGATTATCCGGTTGCCTCTGAATAATCCGGTACCAATAATACGTTTGGCTTATGTCCCGTGGAGGCAACTAAACCGGATATTCCGGCTCCTTCGGAATAATCTGGTACAAATTATCCGGTTCACTTCTGTGAGTATCAACTCTAGTGCTTAGCCGATTTTTGAGCAAAAAATCCACAACCGGAATATCCGATATGGTTTGAATAATCCGGCTCATCTCTGTCCCAAACTTGAACCAAACCATCCTAACCGGAATATCCGGTTTCCCTGAATAATCCGGTTGCTCACTGTCCCAAATCTCTTAGCCCAATCTTCAACTATCTTTTCGATGATCGATGCCAATGTTAAGTGTAACACTTGCACACTAAACACGTCGATAAATAATGTACTTAGTATTGTTAACTAACACACAAAACACCGGGAAAATGAAATGCACTTTCAATCTCCCCCTTTTTGGTGTTAGATGACAATACTAAAATTTGCCATAAAACTTTGACGAGTACACGTTTGAAACAAAATGGAAATGACTCCCCCTATCTATATGCACATCTTTTTGTTTGCCTCAAATCCAAAAAGTGCAATAATATACGGAGAGCAATTTCCAACAAGTAGCAAACATGCCAAAGAACAATATCACAAATATGTTGAGAATAAGAGAGAAATATATACCTTGTGAGTAGAGATGATAACAGGAATACCCAAGCACAACAATAGATAATATCCTCAACATATAAAACAGATAATCCATGATAACCAATAACATAGTCTCACAACACATGATAACACATAGTTTTCAACGAGACAATAAAACGAAAGAAGTTCACGAATAAGACTAAATGGACACAAGCTCCAAATAAATGGTAAAAACATACGCTTGTGCCCGAAACCCATGCAAATACCCGTAGGCCTACTACTACTTCTCCCCCTTTGGCATCGATACACCAAAAAGGAGATAGGTAGTGGTGCTAGCGTCCCAACAACGATCTAAGCATCAGAATGCTCAGACGGCTCTCCAGCTGACACGTCAGAAGCACCCTCGGCCTCCCTCTCCAGATCCTCGTACTCATCCTCATCTTCCTCCTCAAAGTCATCTCTATCACGAGCACAGGAAGAATCAGCTGTGGCACGAAGAGCCTCCTCAATCGCTCCCAAGGGGTACGGTCACTGGCAGACCACTGAGAGTACGACTGTGGAACAAGAGGGGCAGGAAGATCACCAGAAGCAGCACTCACATGGTGAAGGATCTGACTCTGAGTGCTAGACATAGCCGTGTCCCTGCGGTAGGCCTGATACTGCTCCTTGTGGATATCCAGCTTCATGCAAAGCACGTTGCGCTGAAACCAGGAGAGCTTCCTGACATTGCGCAAGGTGGAAGAAGGATCAGCCTGGGGAGCACTAGAAGGGACCACTCCTCCTCTAGAGGAACAACCCTCAGAAGGAGGAACATGAGCAGGAACAACCTTCTTCCTCTTGACGTATAGCTTCTTAAACTTGTGCCCTTCCATGGGCAACTCAGAAAAATCCATCTTCATCACATCCTTGATCAGCATCATGATATAAGGTTTATAAGGTATGGTGTTCCCACCAATCATAGCATTGCGCGGCTCATGGAAGATGATGTCCATGACATCCATAGAATAAGAAGCAATAGGGTCCTCATCCTCAATGCACTGCTTAGCCAAAATGAGAAGATTGCACAAAGGAATGATGAGGGCATCATTGTTACCTCCACTAGGCACTAAGAACGACCGGAAGAGGTGCACGAGCTGATCATAGAAGGGTAGGAGCCCTTCCAACTTCCCAATAGAAAAGCCTGGAGCATACATATCTTCCATAGATCTCTTCCTCTGAGGTCTCTCCACATCATGCATAGGTGACCAAGTGGAGGGTAAGAGATGTACCGGTAACCTAGCAGGCGAGCCAATCCGTGAAAAGGAATCTCACAAGGAGTAGTGTGAGTCATCCACTTCAGAGAGCAAACAGAGCCAGAGTCGATAACCAGAGTGGACATGAACTGAACAATAAGATCGGTGTTTTAAGGGCAGTGGGTCTCCAGAAGCCTCACAAGACCGAACCACTCAATGATACTAGCAGCATCATCAAACTCTTCCTTGTCCCTGATCATCTGATAGTTGGTAGGATGCATATGACGGATAAGAAACTTGTAGTCGGAGTAGATGTCAGCATAGATATATGATTGCTCCAAGTTCCAGAAACGAGCATCCTCAAACTCCACATCACGAAGAGTGTTGTACCAATCCTTCTGTCTGATCTGAGCATAGTCCCGAGTGGAGATATCTATCTTGTAGTTCTTCCTAGATGCCTTCCCTTTCTTCTTCTTTGATGGCTTCCAGGCGAGAGACTTTCCCTTGGCAACAGCTTTCCTTAGAGGGCGGTCATCGGGATCCTCATCACTAGTGTCCTTGTACGAAGGACGCTTGCGAGGGCCTAACTTGTCAGTGTGAGAGCTACCTGCGAAGGAGAATCATAGAGGAAGCAATAGGGGTAAGTGCACATATGTCAAGCAATGGAGGAATCATACATTAAAACAATAGAGAAGATTCCATGCTATGATCTAGAAATAATTCTAGCAAGAATCAAAAAACGACTGTTAAAAATCGGTACTGCACTCAACCAGATATTCCAGTTACATGACAGAATACAACCGGATATTCCGGTTCAAAACTGAACCGGATATTCCGATAGCACGGAAACAACACTAGATTGATTCTAAACTAGATTTGAAAACGAGATCGGTGAATGTGAATCTAACATATTGTCTCTAGCACGCATATGGTACCCTAGGGAGCAATTTCTACCAAGCATTGTCAACAAAAACACAAATCCATGGATGGGTATGGTTATGGAACTAAGATTCAACGAGATTGAACTTTACCGGTGTCCATGGATGAAGATACTTGGATGGAAATGCTCCCGAGGACGAGGGGAACAAGATCCGGGCAAGATCTCGCAGATCCCGCGGAGGAAGTGGCCCGGGAGGCCAAGAATATGTGCGGCGACATGGTGGTGGAGGAGAGGAGTTGGGGAAAGAAAAGACACGAACTGCCTCTTCCCCGTGCCTCTCCAAATAAGTGGAGATTTGCCGGACCAGATATTCTGGTTCAAGTTTGAACCGGATATTCCGGTACCACCCGGATATTCCTGTTCAGAACTGAACCGGAAATTCCGGCTGCCTTCTGATTCGAAACTTCCTAGTTCCAAAGGAATGGCAAATGTACTTTAGAGAGTTTGGTTTTTAGGTAGGAAGGCTTAGGATATAAACACTAAACTGAAAGTAGTACTTATCCCTCTCAAATGTAAGAATCAAACAAACAAAAGACCAATTGAGTGAGATTTTCCTACTAAAGAACACTTGGAAGGGGAAAACCAAGAAATGCAATAAAATATCAAATAAACCCCAACTAAGATCCAACTCTTCACAAATAAGAGGTTGGTGGCCGAAGTCACCATGTAATAGATCATGGTATGCAACCGCGAAGATATATCTTGGGTGCATTACCAATTCTCAACATTGAAGCTCACCATTCAACATTAGAAAAAGAGAGACAACAATGAATTTTTTGCTTTGGGCATAATGGGGGGAGGGAGAACCCAATGTGTTAGGATAACACTCCCCCTATGTACATGACTACAACTAAACCCAAACACGTTTCATCTATAGGGGTGTGTGCAAGATCCTCAAGTCAAACTCCTAGAATCAATGATGTTTAGTTCATTCCTCAAGAACATGAATCTTGTATCGTCGAGTGGCTTCGTGAAGATATCCGCGAGATTATCCTCGATGGGCACATAAGCTAGTGCAATATCACCTTTTGCCACATGGTTTCGGATGAAATGATGGGGAATCTCAATATGCTTTGTTCTTGTATGTTGCACGGGGTTGTAGGAGATCTTGATGACACTTCAATTGTCACACATGAGAGGCACCTTATCCAAATGAATGTCATATTCCTTGAGAGTTTGCCTCATCCATAGCAATTGGATGCAAGCACTTGCGGCGGATACATACTCGGCTTCGGTGGTGGAGAGAGCTATGCAATTTTGCTTCTTGGAAGACCAACTCACCAAAGACCTACCAAGAAATTGGCAAGCCCCGGATGTGGAGTTCCTATCATCTTGATCACCCGCTCAATCGGAATCCGTGTAGTCCTTGAGAGATATTTGTGCCCCCTTTGGGTACCACAAACCAAACCGTCAGGTATGAACCAAATATCGAAATATCCTATGGACCCCCATTAAGTGGATTTCCTTAGGAGCCGCTTTATACCTTGCACACACACCTACACTCAAAATGATATCGGGCCTAGATGCACAAAGGCAAATCAAAGAACCAATCATAGAGTGATACAACTTTTGGTCCACATCTTTACCATTCTGGTTGCGCTTGAGGTGGCACTTGACTTGAATAGGAGATGGATTGATCTTTGCATTTTGGAAATTAAACCTCTTGATCATGTCTTGGGTATACTTGGATTGAGAGATGAAAGTACCACGAGCCAATTTCTTGATCTCAAAGCCAAGGAAGAATTTTAAGCTCTCCCATCATAGACATCTCGAACTGTCAGTCATAAGCTTTGAGAACTCATTATTGAAAGCTTGGTTAGTTGAGCCAAAGATAATATCGTCGACATAGAGTTGGCATATGAAAAGCTCTCCCTTTACTCTCTTTGTGAAGAGAGTGGGGTCGATCTTCCCAACTTCAAAACCACGGTCATCCAACAACTCTCTAAGGTGCTCATACCACGCACGTGGTTCTTGTTTAAGTCCATAGAGCGCCTTATCGAGAGCTGAGGTTCTCGAACTCCGGAGGTTGCTTAACATATACCTACTCTTTGAGTGGACCATTCAAGAAAGCACTTTTGACATCCATTTGTTGCAATTTGAAATTATGCGAAGATGCATATGCAAGAAGGATACAGATGGAATGAAGGTGAGCCACGGGAGCATAGGTTTCATCCAAGTTAATGCCTTCAACTTGAGTGTAACCTTGAGCTACTAATCTTGCGTTTTTCCTTATAACAATGCCATGCTCATCTTGCTTGTTCTTGAATATCCACTTAGTGCCAATAACATTGTGGCAATATTTGGGCTTCTCAACTAATCTCCAAACCTTGTTTCGCTCAAATTTATTGAGCTCATCATGCATAGCTTCAACCCAATCGGAGTCCTCAAGAGCTTCAAACACTTTCTTTGGTTCCACCATAGATATGTGAGCTTGATGCTCACTAAAATATGCCAATTGCTTTCTTGTGGATCTTCTAGCTTTAATATCTTCCAAGACCTTGTTGACTTGGGCATCAATATGCTTCAAAGCTCTTCTTATCCTTCTAGCACGACAGTCTTCGATCTCCTCATTATTGCGAGGAGGGATCACTTGATCATCTTGATCATTTGGGTCCCCGTCTTGACCAACTTGGCCTTGATCCTCCTCCTCATCATCATCAACTTCAAAACTTGCTTGAACTTGAGGATAAGAGGACGAGGAAGGTTGATCTTGTCCTTGACCTTGACTAGCATGAATGATAGGAGTGGTTGCATCTTGCGTAGTAACCTGGTTAATGAGAGGAGGGTCTTCAACATGTTCTTGGTTAGATGCATCACTTGGCTCCTTGGCTTGTTCTTCCATTGTAGATGAGGTCTCCACTTGAGTAGAGCATAGTCCTTCTCGAGTCGCCATAAGGTGTCCCTCATTGGGGCGGAAAAATCCCACACCCGTCCTTCCTATGGCTTCTTGGGGCATTTCAAAATCTACATTAGAAACATGAAATTGCGCCACTTGGGAGCCATAATTTTCCTCGAAAACCACACTACAAGATTCTATGACAATCCGTGAGGCTTTGTCAAAGACTGTAAGTGTGGGATTCGGCACCGTAACCAACAAATATACCCTCAATAGTTTTGGATTGAAATTTATAAAACCTAACACTCCTGATCAAATAAAAGCACTTACAACCGAATACATGGAAGTAGGATACGTTGGGCTTGTTGCCGATGAGGATCTCATATGGAGTCTTGTCCAAGCCCTTGCGGATGTATATGCGGTTGGAGGAGTGGCATGCGGTGGATATGGCCTCGGCCCATAAATATTGGGGAGAAGAATACTCCGCCAACATGGTCCTTGCCATATCCAAGAGAGTGCAATTCTTCCTTTCGGCAACACCATTTTGTTGAGGAGTGTAGGCGGCGTAGTATTGATGACGAATGCCCTCATCACTAAGGAATTCATTCAAAGTGTAGTTCTTGAACTCCGAACCATTATCACTTTTTATAGCCATGATTTGCACATTGTGTTGACGTTGCACTTGGTTGGAGAATTCGATGATGGTTTGTTGAGTCTCACTCTTGCACTTGAAGAAATAAACCTAAGTGTATCTTGAATAATCATCAACAATCACCAAGCAATACTTCTTGCCACCAAGACTTGCTTCGGGCACGACACCAAAGAGATCAACATGGAGAAGCTCCAAGATCCTCTTTGATGAAATAATAGTCTTGGCCTTGTGCGCGATATCATGCATCTTCCCTTCAACACACGACCTACAAACGCGATCTTTGGAAAAGGAAACATTTTATTTTAGTTCGACAATAAGGCCACCTTTGTGAAGACTTTGCAAAGTTCTCATGTTGACATGGGATACGCAACGATGCCACAACCACCCCACGTCCGACTTTTCGAAAAGACACATTGATTGAGAGTTGGTAGACTTCTAAAACTCCACCACGAACAACTCATTTTCAACATGTCCCACGTATGCGATGTCAAGAGTCTTGCTCCTCAAAAGGACCACAATATCTTCATCGAAAAAGACGGAGAAACCCATCTTTCCAAGAGAGCGGACAGAAAGTAGATTGAAACCAAGGTATTCGACAAGCATGACATTCACGATAGTAATATCGCGAGCAATCACAACCTTGCCAAACCCCGATACCTTAGACGAGGACGAGTCTCCATAAGTGACAGTTTCTTGACTGTCATTCGGGCGCAACTCCGTCACAAGTTCTTTGCTTCCGGTCATATGGCTAGTGCATCCACTATCAATTATCCATTTAGAACCACCGGAAGCATAGTCCTGCAAGAGATCATTGACTAGAGTTAGGACCCGAGGAGGGTCCCTTCATGTTTGCAACAAGGGTCTTTGGAACCCAAATGGTATAGTCAATGTAACTCTCAATAGGACCAACATATTTATCTTGCACAACACCATAATAATCTACATATAAGAAATAGTGTGGATTGTTAGTTCCCGCAGATATGCTACGAGTAGTGTTGTCTCTCATGACACTACTACTCGGAGCAACATTGCTTGCTTGTGCGGGAGTGCTATGAGTAGTGTTGTCCCCAATGACAATACCACCCGAGGCACCATTGTTGGATTTCTTCTTGTTCTTTTTATTGGCAACATAGCCAAGAACTTGCTTGCCCACTTGTTGCCTTAGAGCACTCAACTGTGGTCTAGCAACAACCACATTAGAGCTAGAGGCAACCACTTGTGGGATAGAGACCACAACCTTCTCAACTTGAGGGCCTTTTCCCTTGAGCCTTGCTAGCTCATCCTTCAACCTAGAATTTTCCTCAATAATATGTGCATGATCAGAAGAAGAAGAAGTAGAGATGCTAGGGTTTTTTAGTTGATTAAGTTGAGTTTGAATTTGTTCATGCAACTCTTTGAGGGAAGAGTGTTGGCTCTCCAAAGCTTTGTGAGCCTTGGTTAGCTTTTCAAACTCCTCGATTAGTTTACCATGACCAACACCAAACTCAACCTTATCCTTTTTAGCATTTTAATATTTAGTAATTGCAATCACGTTCCTTAGTGATAATAGAAACAAGTTCATGATGTGTTACTTCAATAGATTCAAGTTCCTCCTAAAGAGAAACTCTACAATCATGCTCTTCCTCAAGAGTCATAGAGAGGGATGCTATTTCATCCGCATCCCTTCTTTCAACCTCATCTTTCTTCTCAAGAGCTTCATGGGTCTCTCCCAATTGGCTCATGAGATGATCGAAGTACTTCTTGGTCTCCCATGTATGTTAGACATAAAACGTTCCAACGATAGCATTTCATCTTCTACTCTAAGACTAGCAAGATTTTCTAGTTCACTTGGGGTCTTAGAGTTGGGAGAAGGTGATACCTCCAAGGCCTTAGCCATGAAGCACTTGGCATTTGGGTGAGGATAATTTTCATTGGGGGATTCAAAGAGAGATGAAGACGATGGAGTAGAAGCAATTGCAAGAGCGGCCACTTCACTTGTGGTTTCTTCTTCTTAATCACTCCCGGAATCATACTCCTCTTGAGTCACTAGCACAAACTTGGTGGGAGACTTCTTGTTGAATGGTTTCTTCTTGAAATGTGGTTTCTTCTAATCAACCTTGAACTTGTCCTTGCGAATGATCTTGCCACTATGGAGTTCTCTATTTTCATAGGGACATTCCGCAATGAAGTGGTTCTTATCTTTGCAATTGCAGCAAGACCTCACTCGTTGAGTCCCATCATTACCATAGCGAGACTTGGTCTCATCTTCCACATATGCCTTGGCCTTGGGAGGATTCCTCCAAAACTTTTGGACGGTGAGAGCAATGATATCCTTGAGCACGGGATCATATTCTTGATCCTTCAAAGGAGCCAACTCCTCATGGCTTTCTTTTTCATAGTCAACCTCTCTTGACACAACCTTGGCCTTCAAAGCAACCGATGCCCCTTTGGGCATTCCTATGGCCCTACCACGATTTTCAAGAGCATTCTTGGTTTGTACTTGATAGGATCACATCTCTTGCATAACTTGGCTTGAGGTCAAAGAAGCAAATTCATTTCTTCCTTCAATGCTCTTCAAGTCTGCGAGCTTAAATGGCATGAGAGCAATCATGTACTTCCTTTTGATCCAAGCATCATCAATGTACTTGGCACCAACATTAGAGAATGCGGTGGCAAGAGTCTTGAGCCTTCGGTACATGCCTTCATGGCTCTCCCCATCATGCATATAGAACCCCTCGGCCTCATTTCTCAAGGCATCATACATATTCCTTTGCATGCTCTCATTGCCCAAAAACATGACGATAAGAGCGTCCCATGTTTCCTTGGCGGTGGAATATTGTTAAAGATATGGCATGTGATTAGGACCCACGGCTTGTTGAAGAATTGACAAGGCGGTGTAGTTGAGTTGACAATCTACGACTTCTGTTCTTGTAAAGTTCTTGGGGTCATGAGGCTTGTATCCATCACGAGTGACCCTCCAAAGCTCTATACAATAAGAGTTCAAGTGATTCTCCATGTAATATTGCAATTCACGAAAAGAAAAAGCATCAATTTTAGGTGGATCTCCCCTAGGAATTATATGAGGATGTGGGACCGGAGGATCGGGAGAATAACATCCATTGATGGAGTGATATTCTTCATCTCCTTCCGTACCCTTTTCGGTGGAGTTTTTAGCGGAAGCATCTTTAGGTGATTCACCATCTACCCCTTTCTCGGCGCCCTCCGGAATTTCATCCAGAGGAGATGAGCCGGTGACCTCCGGTCCTTTGGCTTTCAAGAGTTGCATCAAGACTTGACACAACTCATCGATTTTGGTCTCCATGGATGAGGTCAATGAAAATTTCAACTCATTGAGATCATTCATAGAGACCAACGCCACGGAACCGGTGGTCTCCGTTTCATTGACCATACTTAAAATCTTAGGCGGTTAAGCCCGATAGAAGAGCCGAGGCTCTGATACCAATTGAAAGTATAGTATGGGCACCTAGAGAGGGGGGGGGGTGAATATGTGCTACGACCAATTATAAATTTTGTTTCACAATTAGGCTTGCCACAAAAGGTAAATTCTCTAGATAATGCAACTAAGGTGAATTTACCTATATGACAAGGATAACCACAATAACAATGCAAGTACGAGTAAAGGAAGTAGGGAACGAGGTAACCGATATGAAGCACGCGGAGACACGATGTAATCCCGAGTTCCTCCTTGTTAAGGGAGTACGTCTCGTTGGAGGGGTGTGAGCTCGCCACGAAGGCCTACTCAATTCCACAAAGGCCTCACCCTATTCTCCGATGAATGTCGCACCCGGACTTCTATAGGATACTCACAGCCCGCTAAACAGTAGATGATTGGATTACGGGGCCTACCTGCACCCCCACCTCTTACGAGTAGGCCAACACGTATACGTGTGACAACCAACCTCTACTATCCATCGTCTGCGCAAACCATCCCATAGAAATCCGACTACTTCCATTGACGTACTTCATAACATACACACATGGTACGTCAACGGCATTTGAACAAGTGATATCACAACAAATCTCTAAGACACAAAGAAATAGAAATAAGTGGCAAATAGCTCTCACTAGAGCAGAGATAGCAAATACAATCATGCAGAGGACACATGTCCCAACAAGTCATCATTACAACACAACGGAAGCATCCAAAGTGTCTGAGTACAGACAAGATCCAAATAGGCCTAAGAGGCCGGAAACGAAAAGGAAACGGAGCCCATCCACGAAGTCTCGGATCCTGCCCGGGTCCGCTATCTACTCGTCAACAGCCTCGTCATACTCCACGTAGTAGCCACCATGGGGATCCTCGGAAACGTAGTCTGCAGAACACGCAGCCCCAAAGGGGTCAGTACAGACGAGTACTGGCAAGCAAGACGCACAAGATACCAAAGTGTACCCGGCAACACCAAGTACAGATGCTTTGGGTTCAATGGAAGAATAGGTGATACAATAGTGCGGCAGCGGGCTGCAGTAACCAACTACAGAGACACGCTACAACTTCCGGCTAATAGAGAGGAGATAAGATAGCGTATCGTAACCAACTACAACTACTCACCAAACAATACCCATCCAATGTTACCCCCTACTAAGGAAGCAACCCAAGGAAACTCACACTGTTGATTAGGGTGACATCATTTTTATGGTGGAGGTAATCTATATTACTAGTCAAGTTATTATCGTTAGGTGTAAGTTGTCTGAGTACTTGTTAGCCAGCACTTTCACCAAGTCATCCATAACCGCGGACAACACAGCTTCTCGAGAAGATTTAACCCTGCAGGGATGCACCAATTTGGCCGTACACGTAAGAATAACCCGCCAGATGGAAATGCACTTCCACCAAGCGAGGCGCTCAACACAACCCAACTCTTCTTCGCATCAAGCCCAAAGAACCACGTGCTGTGCGTGCGCGGCTAATCGAGCCCCCACGAAGAAAAGGGGGACCCTCATAGCACTGGAAGACCACGCCGCCCTAAATGCCGACTACAAAAGTTCCACCCTGGCGCCAAGGGCTCGTACCTGCATATGCGTGCATCAAATGGAAAGCCCGAACTAAGTGTGGCGATTTGGACGAGATGCGAATCGAATCAGAGTTGCGGGGGGGCGCCCATACACGCTTCCCACATGCGGATAGTGCGCTCATCATGGATCAGTAGAAAAGACCCTTTTCCTAATTAAGTTCGACACTAGCAGGCCTCAAAACCACGCCGGGCCTCCTGCCGGTGCCTTATCATCAAATTATTAGTACCCAAAACATTAACAGATTGTTGTTTAAACATCGAGCCCACAAAACATAATAAATATGGTAAAACAAATAACGGACATCAGACTCGAGCATAAGCAATCCTAAGCATGCTAGTAAGACACAGGCAACAAGCAACAGGGTTATAGGTGTGGAGGTGAGGCCATATCAGGGTTACAGGATAACATGTGATAGGATCGGAACACAAGAAACGAATCTTAAGGCCAGCAGATTAGACAACGGAAAGTATCGGTATCCAGTGTGGAAAGGATACAATGGTTCATGTGAGTGAATACTTGCCTGCAAACTCAGTAGCCTGGTACCGGGCTAACTCCTCTGAAGTAGTGTCGTAAACCTCGTCTGTCTCAACGTCGTCGTCTATTCGAGAAGAAGCAAACAAACAACGAAGAGAGACAAGCAATCAATAACATGGCATAATGCACAAACATTGGATGATGCATGACAATTTAATTGATGCATCAAAGATAAGCTAGTTGACATGGTAACATAATTAAATGGGACTATATGCAATTTGGATTGCATATGGAAGAGCCCATGAATTAAGGTTGAATTAAGGTTGAATTAAGTGATCTACAAATAACCATCATGTGCAAGTTGATTAGAATGATGCATGGATGATGAAAACAATAAGAAAACAACAATAGCTTCAATTTGATATGTTGTTTACCAAGTTTGGGATTTCATTTATTAAGTTATGAAATTTGGCTTCTTAAATGAGTTACACAAGCATTTGTTGTTTTCACCAATTTTAATTGTCCAAAACAGATAACCAAATTCATATTTGGAAAGAACACAAAATTTTAGATGGAATACATATTTCATTTGTTGAAAAAGGAATTGAAATGAATTAGTTATGAATTAAACAAGTTTGGACAAGATTTAAATGAATTTAATTCAAGTATTAAAATTATTTGAATTTTATTTGTTCAAAACATTAAATAAAATTCATATTTGAAAAGATTATATTTTTCTGGTTTGAAAACATGTCTTACAAATTAAATTTGAGTTTAATTTGATTTAGTTATGTTTTGAACAATTTTAAATGAATTACATAGAGTACAGAAAAATAATATAATTTTTAATTGTTCAAAACTTCAAACAGATTGCATATTTGAAAAGTTTAGGAAATTTTGAATGGATTACATATTTTATTTATTAGATTTGGATTTGAAATGCCAAAGTTATTTGCATTTGAAAAACAGGGGCTATTCTATAATTCTAAAAGTATTAGATTTTTATTCCAGGGGCTTAGCTGCGAAAAAGAATTTCCAGATAGGGCCCTGGAACCTTTTCTACGCAGGCAGAGCAGCCCATGGGTCACTGGCAGTGGGCCAGTGCCCAGCTGGTGCGTGCGTGGCGTGCGTGTGTGTGCTTGCGTGGCCACCACGTCGCTGACGGGTGCGGCCAGCATGGTTACGTGGCAACGCGCAACAAAAGGTGGGATTAATCGCGCGGCGGGGGATCGAACCCGCGCCCTCGCGCTGGGAGCCGTTAGATCTGGCCATTGGGCTAGCTCGACGATGGTGATAGGAGAGGGATCCGTGTGGTTATGAGGTGGATCTTGCGGCTTAACTGAAACTGAACAAAAAGGTTCAGTCTTTCTGAACCTGACGGAGGCGTGCTCGCCGGCGGCGACACTGCGCTGCTGCTGCTGCTCGTGTGCGTGCGAGGGTGCAGAAAGGTGTGCGTGCTGGACGTGCGTGTTTGTGCGCGTGCTGGGTGCCAACACAGAGGCCACACCGGGCTCAGAGGGAGCTCCCCTCGCTCGGACATGGCGCCATGGCGGACGCCGGTGACAGTCCGACAGAGGGACGGCGAACCAGGAAGCAAAGGAGGGAGCTTTGGCCGGGAATCGACAGAGGAGTTCACCTTGGGGTGGTTGCGGTGGTCGTACGGGGTTGAGGGAGATGGAGATGGCGACGCGGTTATGATCTTCAGAGCAGCCGCGGCGGTGTCGAGCTCGTCGTCGAGGATCAGCGGCGCCCGGGGCTCAACGGAGATGTGGAAGGTGTCGAGGAAGAAACGGGGGTGCTGCTCGTGCCCCTGGCTTGGCCGGAGATGCTTCCTAGAGTGCTGTCGGCGGCGGCGCCATGCTCTGCAACCTTCCCCCAACGATCGCCGGAAAAGCAGAGAGAAGGAAGGGAGAGAGAGAGAGGAGAAAAAGGCGGCGGCAGCGGAGATGGAGGAAGAGGGGAAATGGCGCTAGGGTTTGGGGCCTCGGGTGGTAGATAAAGGGTGAGGAGAGGGAGCAGGTGGAGGGCGCGGTGGTGCGCCCTGCTGTCGTCAGGTGACGAGCTCCGTACGGAGGAGGGAGAAGGGGCCGCTGGGGTGGAGGTTGGGCTGGGCTGGCCCAGCTGGCTGGCCTAGTCTGCCTCCCCCAGCCTGATTTTTATTTTTTTCTCTCTGTTTTTTTTTTGCAGAAAAGAAAAGAGAAGAAAAGAAAGGGGTTTCTGGTTTCAAAAATTTTGGTGGTAATTTTTTATAGATTCCTTATTGCAAAAGCCTAGCTGTGCAACTTTTATTTTCCAAAATTTTAAATTTTGCTGCTGTTTGTAATTTAAATGAATTTGATTGGAATTTGGCAATAATTGAAATATTGCAACTTAAGCAAGTTAATAGTATGAAAATTCAAGTTTATTGGAACAAATAAATGGTTTTATTTGAAAGTTTCATTTGAAAAATTGTAACAGAACAAGTATGAAACAATAGATTCGAAATTTGGTTTGAAATTCAAATTCAACACATGGATGCAATTGAAAATAAAAACAGGAAACAAGCATTCTAGGATTTTTTTCATACTTGGGATGTTACAATGAACCCCGCCACAAAGGCATAGTCCACCTTCCACTATTGATCCCCTTGGAGGCAGGAATCGAATCCTTTACAAACAACTTGGGGAAGATACCCACAACCAAATTGGGGGCTCCCAACAATCTTGAATCACCAAAAGTAGCAAGATGCCTAGGTTCTCCACAAGAGGAAACCCTAGGCTAGATCCCTCAAGCTAGAGAGGGGGAAATGAAGAACGACCCGGTGAAGATGTAGATCGGGGCCTTCTCCTTCAATCCTCCAAAGACCGTCGAGTTTGGTGGGAGGGATTGGGAGTTAATGCGGATTTGATGAGCTCTTAAATGCCATTGAATGCCAAGGGTAAGAACTAGAGCTCAAGGTGGAAGAGGAGGGGTATTTATACCCCCTTCTCAAATCTAGCCGTTTGGCTAAAAAACAGGTACCGGAATCTCCGGTCCAAGTTTGGACCGGAATATCCGGTCTCCAGATCTGCTCGAGTTCGTTGACTAAAACCGGATTATCCGGTTGCCTCTGAATAATACAGTTGGCTTCTGTCCTACGCAGGCAACTGAACTGGATATTCCGGCTCCTCCGGAATAATCCGGTACAAATAATCCGGTTCACTTCTATGAGTATCAACTCCAGTTCTTAGCCGATTTTCGAGCAAAAACTCCAGAACCAGAATATCCGGTATGGTTTGAATAATCCGGTACCAATAATTCGGCTCATCTTTTTCCCAAACTGGAACCAAACCATCATAACCGGAATATCCGGTTTTCCTGAATAATCCGGTTAGAATAATTCGGTTGCTCACTGTCCCAAATCTCTTAGCCCAATCTTCACCGATCTTTTCGGTGATCGATGCCGATGTTAAGTATAACACCTGCACACTAAACACCTCGATAAATAATATACTTAGTATTGTTAACTAACACACAAAACACCGGGAAAACGAAATGCATTTTCACCGGCGTCCACAATCTCAACCCGAGGAGCCCGCAAGTCGCGTGTCAACGTGGAGGTTGAGTGGGGCCGACGACAAATCCAGGCCCGCAAGGCCGCCATCTGCAACCCATGGGAGGAGATCCGTCGTCCTTCACCACCTGAGGCGGTCGCTGACTGGACGCAGCACTAGGGCCGGTAAGGCCCAGATCAGCCCACGAGGCCAAGATCGGTCTCAAGTAGCCCCACTGCCGCGGTGCCGCACCAAGGTCGCGGATGACATCTCGCAGAAAGACTCCAAAGGTGTGCATCGGCTAGGCCCGTGAAACCCAGATCAGGCCCAAACGGGCACATATCTCGGCCGAGCACCACCAGCCATGGCAGCATCCGGAGCCCACCCATCACCGTTGCAGGTGTTGTCCCTGACGCCGCCGTCGAAGATCCACGCCGCTAGGGCTGCCGTCCGTGGAGACATCACCATGGCCTTGCAGGCCATCCCGCCGGGATGAGGTCGATGAGTCACCCATATTTACACCTCCGCCAGACCCGACACCTCCACCTGAGCACGTGGGAACCAAGCAGGTCTCCACGCCACTATTAGCGGCCGGCCGCCGTGCCCCTGCCCAACGCGGCGCCCACCGCCGATCGCGCCCGTCCCACGGCCGGCGGCGCCGTTCGGCGGCGGCGAGGAGAGGGTGGAGACGGGAGGGAAGCTCGGGAGGCGCCCGCGGCTAGGGTTCCCCCGTTGCCCGCGGGACGGCCGGAGCGATGCGGGGATCGAGTTGTTTCTTCGTAGCTGTCCCCTCCCCCGTGTTCTATCACGCGTCGCAACCAAGAATCGGAAGCCGTGCAAGTAGCTTTCTATGTCAGCGTCGTTTGCCCTATCAGGTTTGAACTCTATGGCCGTGACAGGAGGAGCTCCCGCTCTTAGTGTTTTCTGGGAATGCATCGTCCTACGTGGATTGAGCCGAGGGCCTCGGCATCTGGCTAGCCCAAGCAATTTGCCGCGGACAACGTGGATTGAGCCGAGATTCTCGCCGATCGGAGCCAAAAATGCTCGCGTCGTACAACTTTTTTACATATATAACCCCCGACGAATCTTATTATCAAAAATTACCCCCTTCGGATTTTATTGCCAAAAGTAGTCTGGCGGGACTTTCCGCGAACTGGGATGGTGGAATGTGACGTTCCGCTGACACCGTTCGCACCACAGAGACCACCTTCCACCGTTTGAGGTGGGGGAAAGTGACCTTCCGCCGACTCAATTGGCGGCATCTCCACGTGGCACTTTTTCTTACTACCGCCAGGTCAGTTTCGACAATGAAATTCGGACGGGTCATTTTTGACAATAAGATTCGGGAAGGAGTCATATTTGTAAAAAAAATCGCGTCTTACTCGTACCATGAGCAGCTCGCCACACCGTTCGCGTACCAATCTAGCTACGGCGAGGGAGACTAGTACAGATGCGACCGAGCTTTACACGAGCTGTGTTCAGAACTGTACTATGTTGTCGTTTCTGTCGAAGGTACGATGGCAGCCAGGCATAGAGGAAGTGATCAAGCGTGTACTACCGTGAACGGTGGATGAATTCGCAAGGTGAAAAGTGAAGCTCTCGACGAAGGCAAAGCGGTCGGATGACTGATCCTCTCAAGGAATCTCCGCTCGATAAACAGACGAAGAAGCAGTCGAACTTAACATTCTCTACCTCGTCCATTCGTTCCATACTAAGAAAAGACTGCCGCCCCCATCAGAGCGCACGCATCGTGAAAAATCAATCTGGAAATCGTCGCTGTCAGCCACAGGACGATCTGCAGCAGATAACAACAAAACCATTGAGAGAAAAAAATACGGAGGACCCAAACAACCAACAACGTCCCTGTTTCCCCGTGATCATCGGTAACCGTGAGCCGTTTTTGGCCACGCATTTCGTCACTTTCAACATCGAGACTTCACTCCGCATCCGGTTCTTCCTACCCGCGTGAATCCGTGACAGCACAAGCTCCCAGCGTGAGCGCGAGAGGAACAGACGAGCACGATGCTGTTGCGTGAGCATACCAAGTGTCAAAAGTGTTATGATGCTCCCGGTAAGTTGTGGTACTAGATGAGATGGGAATCACTTGTACCAGACATACCAGGAATCTTGGTCCACGAATTCTGCTCATCGGCCATTACTCCTTTTCATTTATGAGCTTCTCTTTGGATGTGAAGTGGATTGGATTTAAGTTCATCCGTAAACTGTGGTGTTGCATGAACTGACATGCCTTTTGAGTAATTACCAATGTAGTCGCAAAGCGTCACGCCTTTTCGGTTAAACAATTATTATGGATAGAGGAAATGTTTGATTCTCCTTCTCCTCTCCCTCTCTCTTTCTCCCACTGTTGCCGTCCCGCCCTCCCTCTCCCTTCTCTCTGACGGTCTCGTCAGCCAGATATGGTGGGGGGAGGGGAGGCCTCCTCCGTGCATAGTTGTAGATCTAGGTTTAGGTTTAGGCTTGGAATGTCCTGATCCTTCGTGGCGAATGGATTTATATCCCGTTGTTTGCTCGCGGGCGGCGCCAACAATGAGTATGTTCGCTCCGGTGACGGCAGTCCAAGGTGGATAGTAGTGAGTGGCGAGGGATATGCAGAGACAACTAAAATAAGTCTGATTTCAACAGATCTAGTGGCCATGGTTGGATGTGGAGACTCCTTCTGCTGCTTGTCATGGGGCGATCTAGAAGGGGGTCTCTGCCCTCCTAACGGCTGCCGTTACGCTATTGGTATGCGGCAGGGGAGCTCGTAAGCTGCTCCTAGGATTGCATCCATGGCAGCTCTTCGTTGGTTTCCATCCAAGATGGTCGAAGGGCGACCACTCCCAACCTCTTGGTCGGCTTCGGTACCCTCCGACCGGTGATTGAAGGCAAGCAACAACCTCTAGACTGCCACGCCAAGTTGGAGGCCCCTCTACTCCGATGTAGTTGCAGTGGCGGAGCTGTAGTGTTAGCATTGGGTTCATATGAACCCAATAAAATTAGTAAGATCCTTAATTAGTCTAATCCTTGGCATTGGTTATCAGTAAAAAATTACACTATAAACAACAAACTGGACCCAATGGATTTATGTACTAGCTTCGCCACTGTGTAGTTGGATCCCGATGCCTCGCCCCAAGGGTTTTCCTCGGAGGTGTCGTGTTTGGTTGTGTCGTGATTCATCATTGTGGCGGTGAAGGAGCTGGATCTGATGGCGATTCCAGAGTTAGATCTCGGATTGTTTGTACAAATATTTTAGACCTAGTTGTAATTTTAAGCGTCTGTTGATCCTTCTTGTATTATGCCACTGTGATGAATGAAAGCTTCTAGTTCGCTTTGGGACCACCCCATATTTTTTTGATTGACCCTTACAAAAGAATTGCTATCTTGTTAGTATTCATTGGTTGAACCTGAGCCTCAAAGTGTCAAAGCTTGATATCCATGATCCGATCGTCTAGGTAATTTTCTTTCTTGTACAATTCATGTATTCCGGTTGCATAGTGTGGAAAATGCAATTACAATTAATAACGTCTTGCCTCTTTTCTAATGGTGAGGGTGGGCCCCTGCCCCATCTTATCAAGACTCTCAAATCTTAAATGTGAAATTCCATTTTTTTTAGTATACGACAATGGCCCTGATGTCTTTGATTTGAAAGATGGCAAAACCCCGATCCAAAGACTTGCACTTCCCACTATAATCCAAATTCCGGGAAAATTCTTTCTCCCTAATCCCCCACATAGGCATCTCATTCTTATTGCTACAAATCAAACAATTACTCTAGTGTTGAATCTGTACCACCTAAAAATCTCAGCCCCGCTCTTTTGAAAATCGTATTGGTTATAGAGTTGTTATTGGAAAAGATGGTGCGAGCTGGTGTTTGCAACGAGCATTAGAAATAACCGACATAATCAAGTCTGATGAAGTCTACAAACACAACATTGTGGCTCATTTCCGCAACGAACGACTAGTGTAAGAGGTACGATTTTTATAATGTAGGAATAGTTACAAAAACTGCGACACCTAAATAAATATTGTTTCTGTCTTAAGGCCGAAGTTATTTCCATTGTTTTGAACATCTATCCCACAAACATTTAAAATTTCCAAACTTACTTTTCATTTTTTTTTCACATGTTGAATTGTATAAATAAACAATGTACGGACCGGGACTAGAAGGGTGGTGGCAACCGTTCGCCTGGCATCAAACCCTTTTAGTCCCAGGTCGTAATACGACCCGGGACTAAAGGCCTAAACCGTTTATCTCCCGCACGCTTTGGAAGTTGTTCCGATCGGGAGGGATATAAAACGGAGACATTTGCTACAGTGCGTATGGGCTCTCTTCTTCCTCTTGCTCTCCTGTCTTCTTCCCCATCCTCCACCATGAATCAATTTGGTATTCAGGTTTTTGAATGTGTCCACACATGGCAAGACACTTCTCGACGTCTACACGAACGACAACACCAGGGTCCCAGATCTTCTTGCCGATTCGTAGCGATGGCTTGACGAGGATGAACACAAGTTCCTTGGCCTTGATCTCGAGTACACAGCCGATCAACGAGATGTTGCCGTCATCCAATTTGCTCACAAGACACATGTCATGGTCTTCCAATGGGCAAGGTAACACGAGTTTCTTGTAGGATAAGAAAACTGCATAGGATACAAACATGTGGCCATTTGAATCCTATTGGAAAGAAGCTTCTTTTGATTCATATAGGATAAGAAAATTGTATAGGATGTCAACATGTCTATTTGAATCCTATATGGGAAATAGTTTCTTTTGGTTCATATATGGGAAGAGCAATTCCTCGTCTTTGATTCATAGGAGAACATGTCCATTTTGTATAGGATAGGAAAATTACTCATTTTCCCCATTTATTTGATTTATTATTGCATTGAAAAATATACTTGTTGCAGCAGATTTAACATTTGTTCCATGTTTTGTTGCATTGACAGAATATACTTGTTGTAGCGGTATTTAATTAACATTTGTTTCATTTTTGTTGTTGCAGTAGTGACAAGCACTGTCCAATACTCATGGATTTCCTTGTCAACAACGCATAAATTTTGCTGGCGTTGATATATCAAATGACAAGATCAAGATGATGCGCACCTAGGGCATGGAGATACCAGCTGACTACAACATTGATCTTCAGGACTTGTTCCAGCTTGAGCATCCCAAGACTTCAATGGCTAATATGGCAGACACCTTGATCGACGAGGAGTACGCTGATATGAAGAAAATAATCCCCAAGATTCAGCACAAGTTCTGGGAGAAGACCCTACTCGATAGGATCAATATTGATTATGGGGCAATAGATGCATACGTTTGATTCAAGTTGTACCATAGGATTAGTATCCTCAACTATGGGCAGCGTCACCTAGTGCCCCATGATAAACATGCTTGGCATTCTTCAGAGGATGGGTAGATGGGTGTGTCTCTATTATTATGTACTACTTGGGGGTCTGTCTTGACTCGAGTAGTGTTTGCATGTTTCTGTTATATATTGCCTTGAGTAGTCTTTATGTAGAACTATTGGACATCTGAACTATTATTCTATCAATTATGTCCCTGTTTAAGTATTATGTGTGCAAGCGTAATGAAGCAAATGTGATGTATATGCTGAATTTTTAGTATAATGTCTCGGGATGACGATGACGGTGGCCTCGGGTGTTTTTCGGAGAGAAGTGGAATATATTTAGGGTTTACGCCTTGGAAGGATTAAATAGGCGTAAGGGCAAAGGTAGTGGAGGCCTGGGGCCCCACACCACCCCATGGCACGGCCAGGGGGCGCCCTATGGTGTGGGCCCCCTTAGGCCCCCCTCCGGGTCTCTTCGGGACTACGTGGAACCATCGGGAATTTTAAGACGTTCGGGCTTTGAATTTCCAATTCCGAGAATATTTCCGAACAAATTTTCTGAAACTAAAAACAATAGAAAACAGGGAACTCACTCTGTGGCATCTTGTCAATAGATTAGTTTGGAAAATCGATAAAAATGACATAAAGTGTTTAACAAACATGTGTGAAATAATATGAAAAAAACATGGAACATCAGAAATTAGGGATACGTTTATGACGTATCAACATCCCCAAGCTTAGTTCCTAATTTCTGAGGTGACATGCTGCCAACATAAACTTGATCATCATAATGTAAAAGTTTATGTAAGCTGTGATCATATAACCTAAACACAAGCATGATAATAGAACTTTAATAATAAAGCATAGCAATCTCTTCGCATCTTGAGAAGTAACTCAAAAAAAAGATCATGAATGACAATGGAAAGAAAGATATACATTTGTTTCAAGCATAAAGAAAGCATGGCAAAGTGATGTTTCGCAAGTCCTTAAGAGTGGGGCAAATCATAAATGCCAGCACACCTTCAAAGTTTCATGAGAAGGACTAGAACAAATAGTTAGAGAACAAGCAATAACAAACCATGAATCAATTAATATTGTTTCTGGAATAAATGCACATAAAACACAGAATTACAAATATGCTCTCTCAACTGTGCATAAAGTTAGAAGATGGAGACTCAACGTAAAAGTAAAAGAAGGGCCCTTCGCAGAGGGAAGCATGGATCACTCATGTGCTAGAGCTTTTAATTTAGTAATAGAGGTATTATAGTGTTTGACACTCCTCCCATCCATCTTACACAAACCATGGCTAACCGAATCCTCGGGCGCCTGCCAACAATCACATACCATGGAGAAGTGTCTATATTTTAGGAGATGTACGCTAATGTCAAAGAATGGTAAACAGAAAATACAGTTTTTAGGAGATGTACGCTAATGTCAAAGAATGGTAAATAGAAAATACAGTACGTCACAAGCCAACTAGATGTCACAAGAGCGGCTCCCATATGAAAGATGCAACCAGTGTAGAAGTTCATCCCTCTTTCTATTTTGTTTACACAATTATTCTTTGACTGATAAATCAGGGGCAAAAATAGTGAAGAGATTTTGTGTGTATTAATTTGGGGCTGGGCACCCTGCTGCCAGCTCTTCTATCAATTGGATAAACAGATGAAGACACTAGTGCAGGGTGTGAAATCCAATCAGCAAGTGAGATAAAGATCCTCTATTTACGTCCTCATGAGTAAAAACATGAACACAAAGCAGGAATAGTTTTGAAGGTTTTAAAGGTAACACACGAGCAATTTACTTGGAGTCACAGTTAAATACCACATATAGGTAGGTATGGTGGACTCAATGGGAAAACTTTGGTTTTAAGGAGTTGGATTGCACGAGTAGAATTTCATACTCAGTACAGGTGGAGGCTAGCAAAAGACTGAGAGCGAAAAATCAAGAGAGCATAAGAGCCATAATCATGCATAGCGCCAATAACATCATTAATCAAAGCATAAGTGGTACCAGAAATTCCAAAACTAGATGATCATAGAGGCTATTAGTGACTGGTTCATAGTCATAAACTTGGTGTGATCATGCACCAAGTCAACCAAATAAAACATTCAAAGGAGAATACCACAAATTTATGCTCCAATATGACAAGAACAACTCATGATTCTTTCAATGGAACATTAAACACTCTCAGCTATTTGAGGCTAATCATGCTACTTAGTAACCACAAGGCGTTAAAACTAAAATAACTTCTAGCATGATAATAAAAAGGTCTAGCCACAGTCTAGACAAGCTTCTACTTGCACCGTTAAAAATTCTACTTCAAGCAGCAGTTTCTTTTCCCAACAAGAACCATACAAACATGTTTTAACAAAACTTCTCTACGTGCTAAAGCAAGAAAACATGAGAGTACTCACATAACATTACAAAAACTAACATCTCTGAATAAGAGATGCAATGAAAACAAGCGCTGAACAAGAATTTTTGCAGTAACTAGAAGAAAAACTAGGAATACCAGCATTGAAAGTATTCAAACAAAAAAGCGGAGCATGTATCTCTCCTAAAAAAGGATGCTAGGTCCAATGATATTATTTCATCAAGGAAAACAAAATAAAAACAAACAGACGCTCCAAGTAAACTTCATATGATGTGACGGAATAAAAATATAGTTTCACGAGAAGTGATCTGATAGATAGTTGATGAAGAAGGGGATGCCTTGGGCATCCCCAAGCTTAGATGCTTGAGTCTTATTAAAATTTGCTTGGATGAACCACGGGGACATCCCCAAGCTTTGACCTTGCACTTTCTTGATCACATATATCACCTCTCCTCTTGACAATTGAAAACTTCCTTCACACCATACTCAAACAGTAATTCACATTAGAGGGTTAGTGCAACAATAGAAAATTCTTGTGTTATGAATGGAAAACGTTCTATTAATACTTTTAATCATTAGCTAAAGCCACTGATGTTTCGTGAAGCAAAGAAATCCACTCGACCTCGCAAAAGAGCTAATGCAAGAAAAATGACAGAATTTGTCAAAACCAGAACAGCCTGTAAAGACGATTTTTTCGAGGCACCTACGTTGCTCAAATAGAAAAACCTAAAGAACAAAAAAGTTGCGCAACTAGCATAGGAATAAGCACAAAATTTCAGGTCATTCTGATCTTCCTAGATTTGCACGAGTTTTTACGGTGGACAAGAGAATTCTGTTTTCTGCGCAGAAATCCGAAAACCAACTCCAACTCTCATCAGAAACTTTACTTGGCACTACTAAAACATGAAAAGAATGATACAAAGGAGTTTCTACAGAAGTATCTTCCAAGAAGTGCTTTTCTTTAACGCCTTTTAGTTAGGGCCAGAAAAATGCAATCAAGTATTTTCAAGTGAAGAAGCATCCAAATTGAGATTTGGCAATTCATTAATGATGCATTGTATTTTATCTTAGTGAGTTTGAGAGGCTCCTCTCTTAGAACTTTTAGTTTTACTATTCTCATCAAATAAATTCTCATGAACAATCCAATCAAAATTCTTTTCTAGAGCTCCATGCAATGCTATCAATTTAAAGGGAATTGGTATTTTCTCTTCATTTTTCTATTTAGGTTCAGCATTTTCGAGAGCACCGACGACATCTAACATGATTAAAGCATTCTTTAATGGTATTCTTTCCAAGTATAGAACCACTACCAACTGGAATATCTTTAAGGGTAAACTTAGGAGGCAACATGTTGAAAGATAACAACGAAATAACAAGAGAAACAACTAAGATAAGAAGTAATTATTGTGTGTTTTTGATAAAAAGAAGCTAACAAGACAAAATAAAATAAGCAAAACAAGAGCAAAGTAAAGAGATTGGAAGTGAAAGACTCCCCTTGCAGAAATTATCTTCCTTCCCGGCAACGGCTCTAGAAAAGTGCTTGGTGCGTGTGATCACACGTTCGTTGGGAGACCCCAAGAGGAAGGTATGAAGAATGCAGCGGGAAGTTTCCCTCAGAAAGAAACCAAGGTTGAATCGAACAGTAGGAGAAAGGAGTAACTTCAGAAGGTTGACGCAGCTGAGATGGCAATGCGCACTACCGGTTCAGAAGTAACATGGAACCTACACAACACAATCAAATCACTTTTCCCCAACGAAGGAGTGAGGTTGTCAATCTCACCGGTTTGCTGAACACAAAGAGGTTAAACGTAGGGTGTGGAAAACAGTAGGAAAATCGTAGGAAAATAGTAGGAAAACAGTAGGAACAATATGAAAGCAGTAGGTCTTTATCAGTGTGAGGAAAAATGACCGGGGTCCACAGTTCACTAGTAGTGTCTCTCCGTGGAAGATAAATAACATGTGTGGTAAAAAAATTACATCTAGGCAATTGACAGAAATGAAGGCTGCACCGTAGTACATATGCAAGACATAAAGATTACTATGTGATTCATGCAGGCATTACAACAAAATACATAGACCGTTATCCAACTTTATCTATGACTAATAATCCACACTCCGAATATCATCCGAACAAACGTTAGGTATTAAGTTGCAAGAAACAGATAATTGCACTTAGCAAAGTGTGTAATGTAAATAATAACATCATCATTAGACAAAGGATTATTGTTTTCTCCCTAATGGCAACAACACTTCCTCCATCCGTCACGAATCTGTCACTCGAGCACAGATGCAAAAGACGCATGAACCCACTATCGAGCATAAATATGCCCTCTTGGAGTTAGTACCATCTACTTGGCCAGAGCATCTACTAACAACAGAGAGCATGCAAGATCATAAATAAGATATGCATGAAGATAACATGATAGATTGATAATCAGAAGACATAGAATTCAACATTCATCAGATCCCAACAAACATAACATGTAGAATTACTTAAAGATGATCTTGACCATGTTAGGCAGATCACAAGATCTAAACATGAGGTACAAAGTGGAGAGAACAACCATCTAGCTACTGCTATGGACCCATAGTGTAGGAATGAACTACTCACGCATCACTTCGGAGGCGGGCATGGTGATGTAGACCCCTTCGGTGAGGAATTTCCCTCCCGGCAGGGTGCCGGGGAGAGCTCCAGAACCCTCCCGATCTCGGGATGACGATGACGACGGCCTCAGGTGTTTTTCGGATGAAGTGGAATATATTTTGGGTTTACGCATCGGGGGGATTGAATAGGCGAAAGGGCAAAGGCGGTGGAGGCCTAGGGGCCCCACACCACCCCACGGCGCGGCCAGGGGGTGCCACCCTATGGTGTGCCACCTCCGAGGCCCTCCTCCGGGTCTCTTCGGGACTCCGTGGAACCTTCGGGAATTCTAAGACTTCCGGGCTTCGAATTTTCCAATTCCGAGAATATTTTGAGAACAACTTTTTGGAAACAAAAAACAACAGAAAACATGGAACTGGCTTTGTGGCGTCTTGCCAATAGGTTAGTCCGGAAAATCAATAAAAATGACATAAAATGTATAGCAAACATGTGGGAAATAACATGAAAACAACATGGAACATCAGAAACTATGTCAATGTTTAACTCCCGCATCATCGTGGAAGGCAACAACATCAATTAAGTGGCCTCCGGTGACGATTCCCCTCCTCCGACAGGGTGCCGGAGTAGGGATCCAGAAGCCCTAGATTGGACTTCCGAGGTGACGGTGCATCTCTGGATGTTTCGTGGAAAATAACTCTGTCCCCAATTAGGCGGTGCCGGGAGCTCCCAGGGGCCCACCAGGCGCGACCTAGGGGGCGTCTGGCACCCTCCTGGTGGTCCTCTGGCTCCTCTCCCTCTCTCCTTTGGACTCCGTCTTTGTTCCGGGTAAAAATTGATCTCCTTGGATTTTCAGCCCTTTCCGAGAATATTTTCTTAAGATATTTTCTGAAATAGAAAAACAACAGAAAACAACAACTGGCCTAGGGCATCTTGTTAATAGGCTAGTATGTGAAAACATCCGGAAAACGAAAGAAAACATGCGGAAAACAAAAGGTATTGGATAGAAAATAAGAATGGAACATAAGAAATTATAGATACAATTGCAACATACCAGAAAACAATGATTGTGTCATCTTTGTCAATCTCATCATCAGAACAGATTGTGCAACAATGGTTGCATACGTGGCATTCCATCTCCTTTTTACTTAGGTTAAAGAAAAAGAAGAATTTAGATATTTTGCAAACTAACTTAGTAGTTCATCTACAAAATTAGTGGCTCCATATTAATTACAAGAAAACAGAGTAATTACTATCAAGAACCATAATTACAAGCTAACTTAGTAGTTCATCAACAAAATTAGTTATAAAATAAAAGCAAACCGAGTAATTTGTTATAAATTACTAGCAAAGAGTGTAGTTAGTTATAAATTACAAGCAAATTGGTTAAATAGGTCACCTACAAAATTAGTGGCAGCCGGCCCAAGATCTAACAATTTACAAGGACTTAATATTGCAAGTTTTATAAGAGGCAAAATTAGTGACAACCTGTCGCAAGATCTACCAATTTACAAGGAAGTACATATTGCATGTTTGATAAGAGGGACAATTAGTGATAACCATCAGCGAGAAGAGGCAGAAATGGGAGGGGGGGCCTTGTACCAGCGTTGTAGGGGACCGGCGTCGAGTCAAGGCAAATGAGTCCAGTGTCGATGCGAAGTAGTAGGGGACCGAATATGAAGGGCTGCCGATAAGGCTACCAATTTGGTGGGTTCGCGCGCTGATGCTTGCGTGTTGGGAACCCCAAGAGGAGGGTGTGATGAGCAAAGCGGTAAGAATTTCTCTTAGTTAAGAACCAAGGTTATCAATCTAGTAGAAGGAAGAGGATCTTCAGAAGGTTCATGCCACTGACGGTGGTGATGGCGCCTCACCGGTGTCAGCAACAACGCGGAACCTGCACACAACACAACCAAAATACTTTGTCCCAACGGTACAGTGAGGTTGTAGATCTCACCGGTCTTGCTGAAAACAAAGATTAGACGTATAGTGTGGAAAATGGTGTATGCTTGCATTAAGTAAAGAAAGTAAGAAATTGTAGTGGTTTGTTTAATAGTGTAAGAAAATGGACCGGGGTTCATAGGTTCACTAGTGGCATCTCTCCATAAAAGATAGAATGTTGGATGAACAAATTACAGCTGGGCAATTGACAAATAGAGGTTGCACCGTAGTGCAGATTCATGACATGATGACTACTATGATATTTAGTGCGGGCATTACAACAATATACATAGACCATAATCCAACTACATCTATTACTAATAATCCACCCTCAGGTTATCATCCGAACCCCATTAAGTATTAAGTTGCAAGCAACAGATAAACGCATTAAGCAATGTGTGTAATGTAAGCAATGATTGTACACACGGGCACTTACACCGCTGTTTTCTCCCTAGTGGAAACAACACATCCTCTCCCATCACATTTCTGTCACTCGAGCACATGCGAAAAGGAGGCATGAACCCACTATGGAGCATAAATACTCACTCTTGGAGTCACTAGCAACTACTTGGCCAGAGCAACCACTAGCAACGGAAAGCATGCAAGATCACAAATAACATATGCAATAAAGACTATAATCAACTTGGAATAAGGTCAATATTGATCGGATCCTAGCAAACACAACATATAGAATTACATAAGATCAATCTCGATCATGTTAGGCAGCTCACGCGATCTAGACATTGAGGCATATGAGGAGAAGACAACCATCTAGCTACTGCTATGGACCCGTAGTCCAAGGATGAACTACTCACGCATAACTCCGGAGGAAGGCATGGTGATGAAGAGGCCTCCGGTGATGATTTCCTCTCCGGTGGGGTGCCGGGAGACGGCTTCAGAACCCTCCTGATCTAGGGGGTACGACGACAGCGGCTGCGGAACGTTTTGGGGATATTTGATCAGGTGCTTAGCATTTTCCATCGGAGGGGAATAAATAGGCGAAAGAGCAAAGGAGGTGGAGCCCCGGGGGCTCCACACCACCCCCTGGCGCGGCCAAGGGGGGCAACCCAATGGTGTGGCCCCCCTGGTGCCCATCTTCGACTCCTCTTCGGTCTTTTGGTTCTTTCAGGGAAAATAGGGACTTCGGGATTTGTGGGGTCCAATTCTGAGAATATTTCCAGAACAAATTTTCTGAAATAAAAAAGAACAGAAAACAGGGAACTAACACTTGGAATCTTATTAATAGGTTAGTCCCAGAAAACATGTAAAAATGCTATAAAGAAGGGAGAAAACATGTAGCAATTGACATAATATCATCATGGAGCATGAGAAATTATAGATACGTTGGATACGTATCAAGCATCCCCAAGCTTAGGTCCTACTCGTCCTCGAGTAGGTAAACGATAAAACATAATAATTTCTGAGGTGTCATGCTACTAACATAAACTTGATCATTATAATGCAAAAGCATATGTAAGCTGAGATCATAGAACTTTAAACACAAACATGATAAATAGAACTTTAATAATAATGCATAGCAATCACTTTGCATCATGAGGAGTATCTCAAATAAAAGATCATGAGTAACAATGCATTGAAAGTTATACGTTTGTTTCAAGTATAGAGAAAGCATGACAAAGTGGTATTTCGCAAGTCCTTAAGAATGGGACAAAACATAAATGCCAGGACACCTTCAAAGTTCACGAGGAAGACTAGAACAAATAGTTGGAGAACAAGCAATGACACTTCATGAATCAACTAATGATGTTTATGGGACAAATTCACATAAAAATCAGAATGGAAAAAATGCTCTCTCAAATGTGCATAAAGTTAGAAGATCGAGACTCAACATAAAAGTAAAAGAAATGCCATTCGTGGAGGGAAGCAGGGATCACTCATGTGCTAGAGCTTTTTATTTTATTAAACAGAGGTATTAAAAGTTTGACACTCCTCCCATCCATCTTACACAAACCATGGCTAACCGAATCCTCGGGTGCCTGCGAACAATCACATACCATGGAGGAGTGTCTATATGTTAGGAGAGGTGTATGCTAATGTCAACGAATGGTAAACAGAAAATACAGTACGTCACAAGCCAACTAGATTCACAAGAGCGGCTCCGATATGAAGGACGCATCTAGGTAGAAGGTCATCCCTCTTTCTCTTTTGTTTACACAATTATGCTTTGACTGATAAATCAGGGGCAAAAATAATGAAGAGAATTTGTTTGCAATAATTTGGGGCTGGGCACCCCGCTGCTAGCTCTTCTACCATTTGGATAAACGGATGAAGACACTAGTCCAGGGTGTGAAATCCAATAAACAAGTGAGATAAAGATTCTCTATTGACATCCTCATGATAAAAAACAAGAACACAAAACATGAGTAATTTTGAAAGTTTTAAAGGTAGCACATGAGAAATTTACTTGGAGTGGCAGTGAAATACCACATGTAGGTAGGTATGATGGACACAATGGGAAAACTTTGGTCTTAGGGAGTTGGATGCATGAGTAGAGCTCATATTCAGTATATGTGGAGGCTAGCAAAAGACTGGGAGCGACAAATCAAGAGAGCATAAGAGCCATAATCATGCATAGCGACATAAACATCATCAATCAAAGCATAAGTGGCATCACAAGTTTAAAAAACTGAGTGATCATGGATGCTATTTGTGACTGGTTCATAGTCATAAACATGGTGTGAGCATGCGCCAAATCAACCAAATAAAACATTCAAAGGAGAATACCACAAATTTATGCTTTAATATGACCGGAACAACTCATGATTCTTTCAATGGCATATCAAACACTCTCAGCTGTGTGAGGCTATTCATGCTACTCAATAACCAAAAGTATTTAAAGTTAAAATAACATTTAGCTTGTCATGAAAAAGTTCTAGCCACAGTCTATACAAGCTTCTACGTGCACCGTTATAAATTCTACCTCAAGCAGCAGTTTCTTTTCCCAACAAGCACCATACAAGATATGTTTTAATAAAAATACTCTACAAATGCTACAATAAGCAAACATGATAGTACTAACATAACACTACTAAAACTAACAGCTCTGATAAGAGGTGAATGCAAAACCGGAGCTAAATAAATGCAGCAGCCAGACAAAGATTAAGAATACAAAGTATTCCCATGAAAAAGCGGAGCGTGTCACTCTCCAATAAAAGAATGCTGGGGTCCAACCAAGATTATAGAAAAAATTAAAAACAAACTGAAAGAAACAATAAAAGACACTCCAAGTAAAGCACATAAGATGTGGCCGAATAAAAATATAGTTTCACTAGAAGTGACCTGATAACTTGTTGATCAAGAAGGGGATGCCTTGGGCATCCCCAAGCTTAGACGCTTGAGTTTTCTTGGAATTTGCTGGGATGTATCACCGGGGCATCCCTAAGATTATTCTCTTCACTCTTCTTTATCACGTCATATCATCCTCTTCTCTTGACCCTTGAAAACTTCCTTCATACAAAACTTCTCACAATCTTCATTAGCAACGTTAGTGCAATCGAAATAATAAATTCACATGGTTCAGTTTAAACACAAGCCTAACACTTATAAACACATTAACCACTGTCACAACTTCTTTTAAAACTCTTTTTCTCAAAAGAAAACCAAAAGAAAGAGATTAAGATGCAAATGCAATTATTGGCAGAAACCTGTCAAAACAGGACAACTGGTAAAGATGATTTGTTTCGAAAATCTTCTGTTGCTCAAATAAAAAAGTGTTCAACCATGAAAAGTTGCGCATATAGCCCTGTATTACGCACAAAAAAACTCAGGTCATGCTGAATTTTCTGTGATTTTATACGAATTTAACAGTGGACAGTAGAAATTTTTCCGTGCGCAGAAATCCGAAATATAGTCTCAACTCTCCACTAGAGGCTTTACTTGGCTCAACAAATACACAAAAGAAAAGATACAGCGGAGTTTCTAAGGAAATAGACAACACCCAGGTGCAAAGAACACAGAAAGAAACGATGAAAAACGGGCTGAAAACGGAGAAATAAAACGGGTTGTCTCCCGATAGCGCTTTTCTTTAACGCCTTTCAGCTAGGCATAGAAATCAACTCAAGTATTTTCAAGTGAAGAAGAATCAACATAATAAATTTCTCTAATAATATAGTCAAAAGGTAGCTTCATCCTCTTTCTAGGAAAGTGTTCCATACCTTTCTTGAGTGGGAATTGATATTTAATACTCCCCTCTTTCATATCAATAACAGTACCAACAGTTCTAAGAAAAAGTCTTTCCAAAACAATAGGACAATAAGCATTGCAATAAAAATCATTTAATTTCATCTTAATGATGGGCTCCCAACCATCATCTAACTTCCTAGGGATAGATGTTTCAAGTTTCAGCTTTTCTTCTCTAACTTTCATGAGAGCATTGGTAATATGTTTAGTAAAGGCCATATTCATGGCACTAGCATCGGGACTTCTAGCAAGATTTTGTAGATACATAATAACTTCAGAGATATTGCAATCATAAAAATCAAAATTATTATCATCAAAAGTAATAGGACAATTATCTCCCACATCTCTAAAAATTTCAGCACTTTTATCAGAAGCAATTTCAGCAATTTTAGGCAATTTAGCACGTTTCACCGAAGGGGTGGAGACTTTGTTAACACCAACTACTTTACCATTGATTGTAGGAGGTTTACTACCACTTGGATCTTCAGTTTTACTAGTGGTGGTAATAGTGCAAACTCAAGCAATATTAATCTTTCTAACCAATTCATGTTCTCTTTCCCACCTAGCACGTAATTCAGCCATCAACCTAACATTATTATCAATTCGAACTTGGATGGCATTCAAAGTTTTACTTTCTTTAACATCATGTGGAAAAACCTTCAGTATAGAAAATCAACATTAATAGCTAGGCTATCTACTTTAGAGGCAAGAAGATCTATTTTACCAAGCTTTTCCTCAACAGATTTATTAAAAGCAGTTTGTGTGCTAATAAACTCTCTAAGCATGTTTTCAAGATCAGAGATAGAGATTTTATTATTATTATAGGAATTTACATAAGAATTACCATAACCATTATTAGGAGGATAGGGCTTATAATTGTTTCCACCAAAATTATTTCTATAAGCATTGTTGTTAAAATTATTATTTCTAATAAATTCACATCAACATGCTCTTCTTGAGCAACCAAAGAGGCTAAAGGAACAATATTTGGATCAACTTGAGCTTTACCATTAACAAGCATATACATAATAACATCAAGCCTTTCACTCAGAGAGGAGGTTTCCTCAACATAATTTACCTTCTTACCTTGTGGAGTTCTCTTAGTATGCCACTCTGAATAATTTATCATAATATCATTAAGAAGCTTTGTTGCAGTGCACAAAGTGATGGGCATAAAGGTACCTACAACAGCTGAATCCAATAGGTTCCTTGAGGAGAAATTCAGTCCTACATAAAAGGTTTGTATAATCATCCAAGTAGTCAGTCCATGAGTGGGACAATTCTTCACCATAGTTTTCATTCTTTCCCAAGCTTTAGCGTTCATTATCAAATTGTTTAAAATTCATTATGTCACTTCTCAGCGATATAATCTTAGCAGGAGGATAATATTTTCCAATGAAAGCATCTTTACACTTAGTCCATGATTCAATACTATTTCTAGGCAAAGATAGCAACCATTCTTTAGCTCTTCCTCTCAAAGAGAAAGAAAATAATTTCAGTTTAATAATATCTCCATCCACATCTTTATATTTTTGCATATCACACAGTTCAACAAAATTATTAAGGTGAGCAGCAGCATCATCAGTACTAACACCCGACAATTGCTCTTTCATAACAAGATTTAATAAAGCAGGTTTAATTTCATAAAAAGCAGCAGTAGGACCAGGTGGAGCAATAGGTGTGCAAATAAAATCATTATTGTTTGTGCTAGTGAAGTCACACAACTTAGTATTCTCAGAGGAACTCATTTTAGCAAAATAACAACAAGAAAATAAATAACAGGTATAAACTAAACTATTTCTTGTGTGTTTTTGATAGAAAGAAGCAAAACAAGATAAAAATAAAAACAAGACAATACACAAAATAAAGAGGTTGAGAGTGAGAGACTCCCCTTGCCAGAAGACTTCTTCCTCCCTGGCAACGGCGCCAGAAATTCCTTGATTCTTGCGTGTTGGGAACCCCAAGAGGAGGTTGTGATGAGCAAAGCGGTAAGAATTTCCCTCAGTTAAGAACCAAGATTAGCAATCCAGTAGAAGGAAGAGGATCTTCGGAAGGTTGATGCCACCGACGGTGGTGATGGCGCCTCACCGGTGTCAGCAACAACGCGGAACCTGCACACAACACAACCAAAATACTTTGTCCCAACGGTACAATGAGGTTGTAGATCTCACCGGTCTTGCTGAAAACAAAGATTAGACAAATAGTGTGGAAAATGGTGTATGCTTGCAGTAACTAAAGAAAAGATGGAAATTGTAGTGGTTTGTTTAACATTGTATGATAAATGGACCGGGGTTCATAGGTTCACTAGTGGTGTCTCTCCATAAAATATAACAGGCTGGGTGAACATATTACAGCTGGGCAATTGACAAATAGAGGTTGCACCGTAGTGCACATTTATGACATGATGACTACTATGATATTTCGTGCGGGCATTACAACAATATACATAGACCATAATCCAACTACATCTATGACTAATAATCCACCCTCAGGTTATCATCCGAACCCCATTAAGTATTAAGTTGCAAGCAACAGATAAACGCATTAAGCAATGTGTGTAATGTAAGCAATGATTGTACACGCGGGCACTTACACCGCTGTTTTCTCCCTAGTGGAAACAACACATCCTCTCCCATCACATTTCTGTCACTCGAGCACATGCGAAAAGGAGGCATGAACCCACTATGGAGCATAAATACTCACTCTTGGAGTCACTAGCAACTACTTGGCCAGAGCAACCACTAGCAACGGAAAGCATGCAAGATCACAAATAACATATGCAATAAAGACTATAATCAACTTGGAATAAGGTCAATATTGATCGGATCCTAGCAAACACAACATATAGAATTACATAAGATCAATCTCGATCATGTTAGGCAGCTCACGAGATCTAGACATTGAGGCATATGAGGAGAAGACAACCATCATTCCGGAGGCAGGCATGGTGATGAAGAGGCCTCCGGTGATGATTTCCTCTCCGACAGGGTGCCGAGAGATAGATTTAGAACCCCCTAATCTAAGGTTGACGACAACGGAGGTTGTGGAACTTTTCGGGGATATTTGATCAGGTGCTTAGGGTTTTCCATCGGAGGGAAATAAATAGGCGAAAGGGCAAAAACGGTGGAGCCCTGGGGGGCCCACACCACCCCCTGGCGCGGCCAAGGGAGGCGCCACCCCATGGTGTGGGCCCCCTGGTGCCCGTCTTCGACTCCTCCTAAGTCTTCTGGATGTTTCCGGGGAAAATAGGAACTTCGGGATTTGTGGGGTCCAATTCCGAGAATATTTCCAGAACAACTTTTTTGAAATAAAAAACAATAGAAAACATGGAACTGTCACTTGGCATCTTGTTAATAGGTTAGTCCCGTAAACCGTGTAAAAATGCTATAAAGAAGGAAGAAAACATGTAGCAATTGGCATAATATCATCATGAATCATCAGAAAATATAGATACGTTGGAGACGTATCACGCACGGCGAAGCTATGGATTTGGGGGAGAGGGGCGGCTAGGGTGAGGTTTATTTGGAGCGTCGACGAGGTTAGGGATTTGGAGGGGCGAGGACGACAAATGGGAAAATGTACCCCTCCACACAGTTTAAAGTTTTTTCCAAAATATTTGACTCTGCCGCCAATCGTTCGATACCCCGAGGCTCCGATTATGTTCGTGCCCTCCGGATTTTGATTTTAAGAGTAAAACTGAAATTATTCAAAAGTATTCGAAAAAAATATGAAGCCAAGGTGTATATATGCTTGAGTAATGGTATACATGTTGAATAAAGCATAATACGTCCATAAATTGACATGGCAATATCATCTAGTATTAACTATCATGATTACACGAGAAGGTACTGCTCCTCCTAACCTAGGATGTTCTCGATGCATTGCGAATTGGTCGAAAGTTTTACAAAAAAAATTATCATAATTAGTACAACGTAGTGGTGTGCTATCATGAACATACATCAATAATTTTTATTTTCTGACAAGTTTTACATATTTTAAAAATTATTATAAAAATGTATTGTGTTGAAATTCACTGAATGCTAGAAAAAATAGAAAAATCATTTTAATAGTATCTAAAATTCAAATCATAAATATATTTAGCATGTTTTATTAAAAAAATTCTAGTATAGGTTTACAGAGTAATACCATGCGAATATGGAGCTAATGTAAATTCGGAAGGTATTCAGAACCTATGGAAAACATCCTGACGCTGCGATATATTCTCACTATGCGTGACACGATCGCGACGGGGGAGTGTGCTCATACATGTACACGGTGGTGTGTCGGCGTGCATGTACACGCGCGCGCACGGCGACGCAATCACGCGGATACATGACACGCACGACGACGTGTGTCCTGCATGTGCGTACAACACACGCTCGCATATGCACGTCCCTTGTGTAGACGTGCCCGAAGGTGTGTCATTTACCCAGTACACGCACCGCTCGTTGGCGCACGTATATGCATGTTCATTGCGCGCGTCCGTGTGCACTATCCGGACGCTACGGAACTATATCTGGACCCAAGTATATCTAACCTCAACAGAAAATATATACTGGACATTCATTAAACCCAGAAAAAATATATATGTATAAATATTTCGACGATTACATTCAGAATACATTGAAACGGGCGACCTGTCAATTAGCCATGCAGTTTCCATGCCTTTCTAGCGATCTCGAAGCCGAGCCGAGCGTCCAAGGCTGCATACTGAACTCGCTTGTAGCTTAATGGAACCTCGCCCATCCAAAATTCTAAGGGCCTTTGGTCCCAATGTACGCATTGACGAGACCGTGCAAACTCAGAATGGGGTTGATGGTTGAGTTCCTTACATCGATCTCGAGGTCGACCTCCGAAGGGATTTCAATCCCATAGTCTTGAAGCATACGAAGATCATTGTTGATAGACACACCGCAGAATCAGTTGCTCAGGTCTCCTAAGAATTCCCTAAGGATCGCCGACACTGAATCAACGCGGCATATTTGGAAGACGAGGGTCTAGTACGCCACTGAGAAGGAGAATCACGTTGGCGTGCTGCTTCTATCCTGGATCGTGCTTCGGGACGGGGTCAGTGAACTCCTAGTACATACCAACACAGTTGCGCGACACGCCGTCCAGGATTTCCTTCTTCACGTGGCGGATCCACTTCTCCACACGGTATGCACGGAGGGTGACTGATACGTCAGGAACATATCACTAATTTCTGATGTTCCATGATTGTTTTCATGTTATTTCCCACATATTTGCTATACACTTGATGTCATTTTTATCGATTTTCTGGACTAACATATTGAAAAGATGCCACATAGCTAGTTCCATGTTTTATGTAGTTTTTAGTTTCAGAAAAGTTGTTCTGGATATATTCTCGGAATTGGATGATTCAAAAGCCAGAAGTCTTAGAATTCCTGACACGTCC
This sequence comes from Alopecurus myosuroides, assembly GCA_028641055.1. NCBI lineage: Eukaryota > Viridiplantae > Streptophyta > Magnoliopsida > Poales > Poaceae > Alopecurus > Alopecurus myosuroides. The sequence goes on from CM054058.1 coordinate 123,053,889, forward strand.
CAGAAGTCCAGAGAAGACCTGGAGGGGGGCCCTGGAGCCCCCAGACCATGCCTCCGCACGTGCTAGCCCCTGGCCGCGCCGGGGGGTGGTGTGGGCCCCTCAGGCACCCACCTACATCACCCTTTCGCCCATACATACCCCCCGATGCATAAACCCTAAAGGAATCGTCCTTTTCCACCAAAAACATCCGCAGCTCCATCGCTGCCACTACTGTCGCCGACAAGTTTCAGGAGACAGAAATCTCTGTTCCGGCACCCTGCCTGGACGGGGAAGTGCCCCTGGAGCCATCTCCATCGACTCCACCGCCATCTCCATCGCCGTTGATGTCTCCTATGATGAGGAGCAGTAGTTCTCCCTTGGGGATGCGAGCTCTATAGGTAGCTATGTGTCTCATCTCTCTCTCCCATGGTGTGATCTTTATGTGATCTTGACCTTTTGTCGGATATATACTGAATAGGGGTATAGAAGATGGTAGACAAAAGAGCCGGACTACCAGGGTGGCCTACATGGTAATGGGCTTAGGTCCATTGGGCGGCCCAGTAGTCCGACGCGCAGAAGCCGGATTCTAGAAGAACCCGGATCACGGCCCACGTGATCTGGCTTGGAGGAGAAGACGGATTCCTTACTTTCCAAGTTACAAGCTAAACGTAGTCTTCTAGGTTTCTTGTTCTGTAAGCCCTAATCCGGCTATTATATAAAGCCGGACGGGAGATAGATTACATAGGTTCTAGGTTCAAGCTTCACGAGCTAAAGCTCTACGCAACTCACCGAGAAGCTCATCCTCGTCGAGTAGCTAGATCTATTCCCTCACACTGTAACCCTGTTATACGGGCTTTAGTCCCAATTAGTGAGAAGTGCAGGAGTAGGTACGCCGTACTGTCGCGACGTACCGAACCTGGGTAAAATCCCGTGTTCAGTGTTACTACGCTATCCCGTTACCCCACGTCTCTACCGTAGTCTCATGGCACCCCAGTCTATGAAAACTACTACGATGTCTCGACAGTTGGCGCCCACCGTGGGGCAAACGACGTCAGGCGTGAAATTCCGATCTGGGATACTCGGCGGAATTGGAAGATCGATCACTGTCGGAAGCTTGGAATTCGACGACGACGTCGGACGCTTCCTCGACAACGGATCCTACATACCGGCGCAAAACCACCTGGTAAGTGCCTGCGTGTTACCGATTGGATCTGCTAACATCTTTATCGGACTAACTGCAGAGGCAATGGGGTTTTGCGGTGGAAGCAAATTTATCCCACCCGCCCTATACCCAGTCGAAGACGACTATGATGCCGGATTTTGCTCAGATCGCCGACAAAACAGTGATACGCACTTTATCGGCATGGTGCAATCCAAAATCGCTGAAAACACGGATGACGGAAATCCCGTGCAAGAGGCAGATAACAACCTACCCGTCATAGAGACGGAAGAACCAATACCCGTCACAGAGACGGAAGATCCGACATCCGTCAATCAGACGATGAACTCGGAAGCAGAGTCCGTGCTTGCCGCCATTGAGGCGAGATTGGAGTCGGAAACCGGATCGGATAACTTCGACTCCGAAGACGAAGACGAGGATGCCTTCGTAAGAAAAGTTAAATCCTTTCAAGAGGGATTCCATGAAGTGCTAATGGCAAAACCAGCTGATACAATAGGTGCCGACAGCCAGGAAAGCCCTAAAACCCCTCCGCCAGTGGAAGAGAGGGAAGACGGAGAAACTTCTCCGATATTCCCTAATGTCAAGGAGATGACAGAGGATGAACCTGTCAAAAAACCTCCGTCTTCCAAGAAAAAGCACCGTGCTTCTTAAAAACTCCAGTACAAACTCCGGAAGAAAAAGTCAGCTGATCTCGCCGATGAAAACCTGGAAGTTGGAGATATTAGTGGCACAAAGCCCGCGGAAAAGAAATCTAAGGAAATCACCGCTCCGCCAATGACAGAACTGGAAGAGCAAGAACTATTACAAACACCAGTGGGACCAGATGAACCCCCTGAGATGCTGGAAGCCAGGAGACAGGCTTTCCAACGGCAACAACAACATCTGCTTAGATCTCGGCAACATCTTCAACAAACTCATAATGACATCAAAGTCATGAAGGAAGAAATAGAGGAGTACGCGAGAAAGGATAGATCTGCCTTAAAACCTACTAGGTTACCCGGAATCGCAAAACCGGAAGAACTGCCGCCAAAAGAAAGGTTTTATAACCCATCTTGGCAAAAGCAGTTAAACGGCAAAGATTCCAAGGGCGAACCAATATACAAAACCGCAGCGGAAAACGCGGAAGCAGCGTTCGCCATCCTAAACAACGATCTGTACTCCAACGGGGAAAAACTCCAAGGGGTGTATGCTTTCCTAGGAAAAGCATTACAGCAGCAACAGCGAGGACAAGAGCGATCAGGGAGGCTGCATGATAATTCCGCCCTCTGCAAAACTGTTACTTGCGCTGCTGGAGCACCTGGACCGGAAGAACCCGGAGATTCGGATAAAAAAGAGGATCCAAGAAAAGACAAGAAAAACCCCGACAACCGGGACGCAGCGTCTAGAACCGGACCTCATCTCCCGAAAGATGGATATAAACCACACGATCGGGAAGACAAACACCGGAATGACGGCAAAATAATGCCACCTCCGAGAAACCCAGCTGAAAAAGCTGGAAGATACGATACACCTCACAGACGTGAAAGATCTCGGACACCGCCTAAAGATAAGGAAAGGTACAGGAGCAGGACTCCACCTAATCCCAGGGGGCGTGACAACGGAAGAGATAGAGATAACCTCGGAAAAGCGCGTCCGCGCAACAATGGAAAAGAAAGGAGCAGATCCCCTTCTGTCCATTCAGCCGGGAGATATTCTGCACATATTGATAGAGCAGAAAAGGATGATCTATACTTTGGTCCTAAGTGTTTTACTGACAGGATCCGAAGGATAACCCTACATTCTGGCTTCGCCAAAGTTGGTCCAACCTACCAAAAGTATACCGGCAGTACAAACCCGGATACCTGGCTCTCAGATTATTACACAGCCGTCCAAATCAACAACGGGACAGACCTGGAAGCTGTCAAGTTTCTTCCCCTAATGTTGCTAGACGGAGCCAGAGATTGGATCAATGGTTTACCATCAAGAACTGTCGACAGTTGGGATGATATGGCGAGAGTATTTAATCAGCATTTTCGGGGAACATACAAACGCCCAAATAGCATCAACCAGCTGAACCGTTGCACCCAATTTGAAGACGAACCATACGTGGATTTCATCTCCAGATGGACTGCAATGAAGAATAGTTGCTCTGGAGTAACTGACGTACAAGCAATGCATGCTTTCGTCAATGGCCTAAAACCCGGACTAGTACCGTTCATGGTTGGTTCTAAAAAGCACAAAGATCTTGGATCTATGCTTACAACCGCTAATGAGCATGCTGCAGCCGAAGATGATATCAGAGCAAGAGGAGGCAATATTGAGTCACTGATACTGGCCAAGAAAACACCTCGTTCTGATAAAAAAGGAACTCCGGAGTCAACAACAAAGCCCAAGGAGGTTAACATAGCCTTTGGAGGAGAAAAGGTGAACAAGTGGAAAGGCCGCAGTCCAGATCCAATCAATTACACTCCCGAAGAATGGGAGAGAATTAAGTCGGAACCCTGCGTCCACCACTCTCAGTTTGGGAAACCAACCCACACAAACGCGCAATGCCGGCTAAACAAGCATATGAAAGGCAATGCAGGATCCAGAAATAAAGGGAAGGGTTCCAAGAGGAAACCTGCCAAACAAAAGCCAGAAGCTGAAAAAGAAGACAGTGAATCGGACACTGATGACAAAATCCAGGAACAACAGCGAAAAGGCGAACCCAAATTTCCGAGAGTTGACGGAGAAGCAATGTTAACTTTCCTAGCAACCCCGTCAGCAAAGGTGGCCAAAAGGACACTTCGAGAAATAAACGCGGTTGTTCCTGCAACCCCAAAATTCTTGAAGTACTCCAACACACCGATAATCTGGGATCAGTCAGATCATCCCGGAAATATCCCTGAACCCGGCACACAAGCTCTTGTTGTAAGCCCTATTGTTCAAAACACTAGGCTAAGAAGAGTGCTGATGGACGGAGGATCCAGCATCAACATAATGTACCTGGATACATTGAAGCACTTGAAGATCTCCGAGTCCCAGCTCAATTACAGCAATATACGCTTCCACGGCATTGTTCCTGGCAGGCAAGCACGATCCCTAGGAGAAATTTCCCTAGATGTCACCTTCGGAGATAAAGATCACTTCCGGCAGGAAAAAGTATCCTTCGAAGTAGTGCCGTTCGAAAGCGTGTATCACGCAATACTCGGACGTCCGACTTTCGCCAAATTTATGGCAAGATCTTGCTATATCTACAACAAGCTGAAGATGCCAGGACCCAAAGGAGGAGTAATCACCATTGCCGGTGATTTCAAGCTGGCAAACGAGTTGGAGAAAGAAAACGCCCTTTGCGCTCAGAGAGTCATAGCAAGGGAGGAACTGAAGGAATTAGCCAAGGAGGTATCGCCGAAAGAAATGCCGGCAGGAAAAGAAACTCGGAAGCCAACAGATAGCTTCAAGGCGTCCGAGAATACAAGACAGGTAATCCTAGATCCCAAAGATCCGACAAAATTTGTCGTAGTAGGGACCGGGATGACCGACAAATAGGAAGGCGAGCTCATCAAGTTCCTCCGTGAGAACTGGGATATTTTCGCCTGGTGTCCAGCTGACATGCCAGGCGTACCCAGGGAACTTGCTGAGCACCAACTCAAGGTTATTCCCGGATCAAAACCCGTCAAACAGGGTCTCCGTCGATTTGACGGAAGAAGACGGAAGGCTATTGGCAAGGAAATTATCCGGCTTTTAGCAGCGGATTTTATCAAGGAAGTAATCCATACTGATTGGTCCGCAAATCCGGTATTAGTACCGAAGAAAGACACCACTGCTCTTAGAATGTGTATAGATTACACAGGATTGAACAAGTTGTGTCCGAAAGTTAGGTTTGCGTTACCGCGAATCGATCAAATAATAGACGCCACTGCAGGCTCTGAGCTTTTATGCTTTTTGGATGCATACTCCGGGTACCACCAAATACGCATGAAAAAGGAAGATCAAATCAAGACTTCTTTTATAACCCCGTACGGGACGTACTATTACGTAACCATGCCTTTTGGCCTGAAGAACGCAGGTGCAACCTACCAGCGTTGCATGCAACGCTGTTTGCATAGTCAAATTGGCAGAAACGTCCATGTTTACGTGGACGATATCGCTGTCGTAACCAAGGAAAAAGATACACTCCTTGAGGATTTGCGAGAAACCTTCGAAAACTTGCGCACTTACAAGATGAAGTTGAATCCATCTAAGTGCGTATTCGGGGTTCCCTCAGGAAAACTTCTGGGTTTCATCGTTTCTCACAGAGGAATAGAAGTTAACCCGGAAAAGATCAAGGCAATCTTGAATATCTCAAAGCCTACATGTGTAAAAGATGTCCAAAGATTGACGGGTTCCGCTGCAGCCGTTAGCAGGTTTATTAGTCGGCTGGGGGATAAAGCCTTACCACTCTACAGACTATTGAAGAAATCCGACAAGTTCGAATGGACAGAAGAAGCCGATGCAGCGTTGGCTCAGTTGAAGGAAACCTTGATGAACGCTCCCATCTTGGCATCTCCAAAAGATGAAGAACCCATGTTACTATACCTTACGGCTACAAATCGGGTTATTAGTGCGGTAATCGTTGTGGAACGGACAAAGGAAGAGCAAAGCATACCAGATCAACATCCGGTATATTACATAAGCGAAGTTTTCTCCGAATCCAAACAAAGATACCCGCACTACCAGAAACTGGCATATGGCGTATTTTTTGCATCCAGAAAACTGCGCCATTACTTCCAAGGGCATTCCATAACAGTGGTATGTAAAGCGCCACTAGGGGATATTATAAACAATGCGGAGGCAACCGGCCGAGTAGCCAAATGGGGCATCGAGTTGGCAGCCTTCGACATTAAGTACCAGCCAAGGACGGCAATAAAATCCCAAGTTTTGGCTGATTTCGTCGCCGACTGGACAGAGGCAATGGAAAATACACCGATGCCAGAATCCGAGTACTGGATCATGCACTTTGACGGATCCAAGATGAAGGAAGGAGCTGGGGCCGGCGTAGTTCTAAAATCTCCCAAGGGAGACACAATGGAGTTTGTATTACAAATACACTTCAACGCCAGTAATAATGTGGCAGAATACGAAGCTCTGCTTCATGGCTTGCATATCGCAAAAGAAATAGGGGTAAAACGCATCTTGTGCTATGGAGACTCGGATTTGGTACAGCATCAGCTCAACCAAACCTGGGACGCGAAAAGCCCTATAATGGCCGAATATCGGAGGACGGTGGATGAGTTCGCCATTTGTTTCTTCGGGTTCGAAGTCCTTCACATAAAAAGGGAGGAAAATTGGAACGCGGATGCGTTAGCCCGCATGGGATCAGAAAGAATAAAAACTTTACCACCAGGAGTGTTCGTCCAGCATTTGCATGAACCATCCATAAAGGGTGGAGACGTTGATTACCCTCTGGCATCTGAAACAATTGAGGTCATGCTCGTTAAACCGGATTGGACAATTCCATATTTAAACTTCTTAGTCAATCAGAAGTACCCGGAAGGAGCAGACGAAGTATTGCAAAGGCAAATACAGCGTCGGTGCAAAGGATACGTGGTGATCAATGACCACTTGTATAAACGCAGTACTTCCGGAATATTTCAACGGTGTATTTCACCAGAAGAAGGAAGAGAAATACTGGAAGAAATCCATGCCGGCGATTGCGGACATCATGCTCAATCAAAAAGCATAGTCAAAAAAGCATTCCGGGCGGGGTTTTTCTGGCTAACAGCCAAGACAGACGCCGAGCGCATAGTGAATACGTGCGAAGGATGTCAATATTACGCCAAGCAGACCAATTTGCCGGCCCAAGCACTTAAAACTATCCCTATCACATGGCCATTTGCGGTCTGGGGGCTAGATATGATGGGACCGTTCAAAACTGCAAGAGGTGGACTTACGCATCTACTCGTAGCAGTAGATAAGTACACAAAATGGGTGGAGGCTAAACCCATCAAAAAGCTGGATGGCGCAACTGCCAGAAATTTCATTATTGATTTAGTAATGAGGTATGGCGTCCCACACAGCATAATAACTGATAATGGGACAAATTTCTCCATTGGAGAGTTGGCAAAATACTGCCAACAAACGGGAATCCGCTTAGATCTTGCATCTGTGGCGCACCCGCAATCTAATGGACAGGTTGAAAGAATGAACAGTTCAATCCTGCAAGGAATACGCCCAAGACTCGAAACTCCTCTCCATAGAGCAGCTGGAGCGTGGGTAGAAGAGCTACCTTCCGTGTTGTGGAGTATTCGAACGACGCCAAATAGGTCAACCGAGCAAACCCCGTTTTTCCTGGTTTATGGTGCGGAAGCTATTCTTCCAACGGACATGATCCATGATAGCCCGAGAGTGCAGAATTTTGACGACTCGGACGCCGAGGAAGCACGACAAGATGCCGTCGATCTCCTAGAAGAGGAACGAGAACTTGTGCTTCAAAGATCCGCCATCTACCAGCAAGGTTTACGACGTTATCACAGTCGGAAAATCAGACATCGTTCTTTTAAAGAAGGTGACTTAGTGCTGAGGTTGGTGCAGCAAAGGAAGCACAAATTGGCCCCTGTATGGGAAGGACCATTTGTCATCAGTAAAGCCATGAAGAATGGATCATACTATCTTGTCGACATTCGAGATACGGAAGACGATCCCGAGAAGCCGAATCGCAAAAGAAAGAGAAAAATAGATGATGAACTAGGAGAGACAAAGAGGCCTTGGAGTATCCAGCAATTACGTCCCTTCTATACTTAGTTCAATTTCTATGTAAACATCTTTGAGATCATGAAATAAAGTTGTTGGAATTCATATTCATTATAAGTACAAAATATTTCCGCCTTATCTATTTCCCAATGATCTTACAAATACTCAATGTTGACCCGAATTGTGCCTGCGTGCTCGGTGTTTAAAAGCTGAATGATTCGGCCTGTTAAAGGTTAAAGGAAACTCGGATTGTGCCTGCGTGCCCAAGTTTCAGAGTAGTTCCTTGTTTTCTCTAAGTTTTATCTGATTGTGTATGTGTTGGGTTACTGAAACTAGTCAGTAAAAATGCTTCTGGCATAATCCATGTTTCTGAGTTTTAAAAACTGTTTGGTTCGTCCCCAGTTACTCGACATGACGATACATATTGCTAATTGAGCCATTTTTAAACACTAGAGCAGTTAAAACACAGATGCCAGATTACTTAGAAGATAAAGGAACAGTTAAACCCGGAAAAACTTTGCAAGAAGCTTGAAATTGCAAAAGGCGGAGTTCTTGTTTCGACAAATGACATAGAAGCATTACAATATCAATTACATTGTAAAAAAGCTCCTATACACATCCATCATTCGGGTTAAGTGTATTCCCTCAAGCATCCGAGTCTTCATCGCTGCTATCATTCTCGGGGGCTGCGGGCACTTCTTCTTCCGGATAAGGAATGGAAATATTAACCATAGAGGCAATCTTGGACGCATGCCCTTTAACTTCGTCAAAAATTGCATTGCATTGCGCTTCTGTATATCCTTGAGGGACACCGGATGCTACGCGCCAAGATCTAGCATTAGGGTAATGTAGACGCATAAGGCCAAGTGCCATGCGTGCACCACCTCGTGCGGCAGAGCGAAGGATAGATTCTCTCGACTCTGCTACCTCTGTGATGGCACCCGGAAGCCGGTAAACTTCCGAAAATTGTACAGTGCTTGTGGGAAGGAATTTACTAATAAGCTGCATTCCTGCATTCCTGATTGAATTCCACACTTCTCCAAAGGCCCGGATCTTTTCAGTCCGAGAAATTCCTGGAAAATTTCCTGCTTTTTTGACAAAAGCAAAGGTTACATGAAAAAACATAATAGATAAGACATGAAGATATTGGTAAAAAGAAATTAACTTACCAAGAACCTTGTCAATTTCTTCGCTTTCTTTCATGCGCGGGAGTAGCATGCTTTCCAAATCATTGATAACAGATTTATCTTCCGCTGCTTGTAAAGAAGCCTTGGATTGAGCAATCCCAAGGGCCAGATTACTGGCTTCCAGGTCTTCTTGAACTTTCAGAAGTTCCTTTCGGAGATTCGAGTTTTCCTCACGAAGCCGAGAAACATGGACATTGTTTTCTGCTAATTTGTTGGCTTTGTTCAAAGCAGCTGGAGGGCAATAATCAATTTGAGTTTACAAAACAATTCAGCAAGCATTCTCCAAAGAAAACAAATGGTACAAAACAAAATACCGGTGGCTTTTGATAGTTGCCGTTGAGTTGACGCTAGTTCGTTGCTTGTCGTCTCAATAACAGATTGAAGAGTTTTTACTTCTTTGCTTTTGAGACTAAGCTTCTTCAAAACTTCTAAGTTTATGGCGTCTGCGGAATGCTATAACATGGAAATGAAAGCCAGATGCTTAAGTTTGAACAGGCATTTGAAGAAACATTAAGAAGAATACATATTTCAACTTAATGCTTGGGGGCTAGAAGTATTACCTGGCTCATTCCCCGCAAGTCGGTCAAAACCTCGTGGAATTCTTTGGCATATTCCGCAAAGAGAATCCCAACGTGATGAAGGCCATCGTGTATAACTTGACGAGGTGAAAAAGCAATGTCATTGCGAATAACTAACCCATTTTGTGGCCAAGGGCGAATTAGAGGCGCAGGAGCAAAGAATTTCTTTGCTTCTGGACGAATATATCCGAGTTCGTCGAATGGTTCTTCTTTTATCCGGGTATCGTCCAGAATGGGAATAGATTCCTCTTTAATAGCTGGCCTTTTGCGCTTTCGATTGTTGAGAAACTCGGCATGCAATTTGTTGAGCTCAGCATCGGAAGCAAGATCATTTTCTCCAAGTTCATCAAACTAGGAAGGAGTTAATAGTATGTTAAAAAGCAGAGAGAGAAGATAATCTGAGGAAAAACTCGGAAACAAGGACAGATAAATACCTTAGGGACCGGGTTTTCCACGTGATAGATCGCCAGATTTTCCTCAATCTGACTACTGGCGGCAACCAGTTGGTGAAGTCGTCCTATAAAATCCTTTTTGGTAAAGGCCTTATCTGTTCCTCTCATGCTATCTTCTGGCCCTTGGTATTCACAAATGAGTCGGGAACGAAAAGAGAGAGGTTGGATGCGGCGTCCGAACCAGCACATAACGGTATCCTTCCCAATCAAAGAAGGTTGAGAGGAAGAAAGTTTGGCGATGCGCCGCTTTATCTTCATCAGGTTTTCTGGCAAATTTTCTACTGCTGTGGTTGTCCAACTTTCGCGAGGAATAGCAGCAGAGTTAACAAAGGGAGGAAACCCGGTTGTCTTGCCTGGGAATGGAATATCCTGATGATAAAAGAAAGAACCTAGCCAAGATTGGTCTGGTTCCGGCATTTCTATTTTTGGATACCATTCCTCCCTAAATTTTCTAAGGGTAAAAGATATAGTCCCGCAAATAGGCGATACGCCATGCGAGATATTATGCTTTACCTCAAAACAATACTGCCAGAAACCTAGGTCAGGTGTCATCCCGAGATATCCTTCGAAAAGGGCTTGGAAACTGGCTAAGTAGAGGATGGAATTCGGAGAAATATTGTGTGGTTGAACGCCATATAAGTTAAGGATGTCTAGAAAGAAGGCGGAAGGGGGAAAACCCATACCTCTCGTGATGTGAGAAGTAAGGATGACGCATTCTCCGACTTTTGGCTTGGGCTCGGGTTCATCTTTCGAGATCCGCCATTTGCCTTTAACTATGTAACCTTCTTTTGTCATCCGACGAAGAAGAACAAGAGAAGTATTACTCGGATTCCAATTGCCGACAAATTCTGTTCTGCTGTTGGCTCCGGTAGCGAAGCGCTCATCGCCACGGGAAGGGATCGTGACCCTCACCGTCGTTGGTGTGAACGGCGGGGTTGTCGCGGCGCTTGATGATGCTATGTCCGCGGCGGCGGAAGTGTTCTCTCCGCCCGCCGCGGAAGCCGTGGTCTTCTCCGGTTCACCGCCGGTGGGCTTTTGCGCTCTCGATTGCGAATCTAGGTCGTTGACGAGCTCGTCGATGGCGGCGCGGGTCGGTGAAGGCGGCGAGGATGCCATCCTTTGGTGGTGCGTTGTGGTGCGTTCTGCGTGCTTGGAAGCTGAGTACGCTTGGGGCAGGAAACTTGCTCTCGAGCTCGCGTTTGCGTCAATGGCGTGGGCAGTGTGGGAGTGAGGAAAGTTTCGGAGGAGGACGATGATGGCTATTTATAGCCAGATATCCGTTTAGATACGTGCCAACGGCTCTTTTGACCGTTGGATGTTCGACGCGTGTCGCTCGCCGGAAAATCCGGGAAACGAAACGACAGAGGAATGATGGCTATCTCCTCGTTTCTCGTGAGAATCTGTCAGAGATACGTTGCAGGGTTTCCCGCGTTAAACCAAGCGGCGCTTGCGTCAGCATGATTAAGGCGCTGATGTCATAAGTTCCTTTTCCGCGAAGGATCGCGAGAAGAAAGGCCGGATTTTCATAGTTCCGAGTCTTATGTTACCATCTCCTTCAAAAGGAAAGAAGAAAGAATCAAGACTGCTGAATCAAGTTTTCCCGGACAAAATGTATTGACGAAAGGCGGAGTATCAGAGTTTTGATCCTTCCTGGGGGCTACTGTCGGATATATACTGAATAGGGGTATAGAAGATGGTAGACAAAAGAGCCGGACTACCAGGGTGGCCTACATGGTAATGGGCTTAGGTCCATTGGGCGGCCCAGTAGTCCGACGCGCAGAAGCCGGATTCTAGAAGAACCCGGATCACGGCCCACGTGATCTGGCTTGGAGGAGAAGACGGATTCCTTACTTTCCAAGTTACAAGCTAAACGTAGTCTTCTAGGTTTCTTGTTCTGTAAGCCCTAATCCGGCTATTATATAAAGCCGGACGGGAGATAGATTACATAGGTTCTAGGTTCAAGCTTCACGAGCTAAAGCTCTACGCAACTCGCCGAGAAGCTCATCCTCGTCGAGTAGCTAGATCTATTCCCTCACACTGTAACCCTGTTATACGGGCTTTAGTCCCAATTAGTGAGAAGTGCAGGAGTAGGTACGCCGTACTGTCGCGACGTACCGAACCTGGGTAAAATCCCGTGTTCCGTGTTACTACGCTATCCCGTTACCCCACGTCTCTACCGTAGTCTCATGGCACCCCAGTCTATGAAAACTACTACGATGTCTCGACACCTTTGTAATCTAGTTGAATATGTAGATGTACTCTTCATCTGTTATGGTACTCAAGTGGTTTTGTTATCTACGTAGACACTTTGATCATGGTGTAAAGGTGACAGTGTGTGCATCGTGTGGTTTAGCATGATATTTATATCTTGTGTTGGATGATCCTATGAAATTGTGGCGTTTGTTTAGTACCTTCTAGGGTGCTCATAGTGACAGCATGGGGTTAACTAGATATGGGAATACAAACTTGAGGAGTGCTGTTACAGCCCTACACAATGAATTGGTGTTTGTTTCGACCGGAGAGTGATTCGGAATAGCGTAGTGAAGAGATGATATTTTTGTATTCAGTTATGTTTTTATTGTTGAGAGGTGTCCACTAGTGAAAGTAGGATCCCTAGGCCTTGTTTCTAAGCATTGAAACACCGTTTACAATTAGTTCTGCTACATGTTTGCTTTTTTGTCATTTTTATTTAAGATTGCTATTATCACTTACAATTATCCACATCACTTGTATTTTACTCTCTCTTCGCCGAACTAGTGCACATATACATCTGACAATTGTATTAAGTGTGTTGGGGACACAAGAGACTTCTTGTATCGCAATTGCAGGGTTGCTTGAGAGGGATACCTTTGACCTCTTCCTCCCTGAGTTCGATAAACCTTGGGTAATCCACTTAAGGGAAACTTGCATCTGTTCTACAAACCTCTGCACTTGGAGGCCCAACATTGTCTACAAGAGTAGAAGCGTTCATAGACATCAAGCTCTTTTCTGGCGCCGTTGCCGGGGAGTTAAGGTAAAAGGTTCTCACATCCTCGGGTGTGAGTGCTCGAAGTTATTTCCTTTAGATTCTGCAATTATATCTTTTTGTTTCTTGTTTTCACTAGTTAGGCTTATTTTTACTTGTTCCTTGTTTTTATTTTTACTCGTTAGTCTTAATGGAAAACAACAAAAATATGAGAGAGCTTTATAATCTTTATCTTGGATTAGGACATGAAGTGTTTGAAGAGAAAATTAAAAAACCTATGAAACTTTATTTGCATGCTAGTAGCAATGTTTTTAGTATAATTTTTTTTAACACAGTTATTTCTAATGCTATGGAAAAATCTAAGCTTGGGGAAGCTGGTTTTGATGAATATGACATTTTTAGTCCCCCAAGTTTTGAGGAGGAAATTTTCTTTGATGATACTTTGCCTCCAATATATGATGATTACAATGATGAATGTGTTATTTTTAAGTCCAACTACTATTAAGGAGAAAATTAATTATGATTACAATATGCCTCCTATATTTGATGATTATGGTGATGAGAATGATAATGATAGTTATTTTGTTGAATTTTCTCCCACTGCTATTAATAATAATCACTATGCTTATGTGGAGAGTAATAATTCTTTTACGTATGTGGTTCATGATAAGAATGTTTCTTGTGATATTTATGTTGTTAATTTTATTTATGATGCCACTGAAAGTTATTATGAGAGAGGGAAACATAATTTTATGCATCTAAAAAATATCAAGTTTCCCCATCTTTATGTTGAAAATTTTGAAGTTGCACTTGTTTTGTCTTCCTATGCGAGCCACTTTGTGCTTTATTGACTTGTTCTTCTACAAGATTCTTTTTCATAGGAAGTAGGTTAGACTTTTTTTTTACATTTTCTTCTTGATGCTCTCTTTTGCTTCAATTCATATTTCTTATGTGAGCATCTTCTCAAATCATCATGCCTAGCTAAAAGGCTTTAAAGGAAATCACTTCTTGGGAGATAACCCATGGTTTTATTTTTTGCTTTGTTTTTCTCAGTTTTGTTTGAGTCAAGGGGTTGTATACTTTTGTAGAAACTCCTTTGTATCTTTATTTTCATGTTTTAGTTGTTCCAAGTAAAGTTTCTGATGCGAGTTGGAGGTTGTTTTGGATTTCTGCACAGGAAACAGATTTCTGCTGTCCATAGAAAAAAATCGTATACTTCACAGAAAATCAGAATGATCTGAAATTTTTTGTGCTTATTTCTCATCTTATTCCACAACTTTTTAGTTCTTTAAGTTTTTTGATTTGAGCAATGTAAGTGTCTCGAAAAAATTCGTCTTTACAGATTGTTCTGGTTTTGACAGATTCTGCCATTTTTCTTGCATTGGCTCTTTTACGATGTCAAGTGGATTTCTTTGCTTCACGAAACATCAGTGGCTGTAGCTAATGTTTAAAATTACCAATAGAACTTGTTCCATACAGAACCAATGGATTTTTAATTGTTGCACTAACCCTCTAATGTGAATTACTGTTTGAGTATGGTGTGAATGAAGCTTTCAAGGGTCAAGAGAAGAGGTGATATATGTGATCAAGAAGAGTGCAAGGTCAAAGCTTGGGGATGCCCTCGTGGTTCATCCAAGCATATTCTTATAAGACTCAAGCATCTAAGTTTGGGGATTCCCCTTCTTCATCAACTATCTATCAGGCCACTTCTCGTGAAACTGTATTTTTTTCGGTCACATCATATGAAATTTACTTGGAGCGTCATCTATTTTTCGTTCAGTTTTCTTTTGTTTTCCTTTCTGCATTAATATCACCGGAACCCATCATACTTGTGTGTGAGAGATACACGCTCCGTTTTCATTGCTTAGAGCACTATAGTTTTCATTCTTATTGCTCTTTGAGTGTTCACTTTTTGCTAGTACCGCGTTTCGCCCTTTTTTTCATGCATCTCTTATTCAGAGATGTTAGTTTTAGTAGAGTTATGTTAGTACTCTCTTGTTTTATTGCTATATCTTTTGGAGAGTTTTTTGTTTGGTGAAAATGCTACATGTGGTAGATGGTATAACGAAAAAGCTTGGATATTCTTGTAGATCACTAAACTGTTTCACTTGATTATTTGCTGTTGTTTTGAGATATTAATATGCTTAATGGTAAACTTGCTGGTTTAGTAAAGTAAAAACAATTAATTGTTCGTCTAGAAGCTTGAAACTGTGCCACACTCGAATAACCAGTTGATAGGATAATGGTATATGACTTCCTTTGCTGATAGCAATCGTGATAGCTTTTTGTTACGCGCTACCGTCGGGGTAGCTAACAGCGACTTGTCACTGCCACGTGCCCTCTTGGAGTGATTTTCATTATGCCTTATGATATCATGATTTTATTTGGAATCTTTTAACTTGTGAGTTCTATGTTGCGGTTTTCTGGCACTTCCACCATCCATATTTGCTAGCCTCTTCGGTACTGTGCATTGTTCATTATCACATTGAGAGTTGGTGCAAACTTTGCTAGTGCATCCAAACTCCGTGGGAGAATTTCGTTCTCCTACACATAAGCCAAAATTTATCTTCCTCAAAACAACCACCATACCTACCTACCATGCCATTTCCATAGCCATTCCGAGATATATTGCCATACACCATCCATCATCATTATGTTACTTGTCATGCCTTATTGTTATTTTTCATACTGCTACACTGGCAGGAGCATTTAGTTTTATTTACATCAGAGATATTTCAGTTTGAATTATGAGTACTAAAAGTGTGATGATTCATTGTAAAATAGAGTGTTGCCCCTACCAGTGAGGCTATAAATAAATAAAAAGGCAAAAAGAAAAAAAGGCAAAAGAGAGATAATAAAGAGAGACATGGTACAACTACTATCATTAATTCCACACTTGTGCTTGGTTGGCATCATTACTTCATTTTGGAGAGAGTTCTCATATTATGACTTACATAAATATGTGGGGAACTTACATTATAGAACTTGGCTTGTATATTCTAATGATGAGCCTCCTCAAAAGAGCTCTAGGTCTTTGTGAGCAAGCAAGTTGGATGCACCCCCACTAGTTCCATTGGAGAGTTTTCGTACACTTATAGCTCTATGTGCATCCGTCGTATGGTAATCACTACACCTTACATAACTTCCATTATAAGACTTCCTCTTGTCTAATGATCACTTTCAGTTGTGTGAGACTTTCTTCCATTGACCATCCAAACCACCCATAATGTTGTTTTAGCCACAACATCCTGGTGCTAGGAACCAATACAGAACACTTGCTTGTTTTGAGTGCACAATTAATTGAATGGTTTTCCTACGTGCATATTATTGTCACTTGAATTGATCCTAACAGGAGTTGTTGTGAGAGTTTGATGCGTTGGATGATTATATTGTTGTTCTTGAAGCTTAAATCATCTTTATTATACTTTTCACAGTGGATTGTCTTTTAGTATTGATTCATTGAAAGGTTTTACTTTGTTTTTCATAATGGTTTATACATTACTCTTTGATATCAAATATAAACCATAGCCTTTAATCATTTGATTCTAGTTTACATGCTTTACATTACTATGATGATCAAGTTTATGTTGGTAGCATGTCACCTCAGAAATTATTTGTTTTGTCGTTTACCTACTCAACGACGAGTAGGAACTAAGATTAGGGATGTTGATACGTCATAAACGTACCCCTAATTTCTGATGTTCCATGATTGTTTTCATGTTATTACCCACATGTTTGCTATACACTTTATGTCATTGTTATCGATTTTCCAAACTAACCTATTGACAAGATGCCACAGAGCCAGTTCCCCATTTTATGCTGTATTTAGTTTCAGGAAAATTGTTCTGGAAATATTCTCGGAATTTGATGATTCAAAAGCCAGAAGTCTTAGAATTCCCGACACGTCCTGGAAGTCTAAAGAAGACCTGGAGGGGTGCCCTAGAGCCCCCACACCATGCCTCCGCACGGGCCAGCCCCTGGCCGCGCCGGGGGGTGGTGTGGGCCCCTCAAGCGCCCACCGACATCGCCCTTTCGCCCATATAAATCCCTCGATGCATAAACCCTAAAGGAATCGGCCTTTTCCACCAAAAACATCCGTAGCTCCGCCGCCGCCGCCGACAAGTTTCGGGGGACATAAATCTCTGTTCCGGCACCCTGCCTTGACGGGGAAGTGCCCCTGGAGCCATTCCCATCGACTCCACCGCCATCGTCATCGCCGTTGATGTCTTCTATGACGAGGAGAGAGTAGTTATCCCTCGGGGCTTACCAGTAGCTATGTGTCTCATCTCTATCTCCCATGGTGTGATCTTTATGTGATCTTGAGCTTTGTAATCTAGTTGAATATGTAGATGTACTCTTCATCTGTTATGCTACTCAAGTGGTTTTGTTATCTCCGTAGACACTTTGATCACGGTGTAAAGGTGACAGTGTGTGAACCGTGTGGTTTAGCATGATATTTATATCTTGTGTTGGATGACCCTATGAAATTATGGCGTTTGTTTAGTACCTTCTAGGGTGCTCATAGTGACAGCGTGGGATTAACTAGACATGGGAATACAAACTTGAGGAGTGTTGTTACAGCCCTACACAATGAATTGGTGTTTGTTATTCGACCGGAGAGTCGGAGTGGCGTAGTGAAGAGATGATATTTATGCATTCAATTATATTTTCATTGTTGAGAGGTGTCCACTAGTGAAAGTAGGATCCCTAGGCCTTGTTTCTAAGCATTGAAACACCATTTACAATTAGTTCAGGTACATGTTTTATTGCTTCCAATTTTTATTTCAGATTGCTATTATCACTTACAATTATCCATATTACTTGTATTTTACTCTCTCTTCGCCGAACTAGTGCACCTATACAACTGACAATTGTATTAGGTGTGTTGGGGACACAAGAGACTTCTTGTATCGTAATTGCAGAGATACTTGAGAGGGATACATTTGACCTCTTCCTCCCTGAGTTCGACAAACCTTGGGTAATGTACTTAAGGGAAACTTGATGTTGTTCTACAAACCTATGCACTTTGATCCCCAACACCGTCTACAAGAATAGAAGCGTGCGTAGACATCAGTGACCCAGAAATTGAAATGCATTACTTCGATGTCGAAGTAGTACAATCGCGATCGAGGAACGACAGGGCCGCCATTGCAGAGCTTGACAGAGATCGTGATATTGCTTGGAGGAGAGGGTGCTGCCGGTCGGAGCAAAAGGGTAGAGAGGAATCGTACGGAGCGTGATCGATCGAGAGGAAAGGATATATATATATATATATATATATATATATATATATATATATATATATATATATAGACACCCTATTTGGCACCCTGGGTGCAGAAAATTTATTTTGCACCCATAATTTATTTTATGTTTCCAAGTCAAAAAAAAATGTTACGTACGTTTTGATCCATAAGAGAATACTTGGCATAAAAAATTAAAAATGTGAGTCATACTAACATAAAAGTCATAAAAACACCATTAAAATATGTATTTTTTTTTCATATTTTTGTACCGTCACATAAATAAAAGTTTTATGTTATGTATATAGTTTCTAACGTTCTATTCGACATAAGGAATACGACAAAACTTACGTGACATAAAAATCATGCACGGTTCAAAAGATATAGGGTGGGTGTAGAATAACTATTTTGCACCCTGTGTGTCAAATAGCGCGACTATATATATATATATATATAGGACTCCTGTTATATACTCCTGGGTGTACATACTCCTATACTCAATATACCACATATATGAGGGTATTATACGCCTTTATTATTTTTATATACCTCATTAATTATTCTAAGATACCTCAATACAATTTGTATGGAAAAAATCTCATCAGAGTCCTCGATTATTTCAATATACCATTTGTACATACGTAAAATCAGTATATGTACACATAATATAAAATATGTAGAATTTAATGAATTTTTTTCAGAAAATTCATTTTGGGGTATCTAGTATTAAATAATGAAGTATATTAAAAATAATAATGAGGTATATGTGGTTCATTTATGTGGTATATTTGCATGTGAGAGTACGTACACCCAGGGGTACTGAACCATTTTCCTATATATATATATATAAAAGACTCTTATATTATTCTGCACCCGGACCCAACAGTGCATCAACCGCTCGTGGCCTGCGCGCATAGCAAGAGCGATAAGATTATGTCGCATGCAAGAGACATAAGATTATGTCCCATCCAAGTGCTTTGCCTGCGCTTGATTCCGAACAACACTGGGCAGTTGCAACCGAGCAGTCTCAGACATGCACGCGATGTAAAATACATTGGGCCAACGTGAGAAAGCCACTAGAAGCGGATGGATTGACGTCAGAAACGTGCTGGCTCCATCTGCCACCGATCATGATAAAATATTAATCAATCTACAACGCCTTCCACCAATCGTGATAAAATATTAATCAATTTTTTTTATAACGAACCTATGTAAAGAGTTCATAGTTCCTACGTAAAACTTTCGGTTTTGTTACATAGCCAAGTAGCAGCTAGGAGAAACCTAAAATAACAGCCAAATCATCCTAGTAGACCTAAAAATACAATAGAACTAAGGTAAACTCATATCGGGTACACATACTATATTATACATGCAATGCAAAGGCTGAAATCTGCAATCCATTATTTGCTAAAAAAATTACCACATAAGTTCTGGAAAGCACATAAAACTCTAACATAAGAATTCTACATGGCTCGATGCATCGATGAAAAAGCAACAAAATAATTATTGGCACATAAAAGAATAGCAATATGGTGAGTAATTTCTATTCATAGTTTATACTACAAAGCTACACCATTTCAAATTTATATCCAGATGTATAATGATAGAAAATAATACAGTTCGTTCAATCATCTATACAACTTCAGTAAAATCAGCTAGAAGTTGGTTTCCGCCTCTTGAGTGGTAAGGGTGCAGACGTCATGTTGGTTTCTTCTCAATTTCCCAGCAATTCTCCTCAATGGTGAGTAATTTGCTTTTGGTTCCTGAAACGGCAGATAGTAATCCATAAGAAGTATCTCAAAATATTTGTAAAGAAAAATGTTACAAATAGACAAGTATATTAGAAAAATACTTTTATCCAAATGAAGAGCATAGAAAAAATAAATGCATTACTAAACCGAAGATGTATATTTAGGTTTAATCATAAACAAAGTTATCAGGATTCTTCTGTACTTATAACAACTATCAACACAAGAATAAGAACTAGCATCATGATTCGTGTCATGACTGAATGGCCCATATTACGCTACATAAATTGTGGCCTCATGTGACCCCGGAAAAAAATCAACAATTTAGAATGTCATCTATGCTCAATGGCCAGCAACTGGAATATCTTATATCGTACATTCCCAGATTTAAAATACACTTGACTTAGGGAAAAATCTACAAAGACTCAGAAAATTATCAAAGTTCGAAGCGAAAAAACTACAGGCCAAACCAACTTCCATGCATATAGCATTCATACTATCATCAATTTTCATTTCACATGTAAATAGTATAACTGGGAATCTGAAAAGCTAAGAAGCATTTGTGAGTAAGAGAACACCATGGGGAAATCATAAAAAAGGAGAAGCGTATGACAAACAAAAAGACGTATATTTCTGAGTACAAAAGGTATCGCCAACTATCACACATGCGCAATCACAAGAGTCACTGCTACACATAACATATTTTCGTATGTAGAACAACTAATCTGTAATAAACATTACATCATAATTCGAGATTTAGAATGTCATCTACGCACAGTTGGTAGCGCTAACGTAACGGAGGCGCTGTCTGATTACGACGGTTGGTCGAGGTCACGGACCGCGGCAGCTTTCAGAGAGTGATTGATTTGTCTACACAATCAACGCCTAGAAAATTAATTGCATAAACCGGTAGTATACTGGTAATCCATGGATCGCTTTTTATACTACAACAAGCAAGTAAGCTCATCAAGAAACTACCATTACTTGTAAGAGACGGTCTATTCTTTCGATATCAATGTATCCTCTAATATAGAACTTATTTTCTAGCAAATTCACCTCAGATATCCCGCACAAACAGAAGTGCATTACCACATCTCTGCTTGCAAGAGTAGCACACATTCAAATATCAAAGAACCACCAGGACAAGGACTGGTGCAGCTCAAGTTTTCACCCAGGTGCAAGAAACTTCACCATAGTATTCTGAACATCACTAGACAATGAGCAAAATGGACAGAGAATTAGCATAGGAACCAAGAAACTAAACGATCCATCCAAAGAATCACCTTTTGAAAAATAAATTAACCCATTACTGAAGGTGAGATGACCTCAAGAAGAGCAAGAGAATTTTTGTTTTCACAACACGATGCAGTTCAACAGATTTCAAAGTTAGTCATATCCTATGCACCAAACTTCATACTAAAGATAAGCAATCACGTATATTTACTCTACCCACCAAATATTTAACCAAGAGAATATCTAACAAATAGGCATTAACCAAATCTGGAAGTCATGAACTGGATTGATTGAACACTTTTTGGTTACGCATGTTTTTCCTAAATTGAAAGATGTGGTATATAATATTGTATAGCCTTGTGTACGAGGAAATGGTTACATAACTTCAGAGCTTTGTTTTTTCTGTTAGTATCTTCAGCCATAGATGATTACGGCACTAAAGCTTTTGCTATAAATCGGACCAAAGAAACTTATGTTGCTTTCCGACATGCAGAAGATAGCGAATGCGGACACAATTGTTTGAGGCCTTCTTGAGCTATCAAACAAGAAGAAATTGCATACTTATTTCTAAAATAAATACAAAGCTTAGAAATAGGTAAAGTATGTATTCATATGGTTGGCAGATTCATCTTTGTTCAAACCTAATTTATCACTGCAACAAATATAATTTATCCGACTCTAATACAGGTATCTTCGAACTTAACATTCTTTCCCTTGGAAGTGAAAGCATCAACGCAATGTTTCCAAAAAGGGAGAAGTTCCATCAGACTGGATCACCACAACAAGAATGTCCAACTATTGTGAATAACAGAAGTAGTTCTTTCATGAGTCTTCTTGTGTTCGATAATAGTTTGGTACTCCCTCTGTCTCATAATAATTGTCTCAAAGTTAGACAAAAGTGGATGTATATAGACATATTTTAGTATCAGATACATCCAGTTTTGTCCAAGTTTGAGACAATTAATTTGAGACGGAGGGAGTATTATAATAATTTGGATCGGTGGCTTGACCTCAAAATTTGCATTGGTTTTTTAACATGCTTCAAGTCATATAAGAACCTGTCTTCTCTGCTCGTTCTGAATAAAGAAACAACTAGAGTGGACAGACAGCCACCGTACCTCAAGTCAAAGCCAAGCGGCATGCCCCACCCGACGTGAAACGACCCATAGCTTAGGCTGCCTGTCGCCAAGGATGATGTCGATGCCGCCTGCAACATTTCATATTCTGGCGGTTATTATTCTGAAAGTCCTTCAAATTGACTTTACAACACATGCATTGCACACCTTAACTGAAATAATAGGCCATCATATAGCTAGCAAGACAACATAGAGAGATAGAGTTTGCAAAACCAACATCTGAGATCTCCTATGGAGAGAAATAACAAACTAAACTCTAGGCCTGGCGGTTGTTGCCATGCTCTTGCAGCATCTCAACCTTTTCACATCAAAGCTGCACACTGGTATGCAAGAAAAACGAAAGAGAACATGTTGCTTACAGTAGAAGGTGTCTGGCTAAAGCAGCTGAGCGGATAATTACGGAAACTCGGCGGCGGCCACCTTCGCTGAGAAATTGATCAGTCTGCACCATGCAGAGATGATAGTTGGATGTCGACGCCGTGCGCGCCCACTGCCTGCCTGCAATACGCCGTTCACCACATCGCCATTGCCGCCGGCAATCAGGCCGCCATCGATTCGGCAGGCCGGCCACGACGCCGCCGATTCCACCCGCCGGCAAGCACGACACCGCCGAGTCGGCAGGAGCCTGGACGGCGGCGCTTCAAGGCAGAGGGGAATGGATCCGTGGAGCAATTCGTGACAGCGGTGCTCAATATATTTAAAGCGGAGGCGGAGGAGACGGTTCCAGGGCAAATGATGCGGAATAGACGACGGTCAGGCGGAGGATACGACAGTCATTGCGGGGCGGAAGATACATCTTGGTAGCATTGAGGAACAGGGTAGCCACTAGAGGATGGGGAATACCGGAAGGCTGCCGAACAGCTATGCGAGGCAGAGAGAAAGCAATCTGCTGCTCTCCACCGCTGCGCGGCCAACCAGGACGCTGATGCCGCCTGCAGCGCTGCGCCGCCGACCGCAACCACCACATGTCTGAACCATGACGCCATTGCGGCAGATATAACGGGTCGACCATGGCGCCCCCGATTCGACCCGCCAACCACGACGGAGCCGAGGGCATCCGGAGCATGCAGAGGTCGCCACCGGCCGGTCACCCGCTCGCCGCTGTTGCGGTCAATTCCGAACCGTCTCGCCGCCGCGAAAAGGGGAAAATGAGGTCAGCTCCCAAGGCCATGACCGAAATCGTCTGGAAATAAACCGTCGGGGTAAATAAAAAATAAAAATTACTATGCTGGAGCGGAGGTCGCGAGCCGCGCGGACATGATGAAACCAAATTAGCAGATGCGCCATGGTGCGCATGCTCGTGTATGAAATATTGTTCAATTTGTACAGTTATATACTATGCATACCTTAGATACTTGTACCGTGGATATATACGACGTATATATATATACCCCAGCTATTCAACACTCTCTTGCAGAATAACTATTCTGCACAACTTTGTGAACTTCTATTTTAGAACAAAGTGAACTTTCGATTAAAAATAATGTGAAATTCCCAAACGGAACTATCTGATTCTCTGTTTTGCGGACAACGTTTTTAACGTGATTTTCAAACCGCTTGTCGGAATGACGTATACGATATACCGATGGATAGGTATGAAAATGTCACAACTTTTTCGCTTTCACGGATTTTCTAAATTCTCTATGATTTTAAAACAATTTTAAATATATTGAGCACCGCTGTCACGAATTGCTCCATTTTTCTATAATATTTTGGCCGTGATTTTTGGATCGCTCATCCGATTGATGCAAATGATATGTCGTTAAAAATCCTTAGAAATTGTGCAACCTTTTCATTTTTACGGATTTGTCAAATTCGTTATCATTTTGAAACAATTATAAATATACGAAACATTGTTTTCACGAATTTCTCCGTTTTCGTACAGTATTTTGGCCGTCATTTTTAATCCGCTCGTCCAATTGATGCAAATGATACGCCGTTTGAAAGGTATGGAAATTGCGCAAATTCTATATCTCTAGTGTTTTTTCAAAAAATTATTTATCGTTTAGGAGCAGTTTCAAAAATACGAAAATACACTTTAGACGAATTTCTGCGTTTTTCACAGTATTTTGGACTCTATTTTCAAACCTTTTATCCGATTGATACAAATGATATTCCGTTGAAAGGGTATGGAAAATACACAACTTCGATATCTCTAGCGAGTTTTCGAAATTTCTTATCGTTTAGGACCAGTTTCGAAAATATTAAAATACAGTTTACACGAATTTCTCCGTTTTCGTATAGTATTTTGGACGCCATTTTCAAACCATTTGTCCGATTGATGCAAATGATATTGCATTGAAAAGGTATGGAAAATGCGCAGCTTTTCTATTTCTGGGCTATGTCAAAATTCTTTATGGTTTAAGAGCAGTTTTACAAATAAACAATTATGTCTTCTGGACTTTTATGCCCAACAGACAGTGCTTTTGAAATTATTTTCAAACCGCTTATCGAAACGTAACAAATGATATGGTGTTGGAAATATATTGACTAGGTGCAATTTTTTCATAGAGTTATGGTTTTCCAAATTCGATAGGATTTTTTGATTAATTTTGAAAATACGATAAACAGATATATGAGATTTACATGAGAACGATTCAAATTTGGTAAGGTTATTTTGCTTGATTGGGTGTGGCAGAATAAAATAGTTAAATTAAACTTATATCATAGCAAATTGCATATGGGGACAGTCGATTTGGCTAATCGGAGCTCGGATGTTCGATTTCTATGCATAATATTTTCGTCCGGAAAAACAGAGGACATTGAACTTCCTGATATATAGGTTCTGAACTTCTGTTTTATGTGTTAGTGAACTTCTGATTCTTATTATTTTGTTCCGTATCGTGCAATTTTTTTTCACGAAAAGCATATTATAATGAAGTTCATGTGTGGAGGTAGCGAAACTCTGTTTTATGTTTTAGTGAACTTCTGTTATATGTGTTACTGAACTTCCTATTGCGATGTTGTTTTTTGTCGTGCACTGTTTTTCTCACATCAAAAAACAGAATATAATGAACTTCATAATGTAGAGGTAGTGAACTTATATTTTATCCATTAGTGAATCTCGGTCATGATTTGTTGATCTGTGTAATTCACTGTTTTTTCGTCCCGAAAAAACATAATATAATGAACTTCATTACGTAGAGGTTCTGAACTTTTGTTTTATTTGTTAGTGAACATCTAGTCGCTAATTTTTGTACCTTATCGCCTGTCGTACTTTTGTAGTGAACTCCCCATACATGGGGAACTAAACTTCCCATATTTGATGAAGTGAATTCCCCATAAAGGATAAAGCTAGCTTCGAGATGACAAATATTTTCTAATCGTTCTATGATTTTCATATTGGAATTCAATGTTTTTTAGTGTGAATTTTCTAAAGTTAACTATAAAAAACATGTCAAACCGAGTGAAGTAGTGAACTTCAATTTTTTATACACTGAACATCCCCGCGCCCTCTCCATAAAGGGAGTGAACTTGTCGTGGTTTTTTCAAGGCAAGTGTCCTCATACGAGAACTAGATTTCGAGGCCATTGCTTCTAAGCGTAACTTTGAAAGGGTTAAGGTGGAAACGAGAGACGCGAGTTTACCCAGGTTCGGCCCCTCTATTGAGGGAAAACCTACTCCTGCCTTCTCACTATCAGGGAACAAGGTCTCGATTACAAAGGGCGATTCCGACTTTCGATGTCTCGAGCTACCTTGTTGTTGGTTTAGAACCTGTATATCTACGTCCTAGGGTGTCGCCTTATATACTGGACGAGACCTCCGGGTTACAGGGAAGTCCGGGTCACACTCGTCCTCGGAGTCCTAGCTCTTTTCGGCTCCTGGCCGCCTCGCTCCGGTTCTTGTCATGTCTCGGCTACTCCCTGCCGGCCTTGAACTGCTCTATAGGCTCTCGAGCTTCCATGTCTTCCCTCCTAGGCCTTGGGCCGGTTCCTTTATACAATCCGGGTTATACTCACCGTTACCCGGTTCTTCTTGACTTAACCCGGTTCTTCTTGACATAACCCAGGTTAAGTATCTTAGACCGGATGGGATGATCTCCGGTTTATATTGGTGGCTGGTAAGGCCCCCCTTACCTATTCCCCCAACATTAGCCCCCAGGTTAACATGAACGCCTAAGTTTGAACTTAAGAAGTTCACGTTAAGATTTCTTGGAAAACTTTCAATGCTAATCTTTTAGTCCAAGAAAAAATAACCTCCCAGAATATCTGTTCCGGATTATTCGGGAATCGTCATTATTGTCAGGATCATATCTTTCCAGTTTTTAGAAAGATAACTCCGCACCTTATCACCAAGATCTTGGTAATAAAAAAGATTTGGTTTATCCCGGATTCTTCTCCGCGTATTTTACTCAGAAAAAATCTCAATCTCGGATCCAATCTCATCGTATATTTCCTGCAAAAATGTTAATCTGGAGGGGCTTTTGTGCAAAAATTACAACTTAACCCTAGGGTTTAGGCCCCGCCTATAAATAGCAGGGGTACGGCCCCCTGGGCTCATTCGCTCTCCGTGCCCTCCACTTCATCTTCCACCTCTAAACCAAGCTCGAGAGCTCTCTTTTCTTTCCTGCGCCGCCGCGACCGAAGCATCACCGGCGTTCACCTCAAGATGGTGAAAGACAAGAGCTTGGCGTCCAAGGCCGGCGGAAAGGGGAAGAAGAAGAAGACCGGAGGGGCTTCCGGTTCTAGAGCTGCCTGTTCAGGCAGAGGAAAAATGCAATTAAACTGGTGTAAGTCGGAGATGCCCATGGCCGGCTTACAGAGATGGAAGAATCCGGGTTACTGCCCAAGGACTTATCTTGGCGTGTCCCTGGGAATGAGATCCAGCCCAAACCTGGGCCGGGCGAGGTAATAGTTTTTGAAGCCCACATTCTCCGTGGGTTTCGTCCACCCGGGTCTCTCTTTTTTCGCCGGCTCTTGAGTTATTATGCCCTCCGTCCTCAAGACCTCCCACAAAATTCCATTCTCAACGTTAGCAACTTCGTAGTCCTCTGTGAGGATTACCTCCAAGTAGAGCCAAACTTAGACCTTTTTCTTGAGTAGTTCTATTGCAACAAACATCCAGAGGTTGCAAGGGGTGAACTTATACACTGCGGGGGGTTTCGTTCCAAAGGCAGAAGGACATTGCCTTTCCGGACATTCCTCTGGCCAGCAACCCCAAGCTGTGGCAGAAATCTTACTTTTATAATAAAAAAACCTGTCCTGAAGGTGAACCGGCACTTCCGGGTTACCGTCCTGAACGTTTAATCTACACCAGCACCATGACTTCCTATGCCAAATCCTCTGATAGAATCAAAATCCGGCCTCTCCTAAAACGTGTAACCTCGTTGATAGTTCACGGGCTTACGGGTTTAGACTTAACCAAAACCTGGGTAGATTGGCGTATCCAACCTCTCATTATCAGGGACCGGCTGTTCCATGAATATGCCGGTTCATTAGATTCCATGCGATATTCTGAGTCTATAGTATCTAAGTCAGAGATGATAAACTCCTCAAAGCTCCTGGTTGGAGTCAAGCAAGATAGGTAATTCGATGTTGGTCTGGCACCGTATAGCTCCTCCAACCCGGCTCCTCCTATAAGTTTCTTTTGTTTTGAGTAACTTTTACCTTTCATAACTGTGCATAATCTAACCTTGAGTTTGTCTGGTTTACAGCTCTCAGACCCTTTCTGGGTTACCACAGAGGATCCTGCCACTCCTTCCGAAGAAGATGACTCGGAGGAAACAAGTGACGAAGAGGATCAGTTTTCTGATTTGATTCCCTTGGTCACTTGCACAATCAATTAGATGACGCTGGTTACTCGCAGGGTGAGCAGGTAGAGCAGGAGGACGCCGGATTAGGTGAGGGGCAAGCCACTAAGTATGCGTCGGATCTGGACTCGCCGGTTAACAGCCCTTCGGATCTTAATCCTTCCACTCCCATTACCGGATCCAACGTGGTGGTTGAGAAAGATTCCCCCGCAGGCCACAAGAGGACCCGGCAGGCAGTTGGAAAGGTGCCTATCTCTAGATTGTCCAAAAATCCCTTGAAACCATCCTGACATGTAGAGCAAACGCAAGATGATGAGGAGGGGAACAAGAGAAAGAGGACCCGGAGCTCCAGCTCCAGTGAGTTAGAACCAGGGTTGCCTGAGAAAACTCCGCTTCGTCGGGTCTCGCAAGCTCAAGTTTCACCCACTGCTTCACGTCCCTTAGCCGGAAAAAATAAGGACCGAGCTGAGTCATATTTTTCATTCAGATTATCCAAACTCAGATTCATCCCACTTTAGCGGGGCTAGTGAGTTCTCCATTAACTCTGGGTAAGCTAGCTTTTCCACCTTCTGTTTATTTCTGCTAACACTTTGGTTATACGATCTAACTTATGGTTATCCCTTTACTGCAGAGCCCAAGCTGTGCTGAAATTAAACCCCGTCTCATCCGCTGCTCCAGCTATTGACCTTGAGAAGAAAGACCTTGGAGAAGAGAATGATGAACCGACTGCTCCATTGCCGGGTCATATGGATGTAACCATTGGAGAACAGGAAGAAGAGGTGAACCCGGTTGACAA
The DNA here is from genome assembly GCA_028641055.1 of Alopecurus myosuroides. Taxonomy (NCBI): domain Eukaryota; kingdom Viridiplantae; phylum Streptophyta; class Magnoliopsida; order Poales; family Poaceae; genus Alopecurus; species Alopecurus myosuroides. The sequence continues at coordinate 123,082,825 of CM054058.1, forward strand.
TGTCCCGGGTAATGATCCTCTGGTTGAAAATGAAGCTGTTCAAGACCCAGATGTGGTCATCACTGGATCTTAGGCTACCTAGGTCATTGGGACTTCCACAGTGCTCTCCAAAATTACTGAAGACCTGAAGGGGAAACCGGAAGAGAAGAGAACCCCTCCTAGCCTGAACATTGTAGGCCAAGGTTTTGACGCGCTAATTCAAGAGCTTTCTGAGAATCGGTGCCGCACCGATGGTATCGTAGAGTTTCTGAAACAGAAATATGAGGTAACCTCAATGTGCATAACCTGTAGCCCTCAATCTTCTAGTTTATATTTGTAATATATACTTGAAGATTTTACCATATAACTTTTTTAAAGCTGAATGCATGTAACCCCCAAGTGTCGGTTTATAATTTCATTGCAAACCGGGACTTGTTCTTCATTTTTGTTTAACCGTAGGACTTGAACTGAAATTGTGTATCCCCCAAGGGCTGGGTTGCAAGCCTGCAGCTGCCCGAGACTTAGACATGACTCTGAAGATGCTATAATTGGTTATGATCTCGCCATTGTCTGGGTTATAATATGTCAAGTCATAAGTCCCTTTAGCTTATAATTAAAACCTTATGACAACTTGTTCTAACGTAGCCAATAATTGTGCAGAGTCTTGAATCCTCCTCGCAAAAGGAGGTTTCCAATCTGAAGAGCCTGCTAGCACAAGAGGCGAAGAAAACTGAGGAGGCCAAGACCCGGCAAAGAGAGCTTAAAGACCAAAACACTTAGGTAGCTAAGACTTGGTCTGTGCTGCAGCAGGACTTTTAGAACCGGGAAAAGGTTCTTATTTAAAGGGCAGAAAAAGCTGAAAAAACCCAGGAGGAAACCCGTACCAGTTTCACCAATTTCAAGGATCTGCTGAGAGATATCACTAGCAGTGTTTTTGGTAAGTTTCTCTGAATCATGATCCTTGGGTTAATGCTTTACGTTTCTGCTTCATTATCTCCTTTGCTATGTTACCTATAGCTTGGTTTTGATCACAGAATGTTATTGGAACTTGTAGGCAGGATGCACGACAATAACCTCAAACTCTCTGACATGAAACTGAAGGATCTGTTCACCTTGATCCGGCAACTATATGTTGGGGTGGAGAATGTATTAAAGCTGTACGAAACTGGGACAATCCTCCTAAGAGGCTTAGTGAGATGCTCGTGGAACTTTCTCAGGTACCTCAATGGACAGAAGAGCATAAACTATCATCCTGCCACCGTGGAGCCATCAAGGTTATGTCCCTGGCGAAATCCTATCACCCGGAATTTGATCCGGGTCTTCTCGTGAAGGGCTTCCCAGAGTATAAAGCTGATATGTCCAAGTATGACAAAAAAGACTTCGCCAAGATCGAGAGATATTGCCGGTTTCAGGTTTGCACTATTGCCAAAAAAGTTAAGCTGAAGCATCTATGTCCGGGTTATACTTCGTTCGGTGAGCTCAAAATGCCCTTTACTCCTCAAACGATGGCTTCTGTCTGCCAAGTCCCGCAGAAGAGTCGGCTCTCTATAGCCTCTTCGTTTGGTGTGCCTCAAACTTTCACTCCCTCTGTTTCTGCTCCACCTTGTCCTTTATACGAACCGGAGAACACTACTGATGCTCTGGCTCAGCTGGAGTGGAAGTACATTCCTGCCGATGAGGTTAAAGGTACAGAGATCATCCAGGTAATAGTTGAGCCGGAGACTCAAGACCCGGAGCCTGAAGATCCGGCGACTCAAGATGTGGCCCAGCAGAAAGGAAAATCTGCTGCGGAGTAATCATTGGATTTCTGCAAAAACAATAATTTGGCCCTGATGGGTCTGTAATAGGCTAGATAAACTGCTTTATTTCTAGTCCTATTTTTTAAAGTGCGCATGTGCACTTATGCTACAATCTGGTGTGTAATAACCCGATTTCCTGCGAGGTTATGCGAAGATATTTCCGGTTTACAAGTTTTTGCAATACCTTTTATTTGTTATTCAAAGTTTTCCTTTACTTAGTTTTTCTTGGCTATCTAGCTCAGCCAGTTTTTCGCATGACATATTCTACTGTTCTAACTCTGGTGAGTTCAGGGTCATAGTAACCCGGTCTTGCCGGGTTATAACATGATTTACTCGTCCAGGTTTAAACATATAGGTCATAAATTTGTGTGTAACCACTGACTGGCAGGCAAGCATAACCAATATATTTTGGCATATGCTAGATTCTTGAGATATAGACCGTGTTCTAGCATCAACGCACAAGTAATCATATGTGAAAAATGTTTTGCCATAATGATAGCTGTATGAGACAAATGTTAGTAACTCAGATTTTGTCTAAGTCTGCATTTTATTGCCAATCATAACATAGCGATTACAATGATCCTATGTATAATATGGCCTCAACTGGGCTATGCTCCATGGTCTTCCAGTTTCGTACTCAGATGTTCGTGATTTATCAGCATCACGCATATCAATTAGGTAATATGGCCCATTATGTAGTTTCTTACTTACTACAAATGGTCCTTCCCATGGAGGACTTAGCTTGTGCATCCCGTCCTTCTTTTGGATCAAGTGTAACACTAAGTCCCCTTCTTGAAAACTTCGAGTTATAACTCTACGGCTATGATAGCGACGCAGGTCTTGCTGATATATGGCTGACCTGGATGTTGCGAGATCGTGTGCTTCTTCTAAAGCATCAAGCGAGTCTGGACGAGCTAACTCATTCCGAGTCTCCACGTAAGCAGCCACTCGTGGTGAAAACTGCCTCAACTCCATAAACTAGGAAAAACGGTGTATAACATGTTGATCTGTGATGGCTAGGTTGAGACTCCAAGTGCAGAGTGTGTAGCTAGTGGCAAGCCTTCTTCCCTACGAGGGTGACTCGAGGGTTTATATCGAACTCTTGGGGAGCCAGTATTTCAGCAGTTGTCTTCCAAGCTTCCTCCAGGATCCTGCAAACAAATAGAGAGTTTTGTGCCCTCAACCTCACCAAGTGGTTGTCAAGCACAAGGCGTGAGACTTATAAATTGCAATGCAAAACTGAAAGTAAATGTGCAATAATTAAATCTACTGCTAAATGCAAATGAGAAAATAAATATGAAATGGATTGTTTTTGTATTTTTGTGATGCAAGTGGTGATGGAGATAATGTAAATTCAAATTGGAGATGCAAGTAAAGTAAAGTGCAAGTAAAGTAAATTGCAGCAAAGTAACTAGAGTGTTTTCTTATAATTAAAATAGGTCCGGGGTTCATGGTTTCACACTTGCATTCTCTCAAATAAAGTGGTAGACGGTGGACATAAAGAATTACATGTTAGATTACAATAACATGTTTAACACTGAGTACTTTCATATGGGCATCACGTCCTAGCATAGAGATCTCTACGGTCATATTGATCCCTCTTAATCTCCACCAAGATGCGAAATAAATCATAACACCTCGATAATTAAGGAAAAACCAGAGTATAGCTTTAAGCAATGTGACATGAAGTTGAAGTAAGAACTTGCTAGATCTAGTCATGGAGATTGATTAGTGTCACTTAAAATCCCCGGTAACAAGGTACTCCTTTTTATCCCTAGTGAGGTAACTAAGAAAGGTTTAACAAAACCTAAGTGGATCGTTGAACTTCTGTCACTTTCACAGCACTAGCCACCCCCCGTTACTCCAAGTAATGCACCCATCACCCCACACACGCTCTCAAGAACTAGATTGATCAAAGCTAGCAAATAAGAACGGGGTACATAAGATACATCTACTCAAATAACTCAAGAGGAACAATTGCAATCTCGGATTCAATAACTCATAGAAAAGATCCACCACGTAGGAATTACAACGGTGCCCGTAATCATGTGAGGCAGCTCATACGGATCTAATTAGTGAAGCACATAGAGAAAGAGAGAGAGAGATATAGGTGCTACTTCCACAAACCCATAGCCCTGGGGTGGACTACTCCCTCTTCATGGAGATGTCGATGGAGATGACGTTGGAGGGGTAGGAGATCACACCGGCGGCGGCCCGCCAGAGGTTTCCCCCTCCAATCTGGAACTTCTGGTCTCTGTTTCGGTGTTTCGGCGGAGCTCTCTCCGTAAGGGTACGGGGGACCCTTTTTATAGTCGGTTTTAGGTCAAGACAGAGTCGGTAAGTCGAAGATGGAAGGAATTGGGGCCACAGGGGCCAAAAGGGGGCCTCTCACGCGGCCAAGGAATCTGGCCGCGTGGAGGGTCCTCTTTTGGGCCTCCGTGCCCAATTCTCGTGGATCCTTCGCCCGCGAGTCTTCTCCTTCCAAGAAAATGACCCCCGCAGATTTTCAGGTCATTTCGCGGAAGTTTGCCCCCTGAAACGTCAAAAATATAGAAAACGGGGTGTTCTGACAGGCAGGGTTAATTCCATAAAAGTTGGGGGACTTTGTAATTTAACCCCAAAATACTATAAACATTGAATTATACCCTTATATGATGCAATATGTAATAGAAAACCATGTGAAAATATGCAAAATTCATCTATGCATTTTACATGCGTCAATCTGTTCGGAGTGGTTCTTATGCTCCATAAGACAGCGGGTAACTCTTCGACCCAACACCCAACAATTTTTTCCAGTGGTACCTGAAGCCTAGGTTTGATACCCTTGAGTAACTCATGGTTAGCTCGTTCTGCCTGTCCATTGGACTGTGGGTGTGCTACTGAAGCAAGGTCAAGCCGTATATGGTCCTGTTCACAAAACTTCTGCATCTCTCCCCCTGACAAATTTGTCCCATTGTCTATTATAATGTTGTGTGGGTAACCAAATCTGAAGATCAACTTTTTAAAAACTTGACTGATGTAACCACGTCACATTTACTGATTGGTTCTGCTTCTACCCACTCTGTGAACTTATCGACTGCCACTAGAAGATGAGTCTTTTTATCAAATGAACTTTTTAAAGGTCCTACCATGTCTAGTCCCCAAACTGCAAAAGGCCAAGTTATGAGAATCATACGTGAATCCTGAGCTGGCACGTGATCCTGCCTTGCATATCTTTGACATCCTTCACAAGTTTTCCCTATTTGTTCCGCATCAGCATTTGCCGTAAGCTAGAAAAAACCATGTCTGAAAGCTTTTTTTACCAAAGATCTTGAATTTGTGTGATGGCCACAATCTCCTGAGTGAATTTCCCTCAAGATCTGACATCCTTCTTCTAGAGAAACACATCTCTGAAAGATTCCAGTCGCGCTTCTCTAATACAACTCACCATTTATAATTGTATATGATTTTGACCTTCGGATAACCTGTCGAGCCATAACCCCATCATGCGCGAGTTCACCCCTCATGAGGTACGTTAAGTATGGTTCAGTCCACTCTGGGATTGTATGCAGTGCGGCTACCAATTCTGATTCTGGGTCTGGGTTTGCTAGGTCTTCCTCTGTTGGAATTTTGACCGATGAACTATGGATCTCATCCAGAAAAACGTTGGGTGGAACCTTTTTATTTTGGGAACCTAGACGAGCTAGTGCATCAGCTATTTCATTGAGACGTCAATCAATATGATCAACCTGATATCCCTGAAAGTATCCAGCTAGCTGGGTAACCGCTCGCCTATAGGCTGCCATAACAGGGTCTTTAGAATCCCAGGTTCCTGTAACTTGTTGGGAAACAAGGTCCGAATCACCCAAACATCGAATTCGGGTTACGCTCATCTTCTTTGCAATTCGAAGTCCATGGAGCAAAGCCTCATACTCTGCTGCATTATTAGTGAATTTGAATGAAATTTGTAAGACGTAGCGAAACTTATCACCTCTTGGGGATGTTAGCACCACACCAGCTCCTAAAACTTCCAGTTGTCGAGACCCGTCAAAAAGCATAGTCCAGTATTTAGTATCAGGCTTATCCGGTGGAACCTGTAACTGTGTCCAGCCATTTACAAATTCGATCAAGGATTGAAACTTTATTGCGGTCCTGGGCTCATATTTGATGTGATACGGCCCCATCTCAATAGCCCATTTTGCAACTCTCCCTGTTGCTTATCTGTTCTGGATAATATCTGACAAGGGCGATGAACTGACCATAGTAATAGGATGTTCCTGAAAGTAATGTTTCAACTTGCGACTAGCCATGAATACCCCAAAAACTAACTTCTGCAAATGCGGGTAACGTTGCTTGGACTCTGTCAAGACCTCGCCGACATAGTAAACCGGGCGCTGCACAAGACCCTCCTTTCCTTCCATCTTACGTTCCACAACTACGACTGCACTGACCGCCCTGTTATTGGCTGCTATGTATAATAACATGGGTTCCTTCTTCTCAGGCGCAGCCAAGATAGGCGCATTAGAAAGTTGTTTTTTCAAAGCCTCCAAAGCCTCGTCCGCCTCTTGATTCCATACAAAGGTGTCAGTTTTCTTCAAGAGTCGATATAAAGGTATAGCTTTTTCGCCTAACCTGCTTATAAACCGGCTTAAGGCAGCAACACAACCTGTAAGCTTCTGAACGTCCTTTAGGCAAAACTGGCTTTTTCAGGTTTTGTATGGCCTGAATTTTTTCCAGGTTTGCTTCAATGCCTCTTTATGAAATGATGAATCCCAGTAACTTATCGGCTGGTATGCCAAAAACACATTTCGTTGGATTGAGCTTCATCTGGTATTTGCATAAACTTGCAAATGTCTGTTCTAGGTCTGAGATCAAAGTGTCACCTTTCTGGGATTTGACCACTATGTGATCCACATAAGCATGCATGTTTCGTCTGATCTGACTTTCCAAGCAATTTTGGATGCATCTCTCATAAGTTGCTTCTGCATTTTTAAACCCAAAACGCATTGAAGTATAACAAAAAAGCTCCAAATGGGGTAATGGATGAGGTCTTCTCTTGATCCTCTTCCTTCATTTTTATTTGATGATAACCTGAGTATGCATCCAGGAAATATAGCAATTCACAAGCGGCCGTAGAATCAATAATCTCATCGATACAGGGTAAAGCAAATAGATCTTTAGGACATGCTTTGTTTAGGTCTGTGTAATCGATACACATTCTCCAAGTTCCGTTTTTCTTGAGGAGCAGAACTGGATTGGCTAACCACTTTGGGTGTAACACCTCCACTATGAACCTTGTAGCAAGTAACCTAGCTATCTCTTCTCCAATTGTTTTTCTTCTCTTATCATTAAAACGACGGAGGAACTGACGAATAGGTTTCAGGTTAGGATCCACGGTTAGACTGTGCTCAGCAAGTTCCCTTGGGACACCTGCCATGTCAGAAGGTTTCCATGCCAAGATGTCCCAATTCTCACGTAGGAACTTGATGAGCACGCTTTCCTATTTTTCTGTCATAGGAGCCCCCACGCTGAACTGCTTGGACGAGTCACCGGGATTGGAATTTTCACTTGGACTCAGCTGATGGCTTTTTGAGCGAGGTGATATCTTCTGGATCAACTTGCGAATTATATAGTTTAAACTCTTCTTCTTCATATGCAGTCTCTGCATACGTTGTATCACCTTCCTCACATTTCAAAGCTATGTCTCTGTCTCCATTGACAGTTATATTTCCGTTAGGTCCTGGCACTTCAGCTTTAGGTAGACGTAGCAAGGCCTTGCCATGAATTTTGCATAGGTCGGTCGTCCAAACAAGGTATGATATGGACTTTTGAATTTTACCACCTCGGATGCTAACATATCCGTCCTATAATTTTCAAATACTCCAAAGGCAACTTCAAGGTATATTTTCCCGATAGGTTGTGCGGACTTACCAGGTACGATCCCATAGAAACACAGTTGATGATGACTCGAGTTGTTTCTCTTGCAGGTTCATCCTTTTGAACGTGTCATAATAGAGTATGTTTATGCTGCTTCCTCCATCCACCAGTACTTTTTCCAACTTATAACCTCCGACTTGCGGAGCCACAACTAGAGCCACGCTTCCCGGACTATCAACTCAGGAAGGATGATCCGCCCGACTCCAGGTTATGGGCTGTTCTGACTAATTGAGCCACCTAGGGACAGCAGGAGCTACCGTATTAACTGCACGCTTCTGCACATTTCGTTCTCTCCTGCATGAACTCGTAGTAAACATATGGTATTGGCCTGAGCTTACTGTTTCGGGTTTGTTTGAATACCGGAATTTCCTCCTTGGTGACCACCGCCTTGGTTGTTTCCCTGGTTACTCTGACCAGGATAACCCGGATTATGATTTCCGGGTCCAGGATTGCCAGGTCCCGGGTGTCCAGCTCCCATGTTGCCTGAGTTACCTCCTCCTTTGTTTCCTGGGCCATAATTATTATTTCCACTAGGCCCGAAACCTTGCATAATGAAGCAGTTTTCCCAAGAATGATTTGCTAACTTTCCGTTTTTGCTATGTCTGGGGCATGGTCCTTTCAGAGCCTGTTGAGCTTGAGCAAAGCTGTTAGGTCGAAAATTTTGATTTCCTCTGAAGTTGTTCCCCCGACGCAGGTTTCTGTAACCTGTATTGGTGTTAGCCACTAAATGCGAGGTCCCTTCCCCGTTTTTGCGCTTGTTATTATTCAAGTTATGGGGGTTGCTGCTACTCTGGTTCGGGTTCTGGCTACCCTTGTTTCCGGCTTTCTTCGCTTTTGCAGACTTCTCATCATCTGAGTCTGCATCCTTTGTTTTGTCAGACTTTGCATACTTGGTCATTGCATCCATTAATTCGCTCATATCATTTACGTATCGCTTGATGCACCTAGCTTGTGCTTTAAGGGGTCAAATATGCAATTCCGCTCTAATGTTATGACTGCTTGCTGAGCGGTGAGTCCGACAGATGAATGTATTATTTCTGCGACACGTCGAGACCAGTGCTGAGCAGACTCCCCTTTCTTCTGGACACAGTTTTCTAGGTCAGTGATGGTCGTTGGCCGCTTGCAGGTCCCTTGAAAATTTTTTATGAACTGGTCCTTTAACTCCTGCCAGCTATTGATCGAGTTTGCGGGTAAGTTTTTCAGCCAAGACTTCGCAGGCCCTTCCAGCATCACACTTAAGTATTGCGCACACCGCATCACTTACTTCCAATATTTCCATAGCCATCTCACATCCCTCTATCCAATCTGCAGGATCCATGTCAGGCGTATAATTCACAACTCTGCGAGGTCCTTTAAAATCAGCCTATATTCTCTCGTTCCTGATTGCAGGACTAAGACATTGAATTCCAATTCTCCGAGACCCGGCTTGTGCTGGGTTTGAGACCGTGATTTGAGCCGGGTTTTGAAGATGACCCAAACTTTGAACATGACCCGGATTTCGGTTTTCTGGTTCTGCAACTCTATGTCGTGTATTTACAACTCCGGGTGCATAAGATACTACTTGCCTGGGTGGGTTAGGCTGCTGCCGGTTAGCGTTGCTGGATCCTGCCGGGGCTGGTGAATTTCCATGGTGACTTATTGGTAAAGCGCTCCTGCTATTATAGGGAGTTGAATATATCTTGTTGTTGGGGGAATAGGTAAGGGGGAACCTTACCAGCCACCAATATAAGCCGGAGATCGTCCAGGCGAATGGAGGGTACATAATCCGGGTTATAACTGATGGAGCCGGGTTATGATAAGAAGAACCGGGTTATGGTGACTATAACCCGGACATGACAAAGGGGCCGGCCCAGGGCCGAGGAGATAATACATGGAAGCCTGGAGGCCCGGAGGACAATGCAAGGACGGAAAGGGAGAGCCGGGTCATGATGAGAACCGGCAAGGTAAATGAAAGCCGTAGGAAGCAAGGACTCCGAGGACGGGTGTGAGCCGGACTTTCCTTGTAACTCGGAGGTCTCGTCCACTATATAAGGCGAGACCCTGGGACGTAGAAATACAAGTTCTAAGTTGATAGCAGATAGCTCGAAACATCGAGACCTATATTGACCCTTTGTAATCGAGACCTTGTTCGCTGATGGTAAGAAGGCACGAGTAGGTTTATCCTCAATAGAGGGGCCGAACCTGGGTAAACTAGCATCTCTCGTTTCCACCTTAACCCTTTCGAAGTTTCTCTTAAAAGCAATGGCCTCACAATCTAGTTCTCGTATGAGGACACTTGCCGTGACAAAACCACGACAGTTGCCGCCCACCGTGGGGCCTGCTCGCGGAAGCTTCGTCTTTTTGGAAGGAGCACTACCTGGGATCGAGAAGCCCGCAATAGGCCGGCTCAGGAGGAGACGATGTGGGAACTATTACAATCACGACACGTGGGGCCCTGAGTTTGCCTCTGTGGAGTCAGGACTTCACGTCCCCTTTGGGAAGATCCATGTCTTCATTGGGTATGTTGGGACAACAACTTCAGAACCGGACCAACTATCAGATTCGGTGTCTGAGAAGACTGTGGCAGTGGATCCGATGGGGAGTCCTCAGTTGGGAACAATGATGATCACGATGAAACAGGCTCGATCCACCAGCTCTTTGGAGACCGGTTAGGAGGAGACCTAGAATTGGATACGCAAGGTTTCGCTGAGGCGACTTATCACGCCGCTGTCTACATGGCTGGTCCCACGCGACCAACCGAGCACAGGTATGACTCGGAAGGAAACCTGATTGCAAACGAGGCTTCAACCTCAAATCCGGTTCTTGGAGCTCTAGGCATTACGGGCACAGCACCAACCAGGCCAACGGTAGCCCCAGGAGGACCAGCGGTGACACCCTCGACAGGACGCGGGGCAACCAGCTCTAGGCTAGGAGAAGCAGTGATCGACCTAATCGGGCGTGCATCATATAACCCAAGGCCCGAGTTGATGACAGCGATGGATTCATTAAATGAGATTCTGGCAACACCGATCACCCCGGAAAACCTGGGGCAACGCAACACAGAGATAGAAAGACTCTGGCAGGAAATAACTCATGCCCGTCGAGAGATCGAGAAAGAGGCGACTTGCATAAACAAAGCTCAGTTAGAAGTTCTGGAGGAGGCTACACGTCTGGAGAGGGAAGGAATTCACCTAACTTTCAGGCAAAAGGAGCTAGACTCAATACAGAATAGACGTCATAATACTCGCCTAAACAATGAGTTCGGGGTAGGACTCGAGCCCACTAACCTCCAGAACTTATTTACACCCCCTGCCGGGAACCCCACAGCTCGTAACCCGGCTGGCCAAGGTCACCATATGAACTCGCCGGCTATCCCCGTTCCGGTTCATCCAGCATGTTTCCAGCCACCCATCCAGCTGCACGGCAGCCCGAATCCAGTGCCAACTCTAGCACAGCCCCTGCCGGAAAGGTTCCATACGCCCCCGGGTCACTTCAATAATCCGATGGATAACATTTGGGCAGCAACCACAAGTATGGCACAGATCCCAGTTGTCCCCAATAACCCTATGGAAGTTGAAGCTCAGAGGGCCATTGAGATGTTGCAAACATTGGTGGTTCAGCAGTTGAATTACACTAACCAGGACAGAATACACTCGACCCCCTATCACAGTAGGCCAGCTTTTCCAAGGAGTCACCATGGAAATTATCCAGCCCTAGCAGGATCCTGCAACGCTAACCGACAGCAGCCTAACCCACATAGGCAAGCAGTATCTTATGCGCCCGGAGTCTTAAATACAGGACATAGAATTGCAGAACCAGAAAACAGGAATCCAGGTCACACTCAAAACCCGGTTCAAATCACGGTCTCAAACCCAGCTCAAGCCGGGTCTCGGAGGATTGGAATCCAATGCCTCGGTCCTGCAATCAGGAACGAGACAATACCAATGTCTCGGAGAGTTGTGAATTATACGCCTGACATGGAGCTTGCAGACTGGATAGAGGGATATGAGATGGCCATGGAGATACTGGAAGTAAGCGACGCAGTCTGCACGTGATACTTAAGCGTGATGCTGGAAGGGCCTGCGAAGTCTTGGCTGAAAAACTTACCCGCAAACTCGATCAATAGCTGGCAGGAGTTGAAGGACCAGTTCATAAAAAAAATTCAAGGGACCTGCAAGCGGCCAACGACCATCACCGACCTAGAAAACTGTGTCCATAAGGAAGGGGAGTCTGCTCAGCACTGGTCTCGACGTGTCGTAGAAATAATACATTCATCTGTCGGACTCACCGCTCATCAAGCAGTCATAACATTGGAGCGGAATTGCAGATTTGACCCCCTTAAAGCACAAGCTAGGCGCATCAAGCGATACGTAAATGATATGAGCGAATTAATGGATGCAATGACCAAGTATGCAAAGTCTGACAAAACAAAGGATGCAGACTCACATGATGAGAAGTATGCAAAAGTGAAGAAAGCCGGAAACAAGGGTAGCCAGAACCCGAACCAGAGTAGCAGCAACCCGCAGAACTTGAATAATAACAAGCGCAAAAATGGGGAAGGGACCTCAGATTTAGTGGCTAACACAAATACAGTTACAGAAATCAGCGTCAGGGGAATAACTTCAAAAGAAATCAAAATTTTAGACCTAACAGTTTTGCTCAGGCTCAGCATGCTCTGAAAGGACCATGCCCCAGACATAACAAAAACGGAAAGTTAGCAAATCATTCCTGGGAAAATTTCTTCATTATGCAGGGTTTTAGGACCAATGGTAACAATAACTATGGACTAGGAAACAATGGAGGAGGTAGTTCCGGCAACATGGGAGCTGGGCACCCGGGACCTGGCAATCCAGGACCTGAAAATCAGAATCCGGGTCACCCTGGTCAGGGTAACCAGGGAAACAGTAAAGACGGTGGTCACCAAGGAGGAAATTCCGGTTTTCAAACAAACCTGAAACAGTTAAGATCAGGCTAATACCATGTGTTTACTACAAGTTCATGCAAGAGGGAATGGAAGGTGCAGAAACGTGCAGTCAATACGGTAGCTCCTGCTGTCCCTAGATGGCTCAATTGGTCAGAGCTGCCCATAACCTGGAGTCGGGCTGATCATCCTTCCTGAGTTGATAGTCCGGGAAGCGTGGCTCTAGTTGTGGCTCCGCAAGTCGGAGGTTATAAGTTGGAGAAAGTGTTGATGGATGGAGGAAGCAGTATAAATATACTCTATTACGACATGTTCAAAAGGATGAACCTGCAAGAGAAACAACTCCAGCCACCATCAACTGTTTTCCATGGGATTGTTCCTGGTAAGTCCGCACAACCAATTGGGTAAATATACCTTGAGGTCGCTTTTGGAGTATTTGAAAATTACAGGATGGAGATGCTTGCGTTTGAGGTGGTAAAATTCAAAAGTCCATATCATGCCTTGTTTGGGCGACCGACTTATGCAAAATTTATGGCAAGGCCTTGCTACGTCTACCTCAAGCTAAAGATGCCAGGACCTAACGGAAACATAACTGTGAATAGAGACAGAGACATAGCGTTGGAATGCGTGGAAGGTGATGCAACATATGCAGAGACTGCATATGCAGAAGAAGAGTTGAAACTATATAAGTCGCAAGTTGATCCAGAAGATATGACCTCGCTCAAAGAGCCATCAGTCGAGTCTAAGTTAAAATTCCAATCTGCTCAAGACACCAAGTTGGTGGACTTTACCCCTGGGGACTCGTCCAAGCAGTTCAACGTGGGGGATCATATGACAGAAAAATAGGAAAGGGGGTTCATCAAGTTCATCCGTGAGAATGGGGATATCTTTGCATGGAAACCTTCTGACATGCCAGGTGTCCCAAGGGAACTTGCTGAGCACAGTCTAAGTGTGGATCCTAACCTGAAACCTATTCATCAATTCCTCCGTCGGTTTAATGATGAGAGAAGAAAGGCAATTGGAGAGGATATAGCAAGGTTATTTGCTGCAGGGTTCATAGTTGAGGTGTTATACCCAAAGTGGTTAGCCAATACAGTCCTGGTTCTCAAGAAAAACGGAACTTGGAGGATGTGTATCGATTACACAGACCTGAACAAAGCATGTCCTAAAGATCCGTTTGCTTTACCCCGTATCGATGAGATTATTGATTCTACGGCCGGTTGTGAATTGCTAGAATTCCTGGATGCATACTCAGGTTATCATCAAATCAAAATGAAGGAAGAGGATCAAGAGAAGACCTCATCCATTACCCCATTTGGAGCTTTTTGTTATACTTCAATGCGTTTTGGGTTTAAAATGCAGAAGCAACTTATGAGAGATGCATCCAAAATTTCTTGGAAAGTCAGATCAGATGAAACATGCATGCTTATGTGGATCACATAGTGGTCAAATCCCACAAAGGTGACACTTTGAACTCAGACCTAGAAGAGACATTTGCAAGTTTATGCAAATACTAGATGAAACTTAACCCAACAAAATGCGTTTTTGGAGTGCCAGCTGGGAAGTTACTGGGTTTCATTATTTCAGAGAGAGGTATTGAAGCAAACCCGAAAAAAATTCAGGCTATACATAACCTGAAAAGGCCGACTTGCCTGAAGGACGTTCAGAAACTTACAGGTTGTGTTGCTGCCTTAAGCCGGTTTATAAGCAGGTTAGGCGAAAAAGCTATACCTTTGTATCGACTCTTGAAGAAAACTGACACCTTCGTATGGAATCAAGAGGCGGACGAGGCTTTGGAGGCTTTAAAAAACAACTTTCTAATGCCCCTATCTTGGCTGCTCCTGAGAAGAAGGAACCCATGTTATTATACATAGCAGCCAATAACAGGGCGGTCAGTGCGGTCGTAGTTGTGGAACGTAAGATTGAAGCAATGGAGGGTCTTGTGCAGCGCCCGGCTTACTATGTCAGCATGGTCTTGACAGAGTCCAAGCAACGTTACCCGCATTGGCGGAAGTTAGTTTTGGGGGTATTCATGGCCAGTCGCAAGTTGAAACATTACTTTCAGGAACATCCAATTATTGTGGTCAGTTTAGCGCCCTTGTCAGATATTATCCAGAACAGATAAGCAACAGGGAGAGTTGCAAAATGGGCTATTGAGATGGGGCCATATCACATCAAATATGAGCCCAGGACCGCAATAAAGTCTCAACCCTTGATCGAATTTGTAAATGGCTGGACACAGTTACAGGTTCCACCGGATAAGCCTGATACTAAATACTGGACTATGCTTTTTGACGGGTCTCGACAACTGGAAGTTTCAGGACCTGGTGTGGTGCTAACATCCCCAAGAGGTGATAAGTTTCGCTACGTCTTACAAATTTCATTCAAATTCACTAATAATGCAGCAGAGTATGAGGCTTTGATCCATGGACTTAGAATTGCAAAGGAGATGAGCGTAACCCGGATTCGATGTTTGGGTGATTCAGACCTTGTTTCTCAACAAGTTACAGGAACCTGGGATTCTAAGGACCCAGTTATGGCAGCTTATAGGCGAGCGGTTACCCGGCAAACTGGATATTTTCAGGGATATTAGGTTGATCATATTGGTCGACGTCTTAATGAGGCAGCTGATGCACTAGCTCGTTTGGGTTGCCAGAAGAAAAAAGTTCCAACTAATGTTTTCCTAAAGGAACTTCATAGTCATTCGGTCAAGATTCCAACGGGGGAAGACCTAGCAAACCCAGACCTGGAATCAGAATTGATAGCAGTGTTGCATACAAGACCAGAGTGGACTGAACCATACCTAGCATACCTTACGAGAGGCAAACTCCCGCAAGACGAGGTTATGGCTTGACAGGTTATTAGAAGGTCAAAATCATATACAGTTATAAATGGTGAGTTAGATAAGAGAAGCGTAATTGGAATCTTCCAGAGGTGCGTTTCTCCAGAAAAAGGATGTCAGATCCTCAGGGAAATTCATTCAGGAGACTGTGGCCATCACGCAAGTTCAAGATCTTTGGTTAAAAAAGTCTTTACACATAATTTTTTCTGGCTTACCGCAAATGCTGACGCGGAAAAAATAGTGAAAACTTGTGAATGATGTCAAAGATATGCAAGGCAGGATCACGTAACAGCTCAGGATTTACATATGATTCCCATAACTTGGCCTTTTGCAGTCTGGGGAGTAGATATGGTAGAACATTTCAAAAGGTCATCGGATAAAAAGACTCATCTTTTGGTGGTAGTGGATAAGTTTACAAAGTGGGTAGAAGCAGAACCAATCAGCAAATGTGACACGGTTACAACATTCAAGTTCTTCAAAAAGTTGATTTTCAGATTTGGTTTCCCACACAACATTATAACAGACAATGGAACAAATTTGTCAGAGGGAGAAATGCAGAAGTTTTGTGAAAAAACCATATACGACTTGAACTTACTTCGGTAGCCCATCCATAGTCCAATGGACAGGCATAACGAGCTTACCAGGAATTTCTCAAAGGTATCAAACCTAGACTTCGGGTACCACTGGAAAAAACTGCGGGGTGCTGGGTCGACGAGTTACCAGCTGTCTTATGGAGCATACAAACTACTCCAAACAGATCAACATGTTACACACCATTTTCTATGGTCTATGGAGCTGAAGCAGTTTTGCCAAGTGATATTTGTCACGATTCACCACAAGTGGCTGCTTATATGGAGACTCAGAATGAGTTAGCTCGTCAAGACTTGCTTGATTCTTTAGAAGAAGCACACGATCTCGTAGCATCCAGGTCAGCCATATATCAGCAGGACATGCGTCGCTATCACAGCCGCAGAGTTAGAACTCGAAGTTTTCAAGAAGGGGACTTAGTGCTACGATTGATCCAAAAGAAGGATGAGATGCACAAGCTAAGTTCTCCATGGGAGGGACCATTCGTAGTAAGTAAGAAACTACACAATGGGTTATATTACCTCATTGATATGCGTGATGCTGATAAATCACGAACATCTGAGGATGAAACTGGAAGACCATGGAACATAGCCCAGTTGAGGCCATATTATACATAGGATAATTGTAATCACTATGTTATGATTGGCAATAAAAGGCAAACTTCGACAAAATCTGATTTACTGGCATTTTTCTCATAAATTTATCATTATAGTACAACATATTTTTACGCATGATTACTTGGGGGCTGATGCTAGAGCATAGTCTATGTCTCGAGAATCTGGCATACGCCAAAATATATTGGTTATACTTGCCTGCCAGTCAGTGGTTAGACGCAAATTTATAACCTAGATGTTTAAACCTGGATGAGTCAATCATGCTATAACGCGGCAAAACCGGATTACTATGACCCTGAACTCACCAGAGTTAGAACACTAGAATATGTCATGCGAAAAACCGGCTGAGCTAGATAGCAAAGAAAAAAAAATCCAGAATTTTTTTGAATAACAAATTAAGGGTACTGCAAAAGTTTGTAACCCGGAAATAAACTCCGCATAACCTTGCAGGAAACTAGGTTATCATAACCCAAATTATTTCTTAAGCGCACATGCGCACTTTCAAAAAATAGGACTAGAAATAAAGCAGTTTATATAGCCTATTACAGACCCATGGGGGCCAAATTATTGTTTCTAAAAAATTCAATGATTATTCCGCAACAGTTTTTCCTTTCTGTTGGGTTGGGTCTTCAGCTGCCGGGTCTTCAAGCGCCGGGTCTTGAGTCTCCGGTTCAACTGTCGCCTGAACAACCTCTGTCCCTTTAACCTCATCGACAGCAACGTACTTCTACTCCAGCTGAGCCAGAGCATCAGTAGTGTTCTCCGGTCCGTATAAAGGACGAGGTGGAGCGGATACATATGGGGTGACCGTATGAGGCACACCAGACGAAGATGCTACTGAAAGCCGACTCTTTTGCGGGACTTGGCGGACATCAGCTATTGTCTGAGGACAAAAGGCCATCTTACGCTCACCTAATGATGTATAGCCCGGATACATCTCCTTCAGCTTGATCTTCTCAGCAATAGTACAAGCTTGGAAACATCACTCCCTCTCTATCTTGGCAAAGTCTTTTTTTTTCTTATACTTGGACATATCAGCTTTATATTCTGGGAAACCTTCGGCGAGAAGACCCGGATCCAGTTCCGGGTGATTTGATTTCGCCAGGGACATCACCTTGATAGCTCCATGACGACAGGATGATAACTTGTGCTCTTCTATCCATTGATGGACATGAGATAGTTCCTCAAGCATATCACTGAGCCTCTGGGGAGGGTTATCCCAGTTCCGTACAGCCTTAATACATTCTCCACCCCCAACATATAACTGCCGGATCAGGGTGACCAGAGCTTTCCGTTTCATGTCAGGGAGTTGGAGGTTATTGCCGTGCATCCTGCCTGCAAGTTGCAGTAATATTTTTGATAAGAACCTAGTTATGGATAACTTAGCAAACGAGACTATGAAGCAGAAAGGCATAACATTAAGCCAAGGGACAGAATCCGGGTTAACTTACCAAAAACGCTGCTAGTGATGTCTCTCAGCAGATTCTTGAAAGTGGTAAAACTGGTACGGGCTTCCTCCAGCTCTTTTTCAACTTTTTAGCCCTTGCAATAAGGGCCTTTTCCCACGTTTCAAAGTTCTGTTGCAGCATAGACCAAGTCTTAGCTGCCTCAGTGTTTTGATCTTCAAGCTCCCTCTGCCGGGTCCTGGTATCTTCAGTTTTCTTTGCCTCTTGTGCAAGCAGGTTCTTTAGATTGGAAACCTCCTTCTGCGAGGATGATTCAAAACTCTGCACAATTATTGGTTACATTAGAACAAGTTACCATAAAAGACTCAACTATAAGATAAAGGGAACTATAACTTGACTTATTATAACCCGTACAATGGTGAGGTCATCACAAATGAACAATTTTCAGGATTATGATAAGTCCCGGGCAGCATCAGGCTTGCAACCCGGCCCTTGGGGGCTACACAATTTCAGTTTGAACTATTATAAGTTCGATCGAAGACCCAGGAAGTAGCAAGCTAGCAATCCGGCCCTTGGGGGCTACACAATTTTAGCGCAAATTCTAAGGATTAAGCATAAATGAAGAACAAGTACCGGTTTACAATAAAATGATAAACCGGCACTTGGGGGCTACATGCATTCAGTTTTGAGATAAGTTATGTGACAAAATCTTCAAGTATATATTACAGAATGTAAACTAGAAGATTGGGGGATACAGGTTATGTAACTCAAGGTTACCTTGTATCTTTGCTTTAGAAATTCTATGATATCATCGGTGTGACGATGGCTTTCAGTAAGTCCATGAGTCAGCGCATCAAAACCTTTACCTTCAATGTTCAGGCTAGGAGGAGTTCTCTTATCTTCTGGTTTCACTTTTAGGTCTCCAGTAACCTTGGAGAGCACTGTCGATATCCCAATAACTTGGGTGAACCGAGACTCGCTGATTACCACATCTGGGTCTTGAGCAGCTTTTCTTTCAACCGGAGGATCATTACCCGGGATATTATCAACCGGGTTCACCTCTTCTTGTTCTCCAATGGTCACATCCATGTGATCCGGCGATGGAGCAGCCGGTTCATATTTTTGTTCCTCCAGGTCTCTCCTCTCAGGTTCTACGGCTGGGGCAACAGATGAGAAAGGGTCCAACTTCAGCACAGCTTGGGCTCTACGGTGAAGAAAGAACCACAAGTTAGGTTATACAAGCAAAGAGTTAGCAAAAATAAAAATGAGATGGAAAAGCTAACTTATCCAGAGTTAATGGAGAACTCACTGGCCCCGCTAAAATGGGACGAGTCTGAGATAGGAGAATCTGAATGAAAAGTTTGACTCCGCTCGGTCCTTAATTTTCCAGCTAAAGGATGAGATGCAGTGGGCGAAACTTGAGCTTGGGAGACCCGGCGAAGCGGAGTTTTATAAGGCAAAGCTGGTTCTAACTCACTGGAGCCGGAGCTCCGTGTCCTTCTTCTCTTGCTCCCTTCCTCATCATCTAGCGTTTTCTTTGCATGAGAGGATGGTTTCAAGTGATTTTTGGACAATATAGAGATATGCACCTTTGCAACTGCTTGCCGGGTCCTCTTGTGGCCAACGGGGAAATCCTTCTCAATCACCACACTAGATCCGGTGATGGGAGTGGAGGGATCAAAACCCAGGGGCTGTGAGCTGGCGAGCCATGAGCCGGCGCATCTTGAGTTGCATGACCCGACGCATCTTTAGTTGCTTGACCCTCAGCTAACCCGACGCCCTCTTGCTCTGCCTGCTCACCCTGCGAGTAACCAGCGTCACCTAACTGATTGTGCAAGTGACCGAGGGAATCAAATTCTGAAACCTCATCCTCGTTGTCACTCGATTCCCCCGACTCTTCTTCTTCAGGAGTGGCAGGGTCCTCTATGGTAACCCAGAAGGGATCTGATAGCTGTAAACCGGAAAAAATCAGGGTTAGACTATGCACAGTTATGAAAAGGAAAGGTTACGCAAACAAAAGAAACTTACAGGAGGAGCCGGGTTGGTGGAGTTATATGGTGCCAGGCCAACATCGAAGAATTTATCTTGCTTAACTCCAACTAACAGTTTTAGGGAGTTTATCATCTCTGACCTAGACACAATGGACTCCGAATATCGATTGGGGTCCAGTGAACCGGAATATTCATGGAACAGCCGGTCCCTGCCACTAAGGGGCTGGATACACCAATCTACCCAAGTTTTGGTTAGATCTAAACCCGTAAGCCCGTGAACTATAAGAGAGGTTACGCGTTTCAGCAAAGGCCGGATTTTGATTCTATCAGAGGGCTTGGCGTAAGAGTTCATGGTGCCGGTGTAGGTCAAGTGTTCAGAACGGTAACCCGGCAAAGACGGTTAACCCTCAGGAGAAGTGTTTTTGATGTCAAAGTAGGATTTTTGCCACAGTTTAGGGTGGCTAGCCAAAGGGATGCCCGGATAGGCAATATCTTTTCGCCTCTGAAATGAGACCCATCCGCAGTGCGTAAGTTCGCCCCCAGCGACCTCTCGATGTTTGTTGCAGTAAAAATACTCGAGAAAGAGATCTAAGTTTAGCTCTATTTGGAGTTAGTCCTCACAGAGGACTATGAAGTTTCTAACATTAAGAATGGAATTTGTAGGGAGGTCTAGAGGATGGAGGCCATAATAGTTCAGAAGCCGGCGAAAAAAGAGAGACCCGAGTGGACGGAACCCGTGGAGAATATGGGCTTCGAAAATTATTACCTTGTCCTGCCCAGGTTCGGGCCAGATCTCACTCCCAGGAGCGCGCCAAGACAAGTTCTTGGGCAATAACGCGGACTCCTTCATCTCCGTAAGCCGGCCTTGGGCCATGTACGGCTTACACCAATTCACTTGGAGTTTGCCTCTTCCTAAGCCGGCAGCTCCAGAACCGGACGTTCCTCTAGTTTTCTTCTTTCCCTTAGCGTCGGCCTTGGACGCCAAACTTTTATCTTTCACCATTTCCCTCTGAAGCAAACACCGGCGATACTCCGGCCGCGGCGGCGCAGGAGAAAAAATAGAGCTCGTAAGCTTAGAGCTAGGTGGAATATGAAGTGGAGAGAGCGGGGGGGGGGGGGTGGGCGAATGAACCCAGGGAGTCCATGCCTCCACTATTTATAGGCGGGGCCAAAATCCTAGGGGTAGGCGGGCCAGATTAACATTTTTGAAGGAAATGTTAGGTGAGCTTGGATCTGGGAACTGAGATCTTTTCTGAGAGAACTGCACCGAGAAGAATCCTGGATAGGTCAAAAACTTTATAGTTATCAGGATCTTGGTGATAAGATGCGGAGTTATCTTTCTGAAAACTGGAAAGATATTATCCTGGTAATAAATGACGGTTCCCGAGTAATCCGGGACAGATATTTTGGAGAGGTTATTTTTTCTTAGACTTAATATTATCATTTAAAATATCGTGGAAAAATCTTAACGTGAACTTCTTAAGTTAAAACTTAGGCGTGCATGTTAATCCGGGGGATAATGTTGGGGGAATAGGTAAGGGGGAACCTTACATGCCACCGATGTAAGCCGGAGATCGTCCAGGCGAATGGAGGTTACATAATCCGAGTTATAACTGAGGGAGCCGGGTTATGATAAGAAGAACCGGGTTATGGTGACTATAACCCGGACATGACGAAGGGACCGGCCCAGTGCCCAAGAGAGAAGACATGGAAGCCTGGAGGCCCGGAGGACAATGCAAGGCCGACAAGGGAGAGCCGGGTCATGATGAGAACCAACGAGGTAAATGAAAGCCGGAGGAAGCAAGGACTCCGAGGACGGGTGTGACCCGGACTTTGCTTGTAACCCGGAGGTCTCGTCCACTATATAAGGCGAGACCCTGGGACGTATAAACACAAGTTCTAAGTTGATAGGAGATAGCTTAAAACTTCGAGACCCAGATTGGCCCTTTGTAATCGAGACCTTGTTCCCTGATAGTAAGAAGGAAGGAGTAGGTTTACCATCAATAGAGGGGCCGAACCTGGGTAAACTCGCGTCTCTCGTTTCCACCTTAACCCTTTCAAAGTTTCGTTTAGAAGCAATGGCCTCGCAAAATAAGTTTTCTACACCCATGGTGCTAAATAGGGTGTCTATATATATATATATATATATCTCATCATTCAGTAAATGCGCATTGGATGATCATCAGAAGACATGCGAATTAGTATGACCAATGCATGCACCGGCATGCAAGTTAATGGTCACGCACGGATCGATCGGCTTGCACACTTCCAAAGCATGATCGTAAATGTATATATCAGTCAATCATAAATAAACGCGTTGGATCACGGCAATAGGCGTATGAACATAGTCCGGATATGCGCCGCAACATGCAAAAAGATTATGATCGCGCGGGGATCGATCAGTTTCCACTTCAAAAACATAGAAATAATTGTGCATTGAAAAAACACACCGGTTAATTATATCAACCGGCTCTAAGAATGAAAGCTGGAGACGGTCGTTACTGGCAACTGACTCGGATTGTAGTTTATTAGAGAGGGCCAGTAATGCTGCCCGACTCTGATAATAGTAGAGACAAAAAGAAATTTTTGACTGTCTGAGGTATAGCATTACCTGCGGTTGTTGTTTTTTCAACCCGACCTGGCTCTAGTAAATGTCTTGGATGCTAGGATCTGTACTAGTGAGAGCTCCCGCACATACAATTTTTTACAACAAGAATTATCCCTAATTATATATTTATTAATTCCTAACGCCCCCCCTAATCATTTCTTGTTCTTGCGATTGATCATCCTATGGAATCATCTCCTACAAAACCCCTGCGAGAAAAATTGAGGAGAAACATACAATATGCCATGAAAAACTCCTTTTAACAACAAATGGGAAAAATAAGGAGAAAAAGACATATATAGTCCATGCTTGTAGTACTATTGCCTCATTAAAAACCTTATATGAGGAATCTCAAGAAAAATTCATAGAGGAAAAGAGCGCAATACCGAAAATCTTATGACCTTTAACACGTAATAACGTAGGAGATTTCTCCTCCTGAATTCCCTTCACATATTTGTCGAACAAAGAACTTGGTAAACAAATCAACGAGGTTATCACATGACTTCCTTTGCAAAATACTTATTACCCCCCATTCTTTTGTAGTTCATGTGGATAAAACAGCTTAGGAGCAATATGCTTTATAATATTGCTCTTAATATAATTTGTCTGCATTTGTTCAAGACAAACAACATTGTCCTCAGGCTGTGTTTGGATATATGAATTAGACCTTGGTATTGACCATTTGGTATTCGACCACCCGAATTCCAGCGTTTGGGTGTGTTTGGTATTGGGCCTAGAAATCGAACCAAATACCGAGCCCGCTCCCCGCGCGTGATAACTTACACTGGCGCAATACAGAGGGCTAAGGCTCTGTATTTCTCAGAATTCGGCCTCCCCCGCACGTACCCCTCCGTCCCTCCCAACACACGAGCATATCGAGCTCTCAAGGAGGAGGCAAGCATCCCGCACGAATCAGATCGCGACGGCAATGCCGGTACGCCTTCCCTCCCCCTCCACCGCAGCATGGCCGCGCACTCCGGCGTGAGCCTGTGATTTTTCTTCGCTCGTCCCGTCCATCGGTTCCTTTCGCCCAATCCCACGATGTCGCTTACCTTCCGTCGGCTCCCTTCCCGTCCTCCCTATGCGTCAAGCCAGATTAGGCGAGCTCGATCCTCAAAACTCCCACCTCGCACGCCCGCCAAGCCGTGGGATGCATATTGAGCTGGTTTTCTTCGACCCGGTCTGTTGATTCTCTTCCGCTACCTCCGCCGGTTCCCTACGGGCCAAGCCGGAGAAGGACGAGCCTGGCGCAAGAGATGCTGCCACACGCGAGGACAGGGAGGACATACGAGGCCCTCATCCATAACGTTCTCTGGTTCGGGATGAATCGAGGTGAACATCATAGAAGAAGACGACCGAATTCAATTCCTGGGCATCCAAACAGAATTTTGGAATCGGCTGCTCTCACAATTCTAGATTAGCAATATAGTACACAACCAAATAGTAGAATTGGTATTAGAGTCCATTTCAATACAAAGTCTGATTTGGTATTGAGCCCAATACAATACCAAGCCCCCAATTCATACATCCAAAGACACCCTCATAGATAATGGTGGGTTATTCCAGTGAACCAATCCCACTTGAACTTTGGACAAAGTTTATCATCCTTCGAACATATACACATCCTCATGATGCTTCGTAAAAATCAATTATCTCAGAATGGTTAGTGGACGTAGCCACTTCCAAGAGAAGACCGTGCCTCCATGTAAGAGTACCAAACCAGTCTACGATCTGGCATTATGGGGATCTGACATATATCCAGCATCGCAACACCCCACCATGGTTCTATCTTGATTATTATTATATAATAAACCAAGTTCTTTGGTGCCCCAAAGATATCTAAGAATATTCTTCACAGCAACCCAATGCCTTTTTGTTGGTGATGCGTTGTATCTAGCCAATAAATTAATTGCAAATCATATGTCAGATCTAGTGCAGTTCGCTAGATAAATTAGTGCACCAATAGCACTGAGATATGGAAACTGGCCCCAATATCTACTCAACGTCATCATTTGGCCTAAATGGGTTCTTGTATCTTTCAAGAGACCTTACAACCATGGGTGTTTAAGATGGGTGTGCTTTATCCATACTGAATTTCTCCGGTATCTTTTCAATATAAGCAGACTAATGAACAAGTATTCCCGAAGACACATGTCCAAGCTATAGACCGTTTTGGTTCTAACAAAATCTATCATCTCTAATGGTGTCTTAAGATGATTGCTTGTCTCATGTAGTTCCAATGATGTTCGAGTCGCCAACTTACACAGAAATTTTACAAAATTAATTAGTAGACTTTTTGATGAACACATATGGGAAATCATCATTGTTTGTGTAGCCTTTCCGCACTATAAGCTCACCCATTAAATTGTACCACATTGTACACGGATGCTTCAAGCCGTATAATTACTTCTGTAGCTTCACACAATACATGCTGCGATTAGCTATCAGATCCGGAATCGTTCGTCCCACTTCAACTTTCATATTGATATCCGTATCTAGTGACCCATACAAATATACTGTCACCACATCCATCAATTGGATATAAAAATTCATTTGCACTGCCAGCGATATTAAGTACCGGAACGTGATTCCACTCATCACAAGAGAATACGTCTCATCGTAATCCATGTCGAGTTTCTGTGTAAACCCTAGTGCTACCAGCCTCGCCTTGTATCTCACACCTCATTGTTTTTGTTCCTCTTACAAACAAATACCTATTTCGTCCCCACGGGGAAATATGCTTAGGATTAGGTATTACTGCAGTAAATACCCCTATCTTGGCAAGCGTGCGTAATTCATCCTCTCTTCCGACCTTCCATTTGGACCAGTCTGAGCGTTTCGTACACTCCGCCATGGACTTTGGTTAACGATATAATGCCAGGTCCTTTGCAATCTTTGAGGAAAAAAATATGCTGACATTCTATTAAATTATTATATTGATTCAACATAGTTTGTGGATATGTCTCTAATAACTTCTGACTCATCGTGATTTCCCACAATAATATTTTCAAGGCATTCTGATTCCCCAACACCTAAATCCATGTGCACATTTGTGTTGGGACTGGGATGATGGACATCCTTCCGGTTTCCTTCAACACTAGGTTGAATGTCAACTTGTGGTTGACCTACATTTGTTGTTTGAGGGTTCCTCATTGCCCGTAGACGCTTTTGAGAAGTATTGTCCCTTCTGTCCTGTTTTCTCCCCCTCTTGGGAGATTGAGCAGTATTTTAAGTTATCTCAACCCTCTCTGGAACATTCATAGTAGGAACATTGGATTTAGTGACACCTTTATAGTCAGTAAATGCGTTTGACAGATTATTTGCAATATTTTGCAAACTTATAATCCTACAAACTTCCAGTTCAGACTCATTCATATGTGGAACTAAGGACTGAATTCCTTTAACACTCGAATATATTTCCCGACATTCTTTGGGGTAATTTTCTTCCCCTAATGACGGATTTTTTTCCTCATTCAAGATACAATCAGCGTACCGAGCTGTAAAAAGATCACCTGTTAGGGGCTCAAGGTAATGATCGACGGAGAATTGTACCCCACATAGATTCCATTATTCTATGTGGACCCATTGATATATGCTGATGTGGTTATATGGGTACGTACACAGCGCAACCGAATCTTTGAAGATAGGAAATACTTTGTTGATTTCCACGCACTAACTGCAACGGGGACACGTTATGATATGAAATTGGTCGAATTTAAATCAGTTCCGTGGCATGTAACACCGCATGTCCCCAACAAGACTTGGGGTATTTCAGTTTTTTAGGAGTGGTCTTGCTATAAATTTAATCACCTCGATAAGTGATCCCGCAAGACCATTTTGTGTGTGTATATAACGTACATAATGCTCCACAGTTATGCCTAAAGCTAGGCAGTAATCATTGAATGCCCGTGAACTAAATTTGGCATAATTATCCATTCTGGTGGATTGTATCACGTGCTTGATGGTGCAGGTCTTGCACTCGAGACCCCAAGATAAAGGTGTGAAGACTGCAACAACAAGTTTACCCTCAGAAAAGAAACCAAGGTTTAATCAACCTGTAGGAGGTAGGAGTAACTTCAGAAGGTTGATGCAGTTGAGATGGTAGGGAGCACTACTGGTTCAGCAACAACATGGAACCTACACAACACAATCAATTCACTTTGCCCAAACGAAGCAGTGAGGTTGTTAATCTCACCAGTTTTGCTGATAACAAAGAGGTTAAATGTATGGTGTGGAAAACAGAAGTAAAACAATATGAAAACAGTAGTAGCAGTGTGAAAAGAGTGGAAAGAGTAATTGCAGTGGTTGTATTATCAGTATGAGAGAATAGACTGGGGTCCGTAGTTCACTAGTGGTGTCTCTCCATAAAAGATAGATAACATGTGTAGTGAACAAATTACAGCCGGGGAATTGATAGTATGAAGGATGCACCGTAGTGCATATGCATGACATGATGATTACTATGTGATTCATGCGGGCATTACAACAAAATACATAGACCGTCATCCAACTGCATCTATGACTAATATTCCACCCTCTGAATATCATCTGGACAAATGTTGGTTATTAAGTTGCAAGCAACAGATAATCGCAGTAAGAAAAGTGTGTAATATAAACAAAGTAAACATCGTTGTTTTCTCCCTAATGTAAACAACACATCCTCCATCCGTCATGTTTCTGTCACTCGAGCACAGATGCAAAGGAGGCATGAACCCACAATCGAGCATAAATACTCCCTCTTTGAGTCACTAGCATTGACTTGGACAGAGCATCTACTAACAACAGAGAGCATGCAAGATCATAAATAACATATATAGGAAGATACCATGATAGATTGTTAATCAAGAGACATGGCATTCAACATTCATCGGATCCCAAAAAACACAACATGTAGCATTACAATAAGATGATCTCAATCATGTGAGTCAGCTCAAGAGATCTAAACATGAGGCATAAAGTGGAGAGGAAAACCATATAGCTACTACTATGGACCCATAGTCCATGGATGAACTACTAAGAAATCACTCCGGAGGTGGGCATGGTGGTCTAGAGCCCTCCGGTGATGATTTTCCTCCTATCAGGGTGCCGGGGAGAAATCCAGAACCCTCCTGATCTCGGGTTGACGATGATGGCGGCCTCGGGTGTTTTTCGTGGAAAAGTGATCTATTTAGGGATAACGTATCGGGGGGGGGAATAAATAGGCGAACGGGCGATGGCGGTGGACGCCCGAGGGGCCCATAGGGGGGCACACCATAGGGGCCCCTCACCGGGCCTCTTCGGGACTCCGTGGAACCTTGGGGAATCCTAAGACTTCCGGGCTTCGAATTTTCCAATTCCGAGAATATTTCGAGAACAACTTTTCTGAAACTAAAAATAGCAAAAAACAAGGAACTAGCTCTGTGGCATCTTGTCAATAGGTTAGTCCCAGGAAATCGAGAAAAATGACATGAAGTGTATAGAAAACATATAGCAAATAACATGGAACATCGGAAACTAAGGATACGTTTATGACGTATCAACATCCCCAAGCTTAGTTGCTACTCGTCCTCGAGTAGGTAAACGATAAAAACACATAATTTCTGAGGTGACATGCTACCAACATAAAATTCATCATCAAAGTAATGTAAAGCATGTAAACTAGGATCAAATGAATAAAGGTTGTGGTTTATAGTTGATATCAAATAATATAATGTATAAACCATTAGGAAGAACAAAGTAAAACTTTCAATAAATCAATACTAAAAGAAATCCACCGTGCAATGGTTTATTAAAGATGATTTAAGCTTCAAGAACAACAATATAATCATCCAACGCGTCAAATTGTCACAACAACTCCTTTTAGGATCAAATAAAGTAACAACAATAAGCACGTAGGAAAATCATTAAAATATTTGTGCACTCAAAACAAGCAAGCGTTCTTTATTGGTCTTTGGCACCTGTATTTTGTGGCTAAAATAACATTATGGGGTGTTTGGAGAAGAAAGTCTCACACAACTAAAAGTGATCATTAGACAAGAGGGAGTCTTATAATAAAAGTTATGCAAGGAGTAGTGATTGCCACACAACGGATGCACCTAGAGCTATACGTGTATGAAATCTCTCCAATGGAACTAGTGGGGGTGAATCCAACTTGCTTGCCGACGAAGACCTAGAGCACTTTTGAGGAGGCTCATAATTGGAATATACAAGCCAAGTTCTATAATGTAAGTTCCCCAAATAGTTATGCAAGTCATAATATGAAAACTCTCTCCAAACTGAAGTAATGATGATAACCAAGCACAAGTGTGGAATAAATGATAGTAGTTCTTCCCCCCTCTCTTTATTATCTCTCTTTTACCCCCTTTTTTGGGGATTTTCTAAAAAAATAATATATAACCTCACTGGTAGGGGTAACACTATTTTACAATGAATCATTACACTTTTAGGACTCATAACTCAAACTGAAATATCTCGGATGTAAATAAAACTAAATTCTCCTGCTAGTGTAGCAGTATGCAAAATAACAATGAAGAATGACAAGTAACATAATGATGATGGATGTTGTATGGCAATATATCTCGGAATGGCTATGGAAATGCCATGGTAGGTAGGTATGGCGGCTGTTTTGAGGAAGATAATTTTTGTATTATATGTAGAAGAACAAAGTTCTCCCACGGGGTTTGGATGCACTGGCAAAGTTTGCACCAACTCTCAATGTGAGAACAGGCATTGCACAGTACCGAAGAGGCTAGCAAATATGGATGGTGGAAGTGCCAGAAAACTGTAACATAGAACTCACAAGTTAAAAGATTACAATTAAAATCATGATCTTACAAGGCATAATGAAATCACTCCAAGAGGGTCCATGGCAGTGACAAGTCACTGTTGCCTACCCCGACCGTAGCGCGTAACAAAAAGCCATTATGATTGCTGTCAGCAAAGTAAGTAATATACCATTATCCCATCAACTGGTTTTTGAGTGTGGCACAATTTCAAGATTGTAGACCAACCATTAATTGATTTTACTCTAATAGACCATCAAGTTTACCATTAATAATATTAATATATCAAGACAACATCAAATAATCAAGTGAAACAGTTTAGTGATCTACAAGAATATACAAGTTTTTCCCGTTATACCATTTACCACATGTATCAATTTCTTGTCCGAGCAAGCACCATACAAAATATTTTTTTAATAAAAACTCTCTAAATGATACAACAAGCAAGCATGAGAGTACATAAATCTACTAAAACTAACATCTCTGAATAAGAGATGCATGAAAACAAAAAGGAGCTAAAAGATTCCAGTCAGTAGAAGGAAAAACCAAAAATACGAGCATAATGAGTATTCAAATGAAAAGTGGAGCGTGTCTCTCTCACAAACAAGAATGCTAGGTTCCAATGATGTTTATTGCAGCAAGGAAACAACAAAAAACAGAACGAAAAATAAAAGACGCTCTAAGTAAATTTCATATGATGTGACCGAATAAAAATATAGTTTCACTAGAAGTGACTTGATAATTTGTTGATGAAGAAGGGGATGCCTTGGGTATCCCAGAGATTAGACGCTTGAGTGTTCTTAGAATTTTCTGGGATGAACCATGGGGGCATCCCCAAGCTTTTACCTTGCACTCTTCTTGATCACATTATATCACCCTCTTCTCTTAACCCTTAAAAACTTCCTTCACACCATACTCAAAAAGTAATTCACATTAGAGGGTTAGAGCAACAATAAAAATTCATGGGTTATGCATGGGACAAGTGCTATCGATACTTTTAAACATTAGCTACAACAACTTATATTTCTTGAAGCAAAGAAATCCACTTGACATCGTAAAAGAGCAAATGCAAGAAAAATGGCAGAATCTGCCAAAACCAGAACAATCTGTAGTGACGAATTTTTTAGGGGCACTTAAGTTGTTCAAATAGAAAAACGTAAAGAACAAACAACTTTTGGAATTAACTGAGTAATAAGCACAAAAGGTTTCAGTTCATTTTGATCTTTCCATAATTTATACGATTTTTTACGGTGGATAGCAGAAATCTATTTTCCGCGCAGAAATCCAAAACCAACTCCAACTTTCGCTAGAAACTTTACTTGGCACAACTAATACATGAAAATAAAGATATAAAGGAGTTGATACTGAAGTATACAACCCCTTGCCTAAAAGAAAACAGAGAAAGACAAAGCAAAAATTAAACCATGGGTTATCTCCCAAGAAGTGATTTTCTTTAGCAACTTTTAGCTAGGCCCAGAAAAGAGGAATCAAGTGTTTTCAAATGAAGAAGCATCCAAATTTTAATTTGTTCGAATAATAGAATAAAAATGCAACTTAATTATCTTCTAGGAAAGTGTCCCATACCTTTCTTGAGTGGGAACTGATATTTAATATTCCCCTCTTTCATATCAATAACAGCACCAACAGTTCTAAGAAAAGGTCTTCCCAAAACAGTAGGACAAGAAGCATTGTATTCAATATTCCTAAAAAAAATCAACGGGGACAAGGTTATCATTAACCATGATAAGAACATCATTAACTCTCCCCAAAGGTTTCTTTCTAACATTATCAATAAGACGAATATCCAAATAACAGGGTTCCAATGGTGGTAAATCAAGCATATCATAAAGTCTCTTAGGCATAACAGAGATACTAGAACCAAGATCACATAGAGAATTACAATCAAAATCATTCACTTTCATTTTAACTTCCTAGGGACATAGGCTTCACATCTTAATTCATCCTCTCTAATTTGCATGAGATCATTTGTAATATGTTTTGCGAAAGCCATATTCATAGCACTAGCATTAGGACAACTAGCAAGATTTTGTAAAAGCTTAATAACTTCAGTTATGTTGCAATCATAAAAGTGAGGATCATTTTTATAAAAGGTAATGGGACCATTGTCTCCCATGTTTCTAAAAATCTGAGCAATTTTATAAGGAGCATTTTTAGTAGTTTCACATGGTTTTGCATGTTCAATAGCAGAAGTGGGAGTATTGCCAACACCAATTACTTTACCATTGATACTAGAAGGTTTACTAGCATGAGAATTTTTAGTTTCACTAGTGGTGGTAATGGTTGATGCATGTAAAATGCATAGATGAATTTTGCATATTTTCACATGGTTTTCTATTACATATTGCATCATATAAGGGTATAATTCAATGTTTTATAGTATTTTGGGGTTAAATTACATAGTCCCCCAACTTTTATGGAATTAACCCTGCCTGTCATAAACCCCGTTTTCTATATTTTTGACGTTTCAGGGGGCAAACTTCCACGAAATCACCTGAAAATCTGCGGGGGTCATTTTCTTGGAAGGAGAAGACTTGCGGGCGAAAGATCCACGAGAATTGGGCAAGGAGGCCCAAAAGAGGACCCTCCACGCGGCCAGATTCCTTGGCCGCGTGAGAGGCCCCCTTTTGGCCCCTGTGGCCCCAATTCCTTCCATCTTCGACTTACCGACTCCGTCTTGACCTAAAACCGACTATAAAAAGGGTCCCCCGTACCCTTATGGAGAGGAGCGCCGCCGAAACACCGAAACACCGAAACAGACACCTGGAGTTCCAAATTGGATGGGGAAAACTCCGGCGGGGCGCCGCCGGTGTGATCTCCTACCCCTCCAACGTCATCTCCATCGACATCTCCATGAAGAGGGAGTAGTCCACCCCAGGGCTATGGGTTTGTGGAAGTAGAACTTGTATCTCTCTCTCTATGTGCTTCACTAATTAGATCCGTATGAGCTGCCTCACATGATTACGGGCACCGTTGTAATTCCTATGTGGTGGATCTTTTCTATGAGTTATTGAAACTAAGATTGCAATTGTTTCTCTTGAGTTATTTGAGTAGATGTATCTTATGTACCCCGTTCTTATTTGCTAGCTTTGATCAATCTAGTTCTTGAGAGCGTGTGTGGGGTGATGGGTGCATTTGGAGTAACGGGGGGTGTCTAGTGGTGTGAAAGTGACAGAAGTTCAGCGATCCACTTAGGTTTTGTTAAAACCTTTCTTAGTTACCTCACTAGGGATAAAAAGGAGTACCTTGTTACCGGGGATTTGAAGTGACACTAATCAATCTCCATGACTAGATCTAGCAAGTTCTTACTTCAACTTCATGTCACATTGCTTAAAGCTATACTCTGTTTTTTCCTTAATTATCGAGGTGTTATGATTTATTTCGCATCTTGGTGGAGTATAAGAGGGATTAATATGACCGTAGAGATCTCTATGCTAGGAAGTGATGCCCATATGAAAGTACTCAATGTTAAACATGTTATTGTAATCTCACATGTAATTCTTTATGTCCACCGTCTACCACTTTATTTCAGAGAATGCAAGTGTGAAACCATGAACCCCGGTCCTATTTTAATTATAAGAAAACACTCTAGTTACTTTGCTGCAATTTACTTTACTTGCACTTTACTTTAATTGCATCTCCAATTCGAATTTACATTATCTCCATCACCACTTGCATCACAAAAATACAAAAACAATCCATTGCATATTTATTTTCTCATTTGCATTTAGTAGTATATTTCATTATTGCACATTTACTTTCAGTTTTGCATTGCAATTTAGAAGTCTCACACCTTGTGCTTGACAACCACTTGGTGAGGTTGAGGGCAGAAAATTCTCTACTTCTTTGCAGGATCCTGGAGGAAGCTTGGAAGACAACTGCTGAAATACTGGCTCCCCAAGAGTTCGATATAAACCCTCGAGTCACCCTCGTGGGGAAGAAGGTTTGCCACTAGCTACACCCTCTGCACTTGGAGTCTCAACCTAGCCATCAAGCGTTTTTCTGGCGCCGTTGCCGGGGAGCCATAGGTGAAGGAGTTGTCCAAGGGAGCTCACAAGAAGTCTTCATCACCAACAAGGTGTGCAAACACCTAAGCTTGCGGAGATTGCACCTACGTGAGTACCGTCCTTTCTATCTCCACCTTCTTTCAAGTAGATTGTTTTGTTTCTTGTCTTATTTTTGTTTTTGTTCTTGTTTTTGTTTTGTCTTGCATATTTTATTTTAGTTTGGATTTTAGTTTTGAATTTAGTTATCTAGTTTATTTTACTATTTGGAATTTGCCTAGTTACTTTACTTTTCAGTTTTGCATAAAAAATTAAAAACTACTTAAAAACTGTTAAAATGGGTGATAGAACTAAATTAAGTGACTACACAAATACACCCAATGACTAATTCATTGCTAGGACAATTACTACACCTGAAATACAAGCTGAAAGCTATGAAGTAAGTCCTAGTTTATTGAATTTAACTACTAGAGCAATTTGGTGGTAGTGCTATGGAGGATGCCTCTATGCATCTTCATGATTTCATGGAAATATGTGATATGCAAAAATTTAAAAATGTGGAAAGTAGTGTTTTAAAACTGAAATTATTTCCTTTTTCACTTAGAGGAAAGGCTACAGAATGGTTACTTTCACTACCTACAGCTAGTATAAAGTCTTGGGATGATTTAAAAGAAGCTTTCATTAAGAAATATTATCCTCCCGTTAAAATTTTGCAAAATATGAATAATATCCTCTCATTTAGGCAAAATGATAATGAACATGTAGCCATGGCATGGGATAGAATTAAATTAATGATTAGAACATGCCCATCACATGGAGTAAATGAATGGACCATACTACACTCTTTTTATAATGGTCTAAACTACATGTCTAGAAATATACTTGATTCTACTGCTGGAGGTGCCTTTATGAGCAAAACTGTAGGTGAGGCTAAGAGCATATTAGAAAGCATATTGCAAAATTATAGTCAATGGAATACTGAAAGAGCACCCAATCCCACTAATAAAATAAACTCAATTGAAGAAACCAATGATTTGTCTTCTAAAATGGACACTATTCTTGCTTTTATTAATAAACAAAATATGGAGAATGTGCCTTTGCAGGAGCTAGTTGGTAGTAATTCTGAAAGTGTGGATGTTAATTTTTTTAGAAAATATGGTAGCAATGGTTTTGGTAATGCTTACAATTCATATAGTAAACCTCCTTATGTGCCAAATAAACCTTTTGTTCCATATCCTAATGCTAATGAAAATAAGTGGAAGCCTTCTAGTGAAATTTCTGAATCTAATAAATTTCTTATGGAACAAGTTGCTAGTCACAATGCTATGATACATGAGTTAAATAAGTCTATTTCATCCATTAGTAGTTATATTAAAGTACTGCAACTTCAATCTTTGAATTTAGATAAAGCATTGTCAAAATTAGCTGATAATCAAGCAACTCTATTAAGCATGTCAGCAGGAAAGCCACAAGCACAACCTAGTGTAGGAATGAATTCTATTACTATTATTGCTCCTATTATTGAAAATATTGATCATATTGCTGAGAATACAAGTGAGCATGTCCCTACTAGCTTAGAAGAAACTTTGAATGAAATAGTGAAGTACCCTGAATATTTACTTCCATATATGTCTTATCTTGCTAGCAAAGATGAAATTAGTCCTCATGAATCAAGCATGCTAGCTAAATTAGAGAGTAAAGTAGAGGAAATTGTGAAGCTTACTGAAATTAAGGATCCATTGCTTGATTTAGAAAAAAGTAGCTTGCAAGAACTTATTGCTACTCTACAAAAATTTGCTAGTGATCCCACTTTAAATGTTAATCAACCTGGCTTTGGATCTTATATTGCTAATCATGTCTTGCAAGAAAAAATTGCTAGGTACAAGAATGAGGCCATGATACCTCCTAAGCTTGGGGATGCATGGATCCGCAAGGTGCTAGTTTCAATTGGAAAATAAATTCACCATGCTATGTTAGATCTAGGTTCTAGTGTATCGGTACTCTCTAAAGATTATATGAATTGCTAGAACTAGAAAATTTAGAAAAGTGCTCAAGTGAATTTGTCCTTGCTAATAACTCTACTAAACATGCTGTAGGACAAGTAAAAGATGTTATTATTGAATTGCACATGACTTTCGTACCCGTTGATTTCATTATTATGGATATGGGGGATAAATCCCCTAGTCCTATTATTTTGGGTAGACCTTTTGTTCGTACTACAGGTGCAATCATAGGCTCCAAGGAAGGGAATGTCAAGTTTCAGTTCCCTCACAAGAAAATCATGGATCACTTCCCAAGGAAGAGGGGCACGCTGAAGAACAAGCTCCCTCATGAGCTTTATCCCTCTTGATTATCAAGTAAGTAAAGCCTAGCTATATGGCTATAAAGAAAGCGCTTTACGGGAGGCAACCCGGTTGTTTTTGTTTGGATTTTACTAGTGTCCTCTTGCTGTCTCAACAGATTAGTTTTTTTGTTTTTATTCTGGAGTTTTCAATAAAGAGTCAAGTCAAACCCATTTGGACTTATAAGTTGCTATCCTAGTGCATGAAATTTCTGTTTCAGCACGAGTCTGCTCACTGTATGATTTTACGTTTTTTATTGGTATGTCGGATTGAGCTAATTGTTTTGTATGTTCTGCAACTTTTCGTCCTCTGTAAGCACAAAAAATGTCTTAATTTTCTGACGAGTCTAGCTTAGGGAAAAACGTTTGTTTTCCTGCTGTTGCTTTTCTGGACAGATTCTGCCTTCTTTTGTTTTATGCACTCTTTGGGCTTGGGAATCGAATTTCCATGATTCTTTCAAGCAAGAGAGTGAAATACAACATAATGAACCTTATTGTATATCTACTGGAGCATTTGATTTGGAATTTTGCACAGCAAGCATGTGATTTGTTTGTCCTTGCTAATCTCACCCCACAGAAAAAGAATGGGAGAAACATGTTATGTGAAGTTTTTTCACAGGGAATAGAGGAGCTGCGCCTCAAGACATCCAAGAATGGTGAAAGACATAAGCTTGGGGATGTGATGAACACCCCACTGGAGCTACACTCTTTTGGTTAGCACACGTCTACTTTCTGTTTTTCTAAGCAAAGCATTTATCGTAGAGACTTGAAGCGTCTAGTTTTTGTTTTTATTTTTGTTTTGATAAGACCACCACCATCATTTTATATGAGATTGAGCTACTGGAGTTTGGGGTTGGAATGTATTGGATGCTAGTATTATGACTTTGAATAGGGATGCCATGGTTGATTTGAAGAGCTACATATGTTTGCATGATTTATAGGCTTTTTATGTGTAGAAATTTGCAATAATGTTGTCTTGAGCTATCTCTTATTCATGTCCTTCATGTTAATTGCTGGTTTATTTAGTTTGTCATGAAATGAGTAGTTCTATGGACATATGCATGCATAGTAGCTGGTCAACTATCTCCCTCTTGCTAGGCCAAAAGTTTAAAAATTCCAACAAGTAAAAACTTGTTTCCAACACTCCTTAGCCAAGTATTTCCAGTGAGTCCACCATATCTTCCCATTAGCTTCATTGCTATTCCGAGTATGTTCACCATGTTATTGTGTTATTTATGTTCTAAATTAAGATATTCACTTTATTAATTGTCATGGGTTGAACTTGGGATAGGACTCTCACGAACTTTTGAAGGCACACTTTACTTTTTATGCATCTAATAAACATGACCCAATAATGGGAGCCACAAGTTTTGTGTTTGACAAGTGTGTGGTTGGGAGCTAGCTATAAACGTGTATCACCGGAAAGCTTTCAACATTGCACAATTTTTTTTACATTTGGTTGATATCATGTACTTTTGTTTTTGGACTCCTTCCATGCCGAAATGAAATAGAGGAATAGTAAGTTTTAATGAGTAAATATCTATATGACTAGAGAAACGCATCGGGCCGCTAACCCAAGCCATGATTTATCATGGTGGAAATTTACTTACAGCTTGAGTGACTCTACAACACATCCTATAATAAAATAAGAAGCTATGCATAATAGTGAATGAAAATAAAAAGGATGATGAGTCTACTCCGTTTGTTCATCTTGTCATTATAACATGGGCTTGTTTCCATGTCATGGGGAAAGAGGTACCTCTTTGCGGTTCTCTATGATGTCATTCATACTTATTATGATTGTACAAAGCTTATTAGGAATCTTAAGTTGAGTAATCATGGAGTAGGTTTTCACACTCACGGCTCATGAAGCTTTCAACCACCTTGTCATTCTCATTACTTCAATACTCACAATTTTAAGATGCTAGTGATAAAGGGGCAATGAGAGTCCTAGATCAATGGATACCACATTTCAATTAGTAATTTTAGTTGAATAATTTAGAGGCTAAATAAGACTTGATCATGTTTTACCTCTACTCAATTTTCTCCAAAGTGTCCACCATATTTTCTATTCTCCATTATGCTATTCTTTGACCAATATAGGATTTTATTTTTCATTTTGTGTATGAATTTGGTCCATAGTGCTTTTATTTCATTATACACTTTGTGAACTTTCATGAAGCATCTTTGCTTGCATATTTGATATTTCTTACAACATGAATTGTATATTGCTACTCATTTCTAGTATTAATCATTTGATTATATGTAGCATGATTAATCCTCCTTGATATCCCATGATTGTTTCAATATGCAAAACCCATCTTAGTTTTATCACCTTCATACTCGAGGACGAGCGTGGGTTAAGCTTGGGGATGTTGATGCATGTAAAATGCATAGATGAATTTTGCATATTTTCACATGGTTTTCTATTACATATTGTATCATATAAGGGTATAATTCAATGTTTTATAGTATTTTGGGGTTAAATTACAAAATCCCCCAACTTTTATGGAATTAACCCTGCCTGTCAAAAACCCCGTTTTCTATATTTTGACGTTTCAGGGGGCAAACTTCCGCAAAATCACCTGAAAATCTGCGGGGGTCATTTTCTTGGAAGGAGAAGACTTCCGGGCGAAGGATCCACGAGAATTGGGCAAGGAGGCCCAAAAGAGGACCCTCCAGGCCAGATTCCTTGGCCGCGTGAGAGGCCCCCTTTTGGCCCATGTGGCCCCAATTCCTTCCATCTTCGACTTACCGACTCCGTCTTGACCTAAAACCGACTATAAAAAGGGTCCCCCGTACCCTTACGGAGAGGAGCACCGCCGAAACACCAAAACACCGAAACAGAGACCTGGAGTTCCAGATTGGAGGGGAAAACTCCGGCGGGGCGCCGCCGGTGTGATCTCCTACCCCTCCAACGTCATCTCCATCGACATCACCATGAAGAGGAAGTAGTCCACCCCAGGGCTATGGGTTTGTGGAAGTAGCACTTGTATCTCTCTCTCTATGTGCTTCACTAATTAGATCCGTATGAGCTTCCTCACATGATTACGGGCACCGTTGTAATTCCTATGTGGTGGATCTTTTCTATGAGTTATTGAAACTGAGATTGCAATTGTTTCTCTTGAGTTATTTGAGTATATGTATCTTATGTACCCCGTTCTTATTTGCTAGATTTGATAAATCTAGTTCTTGAGAGCGTGTGTGGGGTGATGGGTGCATTAGTTGGAGTAACGGGGGGTGGCTAGTGCTGTGAAAGTGACAGAAGTTCAGCGATCCACTTAGGTTTTGTTAAACCTTTCTTAGTTACCTCACTAGGGATAAAAAGGATTACCTTGTTACTGGGGATTTGAAGTGACACTAATCAATCTCCATGACTAGATCTAGCAAGTTCTTACTTCAACTTCATGTCACATTGCTTAAAGCTATACTCTGGTTTTTCCTTAATTATCGAGGTGTTATGATTTATTTCGCATCTTGGTGGAGTATAAGAGGGATTAATATGACCGTAGAGATCTCTATGCTAGGACGTGATGCCCATATGAAAGTACTCAATGTTAAACATGTTATTGTAATCTCACATGTAATTCTTTATGTCCACCGTCTACCACTTTATTTCAGAGAATGCAAGTGTGAAACCATGAACCCCGGTCCTATTTTAATTATAAGAAAACACTCTAGTTACTTTACTGCAATTTACTTTACTTGCACTTTACTTTACTTGAATCTCCAATTCGAATTTACATTATCTCCATCACCACTTGCATCACAGAAATACAAAAAAAATCCATTGCATATTTATTTTCTCATTTGCATTTAGTAGTAGATTTAATTATTGCACATTTACTTTCAGTTTTGCATTGCAATTTAAAAGTCTCACACCTTGTGCTTGAAAACCACTTGGTGAGGTTGAGGGCACAAAATTCTCTACTTGTTTGCAGGAAGCTTGGAAGACAACTGCTGAAATACTGCCCCCCCAAGAGTTCGATATAAACCCTCGAGTCACCCTCGTGGGGAAGAAGGCTTGCCACTAGCTACACACTCTGCACTTGGAGTCTCAACCTAGCCATCAATGGTGCAAAAATTAGCTATATTATTCTTTCTAGCTATTTCATCGTCTCATTCCCATCTAGTATGCACTTCATCTAACATACTAACATTGTCATCAATTCGAATTTGGATGGCATTTGTGGCAGCAAAAGGATTCTCATCTATAGTTTCAGTTTTAGCAGTCGTTCTCTTAATCAAAGAAGATTGTGCTTCAGACATGGATGAAATAGAAGTTTCAGCACGAGCAATTTTAACTTGCAAACGCGATATTTCTCTATTTAAGCTCTCAAGTTGATAACTGATATTTTTTAGCATAATAGATTGTTCCTACATGGTCTTAGCAAATAGTTTATTTTGCTCATATTGCTTTTGCATAGAGTCTTTACTGGCTCTTCCAACTTCTGAAATTCTTCCATTAGTCATTCCAGTTCTATCATTATTACCACTATTAATAGGGCATGGTCTTTAATTATTGCTACCAAAATTATTCTTATACGCATTGTTGTAGATATTACTTTTAATGAAGTTCACATTAACACGCTCTTCTTGAGCAACCAAAGAAGCTAAAGGAACATTATTTGGATCAATAGGAGAATGGTCATTAACAAGCATAGACATAATAGCATAAAGTCTATCACTCAAAGAGGAGGTTTCTTCAACATAATTTACCTTCTTACCGGTTGGAACTCTCTCGGTGTGCCATTTAGAATAATTTACCATCATATTATAAAGAAGCTTTGTTGCTGTCCCAAAGGTCATGGACATAAAGGTTCCTCCAGTAGCTGAATCCAAAAGGATTCTTGAAGAAAAATTCAGTCCTGCATAAAAAGTTTGGATGATCATCCAAGTAGTCAGTCCATGAGTGGGACAATTCTTTACTAAAGATTTCATTCTTTCGCGAGCTTTAGCAACATGCTCATTATCAAGTTGCTTAAAATTTATAATGCTACATCTTAAAGATATAATCTTAGTAGGAGAATAATATTTTCCAATGAAAGCATCTTTACACTTAGTCCAAGAATCAATACTATTTCTAGGCAAGGATAGAAACCATTCTTTAGCTCTTCCTCTCAAAGAGAAAGGAAACAATTTGAGTTTAATAATACCTCCATCTACATCTTTATATTTTTGCATCTCACATAGTTCAACAGAACTATTAAGATGGTCAGCAGCATTATCAGTACTAATACCAGAAAAATTGCTCTCTCACAACAAGATTTAATAGCGCATGCTTAATCTCATAAAATTAGCAGCAGGAGCAGGTGGAGCAATAGGTGTGCTAATAAAATCATTGTTGTTGGTGCTAGTAAAGTCACACAACTTAGTGTTCTCAGGGGTACTCATTTTAGCAAAATTAAAAACAGGATAAAAATAACAACTAGAATAAGAACTATTTTTGTGTGTGTGTTTTTCATAAAGAGAAGAAAACAAGATAAAATAAAATAAACTAAGAAGAACAATAACAAAGTAAAGAGATTGGAAGTGAGAGACTCCCCTTGCATAAATTCTCTTCCTCCCCGGCAATGGTGCCAGAAAAAGTCTTGATGCTGCAGGTCTTGCACTCGTTGGGAGAACCCAAGAGAAAAGTGTGAAGAGTGCAACAACAAGTTTTCCCCCAGAAAATAAACCAATGTTGAATCAACCAGTAGGAGGAAGGTGTAACTTCAGATGGTTGATGCATTTGAGATGGTAGGGCGCACTACCGGTTCAGGAGCAACGTGGAACCTACACAACACAATCAATTCACTTTGTCCGAACGAAGCAGTGAGGTTGTGACGCCCCGAGATCGGGCACTATGCAGATTTCAGCATTTACGCCAAATCCGCATAATAACCGATTCCAGGTTGCCACTTGTGATAACATTACAACAGTTCACGAATAATCCACAACAACAACAGAAGAAATATACAAGACGACTCAAACGAGTCAAGAATACAACTGATACAATACAAAGATCCAAATAACAGCGGAAGAAACAACATAGCGTCCGACTACGGACAAGATACAAATTGGACTAAGAGTCCTGAAGATAACCGATGGCGTCCAATCCCTGCCCAGGCCAAGCCGGAGGGATTCCCAAGCTAACGTCGTCAGACTTCAAACCTGTTGACTGCAATGTTGAATATGCAGCCACGAAATGGATTCGTGGGCCAGTACGGTTAAGTACTGGCAAGTCATACTCACAAGATACCAGCGTAACCAATCATCGCAGGATACAAATACTTTGGGTACAACGTAAAGGAAGGGATTATTGCAAAGAAGCGGCAGCGGGCTGCACTAACTAACTACAGAGACGCGCTACAACATCCGTCTAAAAGAAAGGGATAAGATAGTGCAGCAAAACCAACTATAGCTACTCACCAAACAATACCCATCCAATGTTACCCCTACTAAGG
The DNA here is from genome assembly GCA_028641055.1 of Alopecurus myosuroides. Classification (NCBI taxonomy): domain Eukaryota; kingdom Viridiplantae; phylum Streptophyta; class Magnoliopsida; order Poales; family Poaceae; genus Alopecurus; species Alopecurus myosuroides. The sequence goes on from CM054058.1 coordinate 123,125,035, forward strand.
AAGCAACCCAAGGAAACTCACACGGTTGATTAAGGTGACATTCATTCTTAGGGTGGAGGTAATCTATATTACTAGTCAAGTTATCATCGTTAAGTGTAAGTTGTCTGAGTACTTGTTAGACAGCACTTTCACCAAGTCATCCATAACCGCGGACAACACGGCTTCTCGAGAAGATTTAACCCTGCAGGGATGCACCAATTTGGCCGTACACGTAAGAATATCCCGCCAGACGGGGGATCAACCCACCAAGCGAGGTACTCAACACAACCCAACTCTTCTTCGCATCAAGCCCAAAGAACCCCGTGCAGTTGAGCGCACGACTAATCAAGCCCCACAAAGAAAAGGGGACCCTCATAGCACTCTAAGAACGTGTCTCCCTAAATGCCGACTACAAAAGTTCCACCCTGGCGCCAAGGGTTCGCACCTGCATATGCATGCGACAAATGGAAAACCCGAACTAAATGAGGCGATTTGGACGAGATGCGAATCGAATCAAGTTGAGGGGGGCGCCCATACACGCTTCCCACATGCGGTTAGTGCGCTCATCATGGATCAGTAGACAAGACCCTTTTCCTAATTAGGGTCGACACTAGCAGGCCTCAAAACCACGCCGGGCCTCCTGTCGGTGCCTTATCATCAAATTATTATTACCCAGAACATTAACATGTTGTTGATTAAGTTGAAACCCAACTATCAACTAAACAGGTGATATGAAAAAGGACAACAAGACCTGAGCGCAAACAACAATAAGCATGCAACTACGACACGAGGGCCAACAAGGTAAACAAGCAACAGTTAATAGGAAGTGGAAGGAAAGGCTATATCATGGCTGCAAGGTAAACATATGATAGGATCGAGACACAAGCATCGAATCATAAGGCTAGCATAAATACAACGGAAAGAATCGGTAACAAGTGAGGAAAGGCAACATAGGTAGCAAGTGAGTATACTTGCCTGGAATCCAGCAAGTAGAGGTACATCCGAAGAACTTGTCGTTGCTCACATCATATCAACGTCCTATCCGCGAAGAAGCAAAGCACTAAAAGAATCAACGGATGCAACAATTACTTCTATGGCAAAAGATCCAGCATGATCAAGATATGGATGCATGACAAGTTTAAGGATGCATCAAAGATAAACTAGTTGACATGGTAAACATATTTAAATGGGCCCATATGCAATTTGGATTGCATATGGAAAAGCACATGAATTAATGTTGAATTAAATGATCTACAAATAACCATCATGTGAAAGTTGATTAGAATGATGCATGGAGGATGAAAACAATAAGAAAACAACAATAGCTTCAGTTTGATATGTTGTTTACCAAGTTTGGAATTTTATTTGTTAAGTTGTGAACTTTGGCATTTTAAATGATTTAAACAAACATTTGTTGTTTTCACCAATTTTAAATGTTCAAAACAGATAACAAAATTTATATTTGGAAAGAACACAAAAGTTTAGATGGAATACATATTTCATTTGTTGAATTTGGATTTAAAATGAGCAAGTTATCAAATTAGCAATTTTAAATGCATTAAATAAACAATTAGTTGTTTTCCGCAAATTAACTTATTTAAAACAGATAAAAAAGTTTATATTTTCAAAGTTCATGAAAAATGGGATGGAAAACATATTTTACATGTTGGAATTGGATTTGAATTGCCCAAGTTATGAATTTTACAATTTAAAAGGTGTAATTAAAGTATTGAATTATTACTCCAATTTTAATTAGGAAAAACAGTGAACAAATTGCATATTTGAAAAGTACAGGAAATTTGGAATGGAAAACATATTTTACTTTTCAAAATTGGAGTTTAAACGAATTTGTTATGGGCATTTGAATTTCAGGGACCTTGCTGTAAATTTCAGGGACTTAGAAGAAAACTACAGGGACCTGGTCGCGAGAAAACTCTAGATCTGGATCTGGGATTTTCTTTCACCGGGAGACAAGCTAGTAGCAGAGTATGATGAGCGGGCCCAGGCGCCACGCAACGCTGGCGAGGCAACCGGGGTCACCGACAGGTGGGCCGCCACCCCGCGCGGAAAAGGTGCAAAAATTGGGAGGCTTTGCCTCCAACGGGATTCGATCCTGGGTCTCCTGAGCAGAGGACGGAAGCCCAAGCCAGTAGGCTATGTGTGTGTTCGTGATAGTATTCAGATCCGGGCGAATAAGAGGCAGTCGTCGCGGATAAAATCGGAAAAAAGGAGGCTCCTGCCTCGGGTGGGATTCGAACCTGGGACTACGGGGAGGCGGAGCGGGTGCGCAGCCAGTAGGCTGTGCTCGGTTTGGTGTTGGTACAGGGGCGCTGATATACATGTACCATCGTTTCGCGAACGGAAGTACCTGACGAAAATGAAGAACAGAGGCAGTGCAGGTTGTCGAGGAAGAGGCAGCTGTGTTCGTTGCCGATGGAGCTCGACGAGGCCATCACTCCGAGCCATCTCCTCGCCTCCTGGTTCACCGAGGCGGAAGGGGATGTTGTGGGGGCCAAGGCTCATCGCAGCCTTCCGCGGCGGCCACACGACGGTGTAACGAGCTCACGAAAATCAGCCATGGAGGTCCTCTAGATGGTTCAGAAAAGAAACAGAGAGGAAGGATAGAGGTAGGTTGCGGCGGAGAGGGAGGGGAGGGAGAAGGCTAGGGTTTGATGAGGGGAAAGGGGCGGGATTAAGAGGAAGGGAAAGGAGGGTATCGGTGGGAAGAGGGGACCAAGGCTTGGTGGGCGTTGATAGCGACAGGAGAGATCACGCCTCTCCTGTGAGCGTACGGAGGTGGAGGATGGTGGGGAATGGGCCGAGGAGTGGGTTGGGATGGGGAATGGTAGGTGAGCTGGCTGTCCCAGCTGGGCCATTCGGCTTGGACTGGCCCCAAAACACTTTTTTTTGTTTGTTTACAAAACTGCTTGATATAAAAATGATTTTTGGGGGCACAAATTAATTTCAGGAAACTTAGAAAACAATATTTTATGCAATTTAATTTTATTGACAGTTTTTAAAATGCATGAAGATGTGATGCTATGATGCGACAAAGAAAAACAAGCAATTTCTGTTTGGGGAAAAAACCCCGGGTGTTACAGAGGTTGTCAATCTCACTGGTTTTGGTGACAACAAAGAGATTAAATGTATGGTGTGGAAAAAAGTAGTAAACCAATATGAAAACAGTAGTAGAATTGTGAAAACAATGGAAACAGTAATTGTAGTGGTTGTATTATCAGTATGAGAAAATGGACCGGGGTCCACAGTTCACTAGTGGTGTCTCTTCATAAAAAATAGATAACATGTGTGGTGCACAAATTTTAGCTGGGCAATTGATAGATATGAAGGCTACACCGTAGTGCATATGCATGACATGATGATTACTATGTGATTCAAGCGGGCATTACAACAAAATACATAGACCGTCATCCAACTTCATCTATGACTAATAATCCACCCTAGAATATCGTCCAAACACACGTTGGGTATTAAGTTGCAAGCAACATATAATCACAGTAAGAAAAGTGTGTAATGTGAACAAAGTTAACATCATTCTTTTCTCCCTAATGGCAACAACACATCCTCCATCCGTCACGTTTCTGTCACTCGAGCACAGATGCAAAGGAGGCAGGAACCCACTATCGAGCATAAATACTCCCTCTTGGAGTCACTAGCATCTACTTGGCCATAGCATCTACTAACAACGGAGAGCATGCACGATCATAAATAACATACACATGAAGATGGCATCATAGATTGATAATCAAGATACATAGCATTCAACATTCATCGGATCCCAGCAAACACAACATGTACCATTACAATACTCGATCATGTGATCACTACTAGAGAAAAGATTAAAGGAGGCTCGTTTTTTTGTTATTCGAGGCGCATATGGAATGAGCCTCCAGCGCCAAGCCTCGCATATTTTGGCTTATAGGAGGCGCATTTTGAAAGGCGCCTCCTATACCTGCATATAGGAGGCGCATTTGAAATGCGCCTCCTATATTCAAGTATAGAAGGCGCATTCCAGAATGCACCTCCTATAAGTTATAGGAGGCTCATTTCAGAATGCGCCTCCTATAAGTTATAGGAGGCTCATTATGAAATGCGCCTTCTATAAGTTATAGGAGGCGCATTCTGGAATGCGCCTCCTATAACTTATAGGAGGCGCATTTAATATGCGCCTCTTATAACATTTTCGAATTTTAAAATTTGCAGAATTACTGCGCGTTCCAGAATACACATATACAGGTATATAGATACACAAATATAGTACAACAGTCCAGAATTTCCAGAAAGTAGCATCACCATGAATACCATCAACTTGAATCAAATCACGACATACATATACGCAAGTTCATTTATACGAAGTACATCACACAACACAAGTGTTTGCGTCTCCGATCGAGTACAAGTTCACAATCACGTTACAACTGTGACGAGGGATCGAGCTCTAGCTAGCTTAGGTGAGAGTAAAGCACATAGACTACGATGTATAGCAATGAGGCGATGATGATCACGATGAAGTTGCTCCACTTCTTCCTTCCGTGCCTCCACTTCTCTTCTGCCATCTCTCTTCCGCCACTTCCTCCACTTTTTCTCCACTTCCTCCACTTCTCTTCCGCCACCTCTCTACTCGTATAGCCTTGGTAGAGGTTGCCCGAGAAGGTGTTGACTTGCTTCGCGCAGTCTTCCCACTCCTCGTACACACCTGGAACCCGACCGATGTACACGACATAGCACTTCTTCGCCATCTCCTGCACACACAAAGAAAGATGATATTAGTTACATGTCAGTGGAAATAAATAGCTAAAATAGCTAGCAGTTGACAATATATACAGAGTCATGCATATATATGGGTGCAACAAGATGATCACCTAAAATAGCTAGCAGTTGACAATATATATACATAGTCATGCATATATATGGGTGCAACAAGATGAAAGACCGAAAAAAATGCAAACCAATAATGGCTTGGATTCGTACCTCATACTTAGGTTGGGTACTGAAAATGACAGTGGCGTTGTTTGATCTTGTGCGGCAAATAGAATATATGCCTAAATTACTAGTCTACTTGGCACACGAGATCAAACAACGACATTGTCATCACACATAACGCCACAACATGTTCTAATCATCGGCAAAACACAAGAAATAGATCGGCAAGAACGAATGAAAAGCAACAGAGCACTTAGGATAGTTCATAACATAAATAAATTACTAGTGTCGCTCACAACCAAGTTTACAACATAGTGATAATAAAGAGTTTACAACACGAGTTCGGAACTAGCTAACAGCTAGCTACCTAGCTAATGGAAGCATCAAGACTTCGTCGGCTTGTCAGGGCCGGCATGGAGCAAGCCCTTCTTATTGGCCACCAGCATCATCATGGACCTGTCTTCACCCTGCATCGCCAAGCGTTCGTCTATGGATCTATTGGGCGGTTGATTGCCACCGCATAACATGCCCCCGGATCTGACGACTCCATTATGCACGAGAGTCGCGATATCCTCCTGGATCTCGAAGAAGGCCTGCCTGAGAGCGGGAGTTGACGTGGTTGCAAGCCTTTCACCCCACCTGGCGACGTCATTTGGCAGCGTTAGCTGCTCCATCTCACGGACGTACTGCTTCATGTGGTAAAGGGCATAGAAGGCATCCTTCTTGCTGTTTGCCGGCTGCTTGGCGCAGGGGAACTTCATCAGGTGCTTGAAGACGTGCGCGCCGAACCTTACATGAGGAGTTTCCGGTAGCGTGCCTTCCTGAGCGACGTAGGCGGCGAGAGCACCATCAAACACGGTCTTGATCATTGTGTAGTCCTTCGGAATCGCACTGTTGGAGTCGAGGTACAAGGCTGTCGAGCGCCTCATGTTCAAGCATATGAGAACGCAGCCTTGCGAAGCACCCGGCATAGTGGGATGGTAGGGAACGAGAATCGCAAGCCTGTCCGGGTATCTTTGCATGAAGGTCGTCAGATACGGTCGCCATTTCGATTCCCTCCTCTGTTCCCATCAAGGCGTCACGGAAGAAGTAGGGATCCACTACCTGCAAGAGCGGGAGGTTGTCTCTGGTAATCGCCATGGAAGTATTGAGGGAGAAAAGCCGGACCAGGGTATCATGCAGCCGGAACCCGTTCAACAAGTCGAAGATGTCAGTATGCCGCAGGAAGAAGATATCCCCTGGGGGTACATGGACGAAGCACAGCTCTTTCCTGTTCGGCACCTTAGCCATCATAACCAGGTACGATGGGTCGTTCTCTTTAATGCGGCGTTCCTCGGTATACAAACACACATGATGAAGACTGCGCATATAAGTGCCCGCGACGGCGAGCATCGATGGACATATCATCCCTACACCTGCCACGTGCACCTTAGGCCTGTTGGCTTGGAACGCAGGGCCATCCTGAGCCCGGAAAACGGGATTCGAAGCATCCTTGCCCTTCTTTCCTGGCCTTTTGCGACCCTTCTTTGGCTTTTCAGAGTCGTGTTGCGTCTCACCGACAACCCTATGGAGGGTGGCCAAAGGAACTGCTGGTCTCGGAGGCTCGGTGAAGGTTGCGGGTGGCGGCGTGTCCTGGCTAGTTGGGAAGAGCCGCAGCTGGCAAGCGGGTTTCGCCGGTTGGGTCTCTGGCTCTGCCGGCTCAAACATATCAGAAACCCCTCTTTCACTTGAAGCCCTCGTGCAAATGAACTGGTCGCCGAATCTGGGGTCAACATCATCATCATAATCATCTTGATTCTGTGCCATGTTGAAATCTTCTTCATGTGCTGGCTGTGCTGCCTCCGCGGTGATAATGTTGGGCTGGGGGTCCATGTCTGTCCCCAAACGGATCTGGCTCTTCGGCCATAGGAACAAGTAGCCAAAGAGAGTACCGAGGACCGCTGGCGGAGCGTCATCTTCCCATCCCGAAGGTTGAGAGGGAGGTTCCAATTGCTCGTATCCGGATATCACCATACTGATTTGGACCCTCATCATGTCTGGTGGCATTGTGCCAGTGTGCCATGCGCGGTTATCCGGCATAATGATGGAGCCCATGGCAACATCCTTCAGTTGGCCGCCCACCAAGTGCATTAGAGTGCAAGGAGTGTCTTTCTGCGAAAGACATGCAGGCCGGGCGTCAGTAAAACCGAGATCAAGTCATCAGTGTGGTTGAGCCTCCCAACTCTAGATTTAATGACTTAGTAATTACCTTGAGGGCGTCGAACGCGGCCAATGGCGAGGGACCGCCGTCGACACGCTTGAGCGCGCAAGTGGCGGAGTGGCTGCCTGATGGAGGAGCGGTGGTGCGGGTCAGCGCCTTCGCCGCAGCAACCTCCGGAGCTGGAGGAGTGTCCACCAACACCGGCCCCGCCGCTAGAGGAGTCACCAGCGCCTCCGGCCACGACATGTTGTCCGATTGGGTGCTGCCGATCGCGAGGTCGGGAACAGGTGGTGGCCCCTTCATACCACTTCTCTCCCACCTCTTGTACCTCTCCATGTAGATGGGAAGGATGGTGATGAGCTTCTCGTTCAATTGCGACTGCATTTCTTTCCTGACTTGTTCTTTGAACTTCGTCTCGGCAACCGTCACAGCCCTGGTCACGGCATTTTCTACTACACCGGGAAAGGCTTCAACCGTTTCCCTTAGCTGTTTCACCTCGGCGCTTTCGGCCTTCTTTCCCTTCGAGTTGCCGCCGTAGTACTCGGACCACGATATGCCTCCGAAGCCGGGCACACGACCAGCCGACGACGGGGCCTTCAGAGGTTCGACATTCTTGGTCCGGTTCAGCGCCCTGTTGAAAGTGGTGTCCCACTTCGCGATAGGCTCCGACCCCTGGGAAGAGGAGCTCTTACACTCCTCGCTCTGCGCACGAGGGAACGCGATTAGTCGACTTCATTGATTAGTCGTGAACGCAAAGAATCGAGTTGCATGGAAACTACTTACATAGTTTCCCATTAAGTCTATGACCTTCGAAGCGAAGGGGCCGGTGGGCTCCGAGGTATAATTAGAGCCCCCTTTCACCTTGGAATGTCGGGCCCTGAAAAAATTCCATGCCTGCGGCTCCTTTATGTCGGCAAAGGGTGGTGTCAACCTCTTTTCGCGATATTCGGCGTCCTCCTTCTCCCATTTGGGCATCGCGGTTCTATAACCGCCGGAGCCGAGATGGTGGGTACCAATGTTGAGGCTCCTCATATACTTGCCCTTCTGACTCTTAAGCTTGCTCAAGGTCGAGTTGCATTTGGTCTTGAAGAGATTATAGTCTTCTTCCTTGACCATAGGCTCCTTCTTAAAGACCTCCGCGTAACTTAGCTTGTCCTCGATGATCAGCTTCTTCACCCGGGCCTTCCAATTGCCCAAGGCCTTGGTCATCGTCTTGAGGGCGTACTTGTTCACCGGGTTCCCTTTGTATTCGTCGTTGTTGTACTTGTTTTCCTCATCACCCGGGAACGCGTATCTTGCGTGCATCTTTCGGAAGAGCGTGACGAGCAAACCCCTGTTCGCTTCAGACTTGAGGCTCTCCGTGTTGATCGTGGCGGTGCTCCGGAGGATTGCCGCGAGCTGGAGGGAGTAACCCCCGGTAACCTTCTTCGGCTCCTCCGGAACACCATCAGCGCTCACACTCGTGATGATGGACCTTGTGCCGACGTCCACCATGATCGGGGTCCGATCCTTCCGGGCCTTCTTCGAGGCGCTACCACCGCTCGTAGTGGCACCACCGCCGCCATCGGTGGTACTGGCGTCCTCGGTGTCCACCATTTTCTCCTCATCGTCCGACGAGTTTTCCTCAGCCTCCTCCATCTCTTCGTCCCGCGGTTGGAATTCCGGGTCCTCGCGGGCTTCCATCTCCGCCTCTAGCTCCCAATAGGCCAGCTTATTGCTTGAAGGTCCCGGCGCCCCCGACATTTCTAAAAACACACAAAGAAATGAAACTACTAAATATTAAATTTCTAGGCGTACATTAAGAGTGCCGATGTCCACCATAAAAGGTAGTTTCTTGTGTGTTTGCATACAAAGAAATAAGTGATGTGGAGTTTGACTTCTGCATCCATACCACACTGGATAATAAAGAGTTCAGTTAGCTTCTTTGCAGATGAATATAGCACCTTAGACGTGATTTCAGATGGTTCTTTACATGATAGATAGAAATATGACCGACCAAATAAATCTACCTGGAGGTATCTCCTAAACGGTTTATCAAAGCTATTGTAGAAATTAATGCCAACAAAGAGAGTTACCAGCACAAGTTCGACATAAAGTTGATAAACAAAAATTTATCATTTGTAACGATAGAAGAATGCCAACAAAGAGAGTTACTACGTCTCGGCTTGAAAATTGTAGCTCGCTTGCTTAAAGCAAACCGTGTACAGAGTGCTGCTAGAGAGGGGAGATGTAAAATATTGTTCTTAGTTGATTGGCGCTTCCTCTGTATTTTTTATTGTAAATTGTTAGGCAAGTAGATCCATAGGCTAGACTACTAGGAGTAATTCAAAAAGGTTGTTAATGGAGTCCTTAACTAACTTCCATCACCGTGGGTTTGATAATCTCAAACATTCCCTCTGTTTTGATGCCAACAAATTACATCCCCTCTGTGTTTGATTATTAATTCACTGCCAAATCGGTTAAAAAAACATGTTTGGACCACAGTAACCTGTATGTATGCGTGTGTTTGGTTTTAGCTAACTTTCCCACAACTAACCTTATTCAAGTGCGGCTTTGCCAAAAAAAATCTGTCAAAGTTAAAGTTGCATATATGTGAGTGAAGATTTGGGAATAAGTAAGTGTGTTCAGCTCTGTAGCTTAAATCGTATTACCACTTCTAAGCTAACCGAATGCATAAGCTAGACAACCTTCAGTAATTAAAAAAAAATGATAGTGCAACACTTAAGTCCACCATGTTTAGCAACTGCTTGGAGTAAAGTCAGAAATTCCACCATTTTTGGCTATCTGTTATTATTACTGCTTGTTGAATGCATGAGCCAGACTGCTTGGAGTGATTCAATATAGTTTTTACTGCTACACTTAATAACAGCATGTTTAAATACTTCAGAAGCAAAATCAAGAAATTTAACTACTTGCTGTTTCTCCTGTTGGAACTAGTTCAGCAGGGATGGATAATTCATGAGAGACGATAGTCCTCACTAAGTAGGTAGACAGATATGGGAGGTTCAGATGCTTGACCCCAGTTGATTGGCACTTCCACACATTAGTAAATTACCGCTTCTTAGCTTTTGGCCTGTCTCCCACGAAAATGCTGCTAGGATCCCATGATTCTGGCATGTTTAACCACTGCTAGGAAACAAGCTATCGGATGTAAAACAAACTGGAACTAAGCTAGTCCCGACGGAGTGCATACTGGAACACATACGGTATGTTCCCTTGGAGAGTACATACTGAACCAACAGCTAGTATTAGCAGCTAGCAGGGGTTAGAGGGATTACCTCGACGTTGCAGTCGTACTTGATTTGTGCTGCTTCGAAGGAAGTCTGGTGGCCAGGCAGCAGCGTCCTCTCTGGCAAGGTCAACAGCAGGAACTCGATGGACTAGCAGCCACCCACGAAATCCCTTGCTGCAATGGATGGATCTGAAAATATCAGGGGATTGATTCAGCAAGTAGAATGGCAGCAATATATATGTACACATCCACTGAAGAACATAAATTTGCTGCTTGGTTGGTGAGCATGCAAATTAATTTGATGCTTCTAAACATTCAGATTTACTTGTAAACATTTATTATTGGTCTAACCGAGGAGCGTTCTAGTAGATTTTAAGAAGAAAGCAATTCAAGCATGAGTAGAATTAAACGGATTATACTTTCTACTCTTGCATTGTGTGATTAAACATCTGCTGATGGGTAAACTGGAATTTTATATATGTGTACTGAAATGGAAATGACACCCAAACACAAATACTTGCCATGGAGATGGGCATGGAAATAAAACACTAAACTTAAAATTTGATTACCACAAACAAACAGTTTCATTTCAGTGTATTTAACATTTCTTCAAATATCTTAGAAATGAAACTACAAAGTATAAAATTGACAGAAAATTTGGGCATGACCTTTGCTAATTTTCCTAGTCTAGGAGTGCCAGAAATTCGCCGGGAAGGAAATGAATCAACTTCCCGGCGAAACATTGGCATCTCAAAAAGAAAAACCTGCACAAAAAATGCATAAAATTCTACAACAGCTCTACAAAGATCCCTTTCAGCCAAAAAATCATCCAGCAACAGTTCTACAACAGCATCATTTCATTTGTTTCCTGCAAATACTGAGAGCGAGAGAAGAGTAAGGAGCAGAGCCTGAGGCACCTCACTAGACCTTCAGTTCCTCTAGAAGTAATCCTCTTTGCAATTTCCTTTGCAGTTCTGCAATGAAAACTTGGAAAGTTAGAATAAAAGACCTAAAGCTGTACTACATACCAAACTGTACTACAAATGTCCATATCAGCATCTATCTACCACTACAGCGGTACCATTGGTTGTTAGCTCGAACTAATTGTTACTGCATAGATTAAGCTAAGTAGTTTATTTTGTACACTATTAGCTTATAGAAAAAAATATGATGGTTTACATGCAAAAAATGTTATCAAATAAACTGATAAAGCATTTTACCTACAGTGCACAAATGTATGTTTTCTCTGGTTTGAGTTACATACATCTTTGCTTTGCGCTAAGCAGGTAAAGTGCAAGGCCTGTCGTAAGTTATCGAAGTAAACAATTTAAGCTTAAATGGAAGGGAACTTTTTTTATGTGAAACTAATTTCTCTTGTATTCCTCTAGGTACAGAGTACAAAGCACGTCTAACTGAGCACAGTGGCTCTTAATTTTTATATCAGCCCTCTGGATTCAATTTTCTACATAAAAGCATGGGCCTTTCGGTCATGATAAAGCTTAATTCTTGATAAGTTGACAAAATGAAACTCCCAACTCAGAACCTAAGAATATATACTTCTATTTTAACTGCTAATATACAAGCATTAGAACGATTACGCAATACATACTAACAGATCAGAAGCATCCTAACTCGGTGAGTAACACCCTAGCAATTGATCAGTAATAATGCGAAAAGAACAATCCATCCCTAGAGAACTTCTTAACTGACAGAGAAAAGCCCCAACTACTAAATGTTAGGGTTCGGAAGCAGGAGGAGCACCATCACCACTATACCACAGCTGACTAGTCCGGCACTCATTCACTCAGCTGGCTGTCAATCAACCAAATCTAGGATACAATGATTAGGGGTTGGCAGCACTATGATTAGGGGTTCGGAAGATTGGAATTTTCATTGAAATGAAGGGGGAGAAGAGAGGATTCCGGTCTGTACCTTGAGATGAGACGGGCGCCGGGCAGGGCGTGGTGCCGACGGCGGCTCCGGTGGCCGGCTTGCGTCTTGCTCGACGGGCGCCGGGCAGGGCGTGCTGGCCGGGCTGCGGGTCGTCGCCGGCGCTAGAGTTCACGCCCGCGTCTTGGTCTACGACGGGGTTGGCGTTGAGGTGGGGTGGCCGTGGGAGCCGGAGTCGGAGGAGCCGCGCCGCGGGCCCCCTCCCTGTCCTCGGACGAGCAGCACCCGAAGGTCGTTCTCCCCCGCCGCCGGTGTCAGCGAGCTAACTATCGATCCCGTCGCCGTCGCCGCGTCTGTGTGGGATTCTGGGAGAGATCGAGTTGGGTAACGTGGGGAATTGGGGACGGAACCACGCGCGCGGTGCCTACTTTCGTTAAGAATACGCGAGGCACATTTCTAGGAGCTGCGCCTCCTATAAGTTACGCGAGGCGCATTTTGGTGCGCGCCTCGTATAACTCCAGTGTATAGTTAAAACAGCACGCGTGTGTCATATATCACTAAGACTTGCTAGCTGAGTTGGTCTGGTATCTGCACCTTTGGCCACCGAGGTTCGAATTCTGGTGTGGCCATATTTTTTTGCCTTTTTTATTTAAGCCTATTTTTAGTGTAAAAACGTAACTTAAACATAGTATGAACTATAAAAATAAAGTGAAAGTATTTTAAATATCCAAATAGCTTCAAAACATAAAATTGTCAATTATGAATGTTTCTCGTAAATATATAATATTCGTAATGCAATATTATAACATTACACAACGTGATAATTATGATTTTTTCGATACATGATAGTAGGGCACACATGTCACACGGTTCTTGACAATGGTCGAAGCGCGGTAACTAGCGTTTCTTAGCCGCCATCTTCTTCTTGCCCCTCTTCGTCGCGGGTGCATAGGTTAGGTCCGGGACGTCTTTACTACTTCTCTTGAATGGGAGTACTCCTTTCTTCGGTAGGGTTGTGACGTATGGTGCTTGGTCGCCGTATTCATCTTCCATCTTCGGGTCGCCGTTCTGGTTAAAGTCTTGCTCGTTGGCGACTCCGTCCATTCCGATAATGTTCCTTTTGCCTCTCCTGACGACAACCCGGCTAGGCTTTGATGGGTCTGTGATGAACCAGCATTGGTCGACTTTGCTAGCCAGAACCCAAGGCTCGTTGCTCGCGGGTGCGTTCGCGCTGGTGGTCTTTTTCGGTATAACCATGGTGGTGAAATACCGGCCTTCTTTCAGTACGCTCTTAGCCCACCTCATACGGAACATCGGCACCTTCTCCGTAATGTAGCTGAGCTCCCAGATCTCCTCGATCCTTCCGTAGTATCTTTCTGGGACATCGCCGGTGTAGAATATCCCTGTTACCCCTGAGTTCTGGTAATCGCAGTTATTGTCCTTTTCCTCGGTGTAGAACGTGTATCCGTTGATATCGTATGCCTGATAGGTCATCACGCTGCGCGAGGCGCCCTGTGAGTGGAGTGGTAGTGGCTCCCATGTGCTAAAAAGTAGCAAAAATCGTGCTGGATATTATAGGAGGCGCATATTTCCATAATGCGCCTCCTATATATTATGCGAGGCGCATTTTCAAGACGTGCCTTCTATATATTATGCGAGGCGCATTTCCAAGATGCGCCTCCTATATGTTATGCGAGGCGCATTTTCAAGATGTGCCTCCTATACATTATGCGAGGCGCATTTTCAAGATGTGCCTCCTATATATTATGCGAGGCGCATTTCCAAGATGCGCCTCCTATATGTTATGCGAGGCGCATGTTGAAGATGTGCCTCCTATAATGCATATATAGGAGGCGCATTCCACAAATATGCGCCTCCTATATCTCCAACTATAGGAGGCGCATCTGTGAGATGCGCCTCGCCTTCGCTGACTCAGAAGCCACCCGGGCCCACACAAAATATAGGAGGCGCATATTATAGAAGTGCGCCTCCTATAATTACATTATAGGAGGCGCATATTGACAAATGCGCCTCGCATAACCTGGATCCAGGAGGCTGTGGTCCCTACATGAAGTATGCGAGGCGCATATGTTTGGAATGCGCCTCCTATATATGCATTATAGGAGGCACATCTTAGAAATGCGCCTCGCATAATATATAGGAGGCGCATTTTGCCAATATGTGCCTCGAGCCCTCATTTTCTCCTATAGGCTTTTCTCTAGTAGTGGATGCAGCTCACAAGATCTAGACATGAGGCATAAAGTATAGATGACAACCATCTAGCTACTGCTATGCACCCGTAGTCCATGGATGAACTACTCATGCATGACTCTGGAGGTGGGCATGGTGGTGTAGAGCCCTCCGGTGATGATTTTCCTCCTATCAGGGTGCCGGGGAGAAATCCAGAACCCTACCGATCTCGGGTTGACGATGACAACGGCCTCGGGTGTTTTTCGTGGAAAAGTGGTCTATTTACAGTTAACGTATTGGGGGAATAAATAGGCAAAAGGGCGATGGCGTGGACACCCGAGGGGCCCACACCACCCCAGGCGCGGCCAGGGGGCGCCGCCCTATGGCGTGCCCCCCTGTGGCCCCTTTCCGAGCCTCTTCGGTACTCCGTGGAACCTTGAGGAATGCTAAGACTTCCGGGCTTCGAATTTTCCAATTCCGAGAATATTTCAAGAACACTTTTCTGAAACTAAAAACAGCAGAAAACAGGGAACTGGCTCTGTGGCATCTTGTCAATAGGTTAGTCCCAGAAAATAGATAAAAATGACATAAAGTGTATAGCAAACATGTAGCAAATAACATGAAAACAACATGAAACATCAGAAATTAAGGATACATTTATGATGTATCAGTGCTCAGGATGCTCTGCTCTCATTTTTATGATTTGAGTGATCATCTTTGCAAAAGAATGGTTCCTTGTTGATATAATACACACATTGGACCATCTTTTCGATCCATCACCATAAAATATCTAAGTGGTTCCTATAAAGGTTGAACTGGACCTAAAATATCTCCTTGAATGTGTTCAAGAATATTAAGTGGCTCACTATTGATCTTCAGATATGAAGGTCTTGTGATTAACTTCCTAGTTGAACATGATGTGGAGAAGAAATCGAATATTTGGGGAAATTAGCAACCATTATATTCTGTCCATCTGAACCATCAATATTTTTTCTCATCATCCCTGCACCAGGATGACCCAGGCGATCATGCCATATCTTGAACTTGTCAAGATTCAGAAAAGTTATTTTATATGCCAAATGTGTCTCTGGATTTATGTATGTGAAATAGAGTACAGAAGATAGACCAGGAAGTCTCTCAAGGATTTCCTTTTAGTTCTCTTTTGTTGACTTATGTGTAGGCTTTCACCCCATTCTCTTCACGAGTTTCAATATGGTAGCCATTCATACGAATATCCTTAAAACTCAGCAAGGTACGGGTTGAATCCGGATAGAGTAATGCCGTTTGGATTACAAGTTTTGTACCATTTGGGAGTGTAAATGTGTCATGTCCAGAAACAACAATTACCGTGTCACGACCACCAATTTTCATGACAGCCCCTTTACTTTTCTTGAGTGTTTTAAAGTATTTGAATTCCCATCATATTGTGTTAGTGGAACCACTATCCGTTAAACAAATTTCCTGCTCCATTGAAATGTTTCTTGAAGATTTTGATTGTTTCCCTTTTTTTCTTTTCTTCCTTCGTTGCTTCTGTTCCGGTGAGTTTCACCGGTGGGATGGCCGAGAGCTCTTTCTCGGTAGAATCTTCATGCTGATAACGAGTTGTATGAGAAAATGAATCAAACTCTTATCTAGTTGATTTAAAATGTTGCGTACGTTCGAGGGGGTGTGAGGGAACGACGCACCGGTTCCTGGAGAGCTCCCACACATACAATTATTTACAACAAGGATTATCCCAAATCACATATTTAATTAATTCCTACCATGTTATTCAATATACGACTCTTAGCAGGAGGCTCAAAACAATGCAATAAATGCCTTAATCTTGTGTGTTGTTTGATCTCTATGGACAAGAAATTATACAGAGAGACGAGCCATGACGCACTGCCTAATGCAAAGTGGTTCTTAAATTTGACTAATTATACAATCCTAGAATGACTAAAATAAATAAATAAGGAGATTAGAAAAGACAAGAGAATAGACTTTAAGAAGAAGAGCTAGAACCTTGCCATGCGGTTACTGTCGGTCATGGAGTATGCGCACACCATCGTTTCCATGCCTACCAAAGTGGACGCTGTCATGTATATCGAGAAACACTGGCGGAGCTTGACAGGAACTGCAGCGATGCGAATGAAAAATATCCAATGTTTGTGTGTGTGTGTGTGTGGGGGGGGGGGGAGGGGTTGCTAAAAGAGTTCACATATAAGCACTTCTATCTTTTTTAGGAATGTGTCCAAAGCTGGGGGAGGGAGGGGGGGCGGTGCCCCCTGAATTTGCCTAGCCCCGCCACTGTCGAGGAGGTCTGATATAAAGAAAAGGTGAGCAACGTTGGGGCATGTAGGATGCCAAAAACCAGTGACAAGGTGTTGGACTCGTGGTGACGGGCAAAGAATTGATGTAGGGGATGACTGATGGAGGGTGATGCAGGCTCGTGGTCCGAGCACATGTAAGGCAACCGCTCCACTCAAAACTAGTACCCGTAAGCTAGGATTCTTGTCGTTGTTTTCGCGAGTCGTGATGCGTCGTAAGAGACATGAGAGTAAAGAGTCATTGGTAGGATAATAGTTTCGAATTTTCCTACGTTCTACATGCACAAGGAATCTATTATAGATATAAACATAGGCCTTCTTTGGATACATAAGTTTAGGAGAACCAATTTTCCGTAACCTAATATAACCGCGTAACAGACTAAAATCTGTTTGGGCGGAATAATTACAGAGCGAACACTAATTAGGGGCCATGGAGGGAATACACATCAGTTTGGTTGCCTTTGGTGTGCATCGACTCTGAGCTCGGCTAAACTCCTGAATGCATCTAAGCTCGTCTCTTTATCATATATTTATACTAATCATTTTTACGCTTTGTTTCAATATATAGTGTCCCCAAATCTCAATATAATATATTATAAAGTACATTTGTATTATTTGTATCAAAACTCTTTGTGAACTATGTTACCAAATATTATCATAAAACACGGATTTTCACACATATGAATACTTACTTAAAAAATACAAACTTTTGTTCCACATACAAACATCATTTTACCAGTTTAGCTATTTCTTAGCCACCCAAGATCTAACTATTTTTATATCGCATCTAAAAACCACGGGATCTAAACATGAGACTTATGCGAGTACATAAAGAATTGCGAAGTTCTTGACACAAGGACTACCAATGTTAATCGAGATAAAAATATTTCTAAGTCACCACTAAGACTAGACAAGAGACTCGTGCAAGTACAAACGAAGTTGTGAAGATCTTGAGATGACTATCAATATCGACTAAGAAATAACTATTGTAAGTCGTTAAATCTATGGTCACAATGTTAAATAATTATTATAGATGTATGTATATTACAAAAGCTTCCACTAAACTATTTTTCTTTTTGAATACCTATACTAAAAAAATACCAAATTCTGCTCTTCCACAAATATTTTCAATTGCATTTACAAGTAATTGTGTCTATCAATATATTTAAATACCTTGGTATTAGATTTAGAGCATAAAATTTCAACAAATATCTTGATAGAAATTTCTAGCATGACATCAACAAGTGTGTTGTCTTTGAAAGTATGCACCCAATTACTTGTCACTTCTTCGGTCAATACGTTTTTCATGTTCTTAGTGTTTTAGTACTAATCGTTGGGAAATGTGTTTAACTGTACCTTAGCCTCCTAAGTTTATTTTGATATTTTTAAAACTATTTAGATACTAATACATGAATCAGGTATATGACCATTTGTAGTCCCTACTATAGAAGAGAAACCCTATTTGACGAATTAAAAAAAATGACAATTTGTCGAAGGTCATTGAAGCATGTGTAGTGATTTGTTAGGATATTACGTATTATGACGGACTCACTTCTCTTTTTAGTTGATACAAATCTTTTTAGATCACAGGCACAAAAATTCCCAACTTTAAGTTAATAAAAGCCTCGAACAACACAAGTAAAAAAAATAAAGAAGTTGAGAGCACAAGTTGTAGATGTCTATGCCCTCTTCACAAAGGCATCAAGGATAAGACGGTGTAGGTTCGAAGGATCCGCAAGCATCCTTGAGGAAGAACCAATCCTCTACAACTCCTTTCAAAGATAGATCTCCTTTGCACTTTACTAATTTAATATGTGAACTTAAACTACAATAAAGGAAAACAAAGAAGTAAAGATCCCTAAATAACCCATGAACTGATCTAATGATTTTCTTGATCTGCAAAAAAAGCCTGTTGTACCTGAAAATTTTGATATATGCCATCTCCTATCACCTGACTCTCTTGCTTCATCAATATTATATATTTTTTATTGACTGAAAAAGTATCGTGTTATTTCAAAACCTGACCACTTCGAGTATTATATTTATGGGATATGACATAGTTGTGCGCAATAATTTGATGTTATTACCTTTGGTTTGTGCTTAAACTATTTCAACAATCATCTAGTTCTACGTAATGAGAGGCTTCTTTTCGAACTCTGATGTTTAGGAGACACAACAAAGAAACTAGTTGTTCGTGAGGTGGCCAGGAAACACAAGCTACATTTTGTAGTCTTGTTGGAGACTGGGAGATTTAATTTTACTTCCCATTTCTTAGATCATTTGGCGGAAGGATATGACTCTACTTGGTATTTTCTACCTGCTCATAGAAGATCTGGTGGGATTTAGTAATGATGTGTTGACTGTGCAGAATATCCTTACGGGAGACTTCTGTGTCAAATTTCATCTAAAATCTAAGGAAGATGGCTTTCTATGGGCTTTAGTGGCTGTTTATGGGTGCATCTCAAGATGATAAAAAAAAAATCAAATTTCTGTCAGAACTTGTACGAAGATGCGATGTAGAATCATTTCCTATGTTGGTGGGTGGTGATTTTAATATTATTCGTAGACAATAGGAAAAATAATGATAATTTTAATGCCCGTTGGCCTTTCATTTTTAATGCCATCATTGAGAGTCTAGATCTAAGGAATTAGAGCTCTCTGCGAGACAATATACTTGGGCTAGTAGACGTCCGTAGCCGACATATGAAAAGTTGGATAGGATCCTAGCTAGTATTGGGTGGGAGCAGAAATATCCATTGGTAACAGTTCATGCATTAACACGTACGGGTCTGATCACACTCCATTTCTTATTAACTTCCGAGCGCCTCCTCATGTAGGGAATACATTGGTATTTTCTTTTGAGCTATCCTGGCTTCGGAAGGAATTTTTTTTTTGAGATGGTTAAAAGGGAGTGGCTATCTATTGTGATGGCTCTACTCATATTAAACGATGGAAAAATAGGATAAACATCTATGTAGTTTTTTAGGTGGATGCGCTAAACATGTTAGCTGTGAATATAAGAAACAACAAGATCATCTCTTGCTTCTTATTGAGGAATGGCACTTGAGAGTGGAGGCACTTCCTCTCATCAAAGCTGAATGGGCTGCAAAACGGGACGCAGATGCTTGCCTGAATTCCATTTGTAGAGAAGAAGAGTCCAAGTGGGCGCAACATGCTACGGTTCGTCACGTTAGAGAAGGTGGTAATAATACTAGGTACTTTCACCTCATTGCTAATGGTAAGCATCATAAGAAGAAAATTTTCCAATTAGAACAAGACGAAGGAACAATTGTGGGGCTGGAAAACTTGAAGGCTTATATCTCTGAATACCACAAAAAGTTATTTTGGCCGTCGAATCCTTCTACTTTTTTTGCTAGTGAAGGCAAGGGATAAGGATTCACCTCAGGTCTCTTCCGATTGAGAATGACTTGTTAACGTCTCCTTTCTCGTAGGAAGAGGTGTTTTCTGCCATATCTCAAAAGGAGCATAATAAGGCGCCTTGACGTGATGGATTCCCGGCCGAAATTTACCATTTTTTTTGGAAGGTTATCAAGGTTGATTTGAGTATGTTCACCCAATTGCATAAGGGAGACATACCAATATTCAAGTTGAACTTAGGTATCATTACCTTGTTTCCCAAAAAGTAGGATGCTAGCCGGATAGAGCAATATAGGCCTATTTGTTTATTAAATGTGAGCTTCAAGATATTTACAAAGGTGAGGACAAAGTGATTAGACCTTCAAAATCCGTGTTTCACCCGGGTAGAAACATTTTTGAGGGAGTGGTGGTACTCCATGAAACTATCCATGAGCTTCATAGGAAGAAAATGGATGGAGTGTTTTTCAAAATCTATTTAGAAACGGCATATGACAAAGTTAATTGGTCATTTCTCCAACAGACTTTACGTATGAAGGGCTTCTCTAAGAAGTGATGCCAATGGGTAGCAACTTTTGTTCAGAGAGGTAGTGTCGGTATTCGTGTGAATGATGATATTGGTCATTATTTTCAGACATTAAAAGGTCTAAGGCTAGGGGATCCGATGTATCCTATCTTGTTTAACTTAGTGGCTGATATGATAGCTGTTATGATTGCGAGAGCAAAGGAGGATGGTCAGGTGGCGGGGGTGGGGGTGGGTGGGTGGGTCTTGTTCCACATCTAGTTGAGGATGGGATCTTGATTCTTCAATATGCTGACGATATTATCTTGTTTCTTGAGCATGACCTTGAAAAGGCCGTCAAGACTAAGTTAATCTTATTGATCTTTGAACAACTATCCGGCTAAAAAGTTAATTTTTATAAGAGCAAGATCTTTTGTTTTGGGAAGGCTAATGAATCAATGGATGAGTATAGAAAAACTTTTGGATGTAATGTTGGTACTCTTCCATTTAGATATTTGGGAATCCCTATTCATCATTGAAAGCTTCTTAGCAAGGAACGAAAACCAGTTGTGGATCGCTTTGAGCAGAAACTCGGCTCATGGATTGGGAAGTTCCTCTCATATGAAGATCGACTTGTTGTAATAAACTATGTTCTAATAAGCTTGCCAATATTTATTCTATCTTTTTTCGAGATACTTGTGGGGGTACGGAAAAGTTTAGAATTTTAAAGATCTTGTTTCTTTCGGCAAAGTGACCATCATAAAAAGAAATATAGGCTTTCAAAGTGGAATATTGTGTGTCTGCCGAAAGGTCAGGGAGGTCTTGTTATTGAGGTGCTAGAGATAAAAAATAAATGTATTCCCGATAAGTCGCTCTTTAAATTTTTTACGGAGAAAGGAGTATGGCAAGAACTTTCATTTAACAAATATGTTAGAGGTAAGACCTTATCCCAGGTTGAGGATAAACCTAAACATTCTGTTTTTTGAAGGGATTTATGAGAGTTAAAGAAGTTTCCTTTACTCATATCAATTTTCATATTGTTGATGGGAAACGGATCAGATTTTGGGAGGATCCTTGGCTAGGCAATACTCCGCTTTCTTCTTAGTTTCCGGCGCTGTTTAGTATCGTGAGACATAAGAACGTTTTGGTATCTCATGTCTTAAATCATGCTCATCCTAATTTGCATGGATATGGTACCAACTCTTTTTTATTGCTTATTAATGACAAACCTGTATGCATCGTCACGATGCAGAGCATGGGAAACCCCATTTAAAAAAAAATCTAGTTCTACGTGGCACACTGAGAGATATAGACAAAGAACATCCGTCGAAATAGGCTTTCGCCCCGCTTTATAAATAAAGCAACGGCCATATAAAACGACGTACAACTTGACCCCACACCGCACTAATAAAAACACGACCCACACCACATGCACCCAAGACGAGATACAAAGGTGCTAAGAACAGCTTTGCCAGCCCACCGGAAAGAAGAAACCGCGTCCGACGAATGATGGACTCCAAGATTGTGCTCTCAAGAAGGGAATGCCACCATAGTGCCGCCACCGTCAGATCCAAAGAATCGGAGTTTTCACGAGGAGTACCACGAAAAATGGAGGATAGCCACCATGACGCCTTCAGGAAGGAGACGACGTCCACAGGCGCCGTCATCGTCGGCCTGGCCAATGCCAGACAAGGTCTTGACCCCGACAAACACACTCTACCTTCTATGGGTGGTGCGGACAAGACGTACCACCCCCATGACACGTCGAGCCCCAGCAACCATGCCGCCCACACGGCCATGGCAGGCGGCCCCACTCGAGCTAAGGCCGGCGCCCACACACTCCGTAGCTCCCACCACCATGGCCGCCGCCCCGGCGTCCGCGAACACGACACCGTGGTAGGAAGAACAAGACACCATAGAGCCGACGAAGAGAGGCGACCGACAAGTTTCGGTGAGTGGTAGAGATGTAGCTTGTAGGCAGGAAGACAACAACTCCGTACGTCCTGCCTGTCACATCCCGCATGCCAGTAGCCAGTTCTAGGCACGTCCTTCCCGGATTCGGCCACCTGCTGCACCACAGCCTCCTGGAGGAGTCCGTCATCCACCGTCCAAGACGGCTGCCGGCCGGACATGCATCAGGAACACACCATGCCTAGACAGGCCCGTCCGGGCCCAGATCGGCCCCGTAAAGTTCCCGTCGCCCGTTGCAGCATGAGAGCCGCCGCCACTGCTCTCCAACTGAAGATCCTCCTCGCAGCTCACCACCTCCACCGCCCCGCTGTGCGAGGTCACCATCCCCTCGGTTCGCTCTGTCGCTGAGCCCACAGTGTGGCGTCGAAGAGCTAGCTCCATCACCACGCTCGCCAACCGAACCTGAGCAAACGCCGTCCTCCACCACCTACCGGAGGAGGCTAGCCCGCACCACCCATGGTCCACGGCCCGTGCCGCCTGCAGCCACCGGAGGCCAGATCTATGGAGCAAGAACGTGCCCACAACACCCAGGCACGCCGCACCACCACGTAGACCACCGCACCGCCATAAGGCCTGCTCGACGCCGTCGCGCGGACTAGCCACCGTCGGCACCGCGCCCCATGCCAGCGTCGTTCCGCACCAGCACCAACAGAACGAGGGGGCGAGGCAGCCCCGCCGCCGCCACAACATACTGGGATTTTTCGGCCGCGTACGGCTGGTGGAGGCGAGGGGGGAGGATGAAGGGGGAGGGAGGAAGAGGGGCGATGCTATGGTTCCTCCCGTCGCCCACGGAAGGAGGAAGCAAGGGGGGAGGGGGGTTTGACAACTAAAAACAAAAGGCCACGGGAACAAACACAGTACAAATAACATAGCTTAATGCTACCTAAGTTGACAACTAAAAAGAACGAGAATAAAGAATATAGTATACTCCCTCCGTCAAAAATTAAAATTCAGAAAAATGGACAAAAATAGATGTGTCTAGACATAATTTAGTACTCCCTCCGTTTCATATTAATTGTCTCAAAGTTTCAAAAAAAAATGGATGTATATAGACATATTTTAGTGTTAGATACCTCCACTTTTGTCCAAATTTAAGACAATTAATTTGGGACGGAGGGAGTATTAGATGCATCTAGTTTTGTCTAACTTTGTGACACTTAATTTGAGACAGAGTGAGTACGTGCAATCGAAGTCACATTCTCTAGCTCGTTCATTCATTGTTTTACGAAAATATATTTGCCAGATTTTCTAGAATCGCACTGTCAACATCCATGCTAATATTGCCACCGTCGTCATAAAGCACGTACCACATAAAACATGTCATTCTGGAAATTGTCGCTATCACAATTCATAATAGCGACGAGTGACAACAAATATTAAGACATAATAATGTTTACAAATCAAACAACTTAGGTCTTGTTTCCCCGTGCTCCATCACGCATCGGAATCGAGAATCGAAAGTCGTGCAAGTAGCCTTCTATGTCTTGTTTCATCCGCCTCGCTTTCCCCTATCTAAGAGCATCTCCAATTGCGCCCCCAAACACGCCCCTACGGCCTCTTCAGTCCGGACGGGCCCCGAACGCGTCCAGTCGCGTCCCCCCATTGGGCCTTCCCGTCCGGACGCCCCCTTGTCCCGTCCGGGAAACCCAGGCCAACCCCGCCCCCCAGGGTTCCCATGGGAGCGTCGGACGAGTCGTTCCGCGCCGCGGGCCCGTCTTGCCAGCGACACAGGCGCACCAAAAACTATTTTCGTCCCAGGCGCCTCCCATTTCCCTCCCCGTCGATGCTCGTCTTCCCCCCACCCCCCGCCTCCTCTCCCGCCATGGCTTCGAAAGAGCCGCCGAGACCACCGATGAAGAACGCGAAGGCCGGCACGCCCGGCGTCAAGCGTCGCGTGCTGCAGCCGCGCCAACCGAACAGGCGGCCGGAAGGCATGACCGATGTCGAGTGGGCGGCTGACCAGCTGCGGCGCGGTTCCTCCACGACGGAGCGCCGGCTTCGTTGCGAGAGGTCGGTGGCCCGGACCGCGGCGGCGACCCTGGATACTCACGTATGCGCTGCCGCGGCCGCGGCCGCGGCCGGAGGAGAAAGCCCGGGAGGCGCATCGAGCTCGTCGGCTTCGGCGTGGCCGTTCCGCGTGGACGCCGCTAGCACGCCTTGCTCGCTGTCGAGGCTTGGTCCCAGCCCGGGACTCTCCCCAAACATCAACGAGCCCGGCGGCTATGCCGGCTACGCGTTCGGCTACGACGGCGTCAACTTCGGCGGCTTCGACCCCAACCAACTGCACTCGTTCGACAGCGCGCCCAGCGGCGCCGGGACGGGGCTCGATCTGAACGAGGCGTACGAGGTGTCCCCGGGATTGCGCCGGGACGGCGCGGCGGTCGGGCAGGCCCAGCCTAGGCGCACACTTTTGTTCGAGGACGGCACCCACAACCTGTTCTATGCCGGTCCCCAGGCCTCCTTCGGCACCCAAGCACCCTCTGGCGGCTACGACATCGGCACCCAGGCCTCCTTCGACACGCAAGATGGTGGCGGGAGCGCCGTTGTCGACGAGGAGCGAGACATCGACAATGCCGATGAGGACGAGGAAGATGTTGATGGCGCCGGGGATGATGTAGAAGCCGAGGATGAGAAGAAGAACAAGAAGGGTGGATGCCATGACATAGCTTGGACGACGATAGAGGACGAGTGCTTGATAGAGTCCTGGAGTTCCATTACCCTAGACGTGATCACAGGTGCAAACCAAACGAGCGATTCGTATTGGAAGAGGATTCTCCCCGAGTTTGATGAGCGCAAGTATCAAGTGCCTACGTACAGTTCGGCATGGATCGCAACCAGAACGCGCTACCTCATCGATGGGCAACAATCCAAAAGTCCGTGAACAAATTTTAAGGAGTCTTTGACAACATCATGGCGAGACCGGAGAGTGACAAGACTCTGAAAGACCAAACAAGAGCATCTCCAGTCGCATCTTCTCGTATGCAATCACAATATTCATGCATCTTCTAATCTTTGACTTCTCTTGTTGCTAGCTCGTTGATGCCCTCTCGTTGTACAAGACTCTCCATGAGAAGGACTTTGTGCTTCTACATTGTTTCAACAAGTTGCAAAACAATGAGAAGTGGAAGAAGCATAGGCTCCAACTTAACAAGAAGCCCGGCGATGCTCAAATTGAGGAGGTGCTGCTCAACTCGGAAATGCCCATGGGAAACAAAAAGGCCAAGGCGACGGCGGTGACGGCGGTGAGCTCGGAGCGAGTGCACGCCACAATTGACAAGGTCATGAAGAATGTTGCGAAGAGCTCGGCCGATTGACGTGCCGCATCCGAGGCCAAGTGGGCGGAGTTTGCCAAGAAGACGGACAAGAAGCTCGAGATCGAGGCCGGCAAGGCGGCATCTAAGAAGAGGCAGGGGGTTTCATGATCCTCACGACGGACACGTCGAACCTTGATCCGCAGACGAGGGCGACGTGTGAGGCGATGTGTGCTGCCATCCTCGCCGAGATGGGACTTGGTCCGGCGGCCACGGCGGCCACGGCAACCAATGGCGCGGCGTCCTCGGCGCCCACGGAGCGGCACAAAACGGCAGCCCCGAGCGATGCCCTGAGCGGCGGCAGCAACGAGACGCCAGGCGAGACCCATGGCGCCGCGACGAGTTCCACGGCTACAATCCCGACCCCGGCTTCCTCGGCTCCGACGACGTCGTGAACGTCGATTGACAAACGCCAAGCGCGCCGGCGACGAATTCGAATGGTTTTGTAAAGCCAAACCGTTAAATTATGACCCAAAAACAAAATTATGTAAGACTTTATTTATTTTTGGATTTAAACAATTTAAAAACTTGGAGAACATTTATTTGGGGGTTTTGATTCGGGGGCTGCGAGTGGGCAGCCGTGCCCCCCTCCGGCGTCTTAAATTCCGGACGAGGCCTCAATGGGCCTCGCCGTGTGTCCATCCGGACGCCTATTGGGGGCCTCGACTGGAGATGCTCTAAGAGCATGTCTAACAGGCCCCTTATAGCGCGGGCGCCCCATAAAATTCCGGCGGCATACGGGGTGCGGGCCAAAACGACGGTCTAGCATCCCCCGTATGCGGCCTGGCCCCTACGAAAATTTTACGGGGCCTGCCAAACCGCCCCCGCCGCCCCGTACTTATAGTGGGTGAGGGTCGGGGTGGGGGTCCAACCCCCCACCCGCAACCCTAGCTCCGCCGCGCGCCGCCGCAACTCCGGTGAGCAATTCCGCGCGCGCCGCCGCCCCATTTCCGATTCCACCAACGGCGATGAGTTCCCCCAACGGCTCCAGCTCCTCCACCGCCCGCTCCAAGCGCCGCCACGAGCCGGAGTCGCTCGAGGAGGCGTGGCGGCTCCCTGCAAGCATTCGGTTGCAGGGAGCCGCCGCGCCGCCTGGAAGTACGCGGCGTGGCCGGCGAGCATGCCGCCGTCGCTGGTGGACTACGCGGAGGGCGGGCGCTACTACTCCGTCGACCCGCCGCCGCGGCCGATGAGCGGCCCCCAATTCGCGAAATGGCGCGCGGATTGGGAGATGCACCAGCAGTGCAAGCGCGGCCGCGGCGGCGCAAGCGGAAGCAGAGGAGGAGGCGCGGCGACAGCGGAGGAGGAGGTGCCGGCGACAGCGGAGGAGGAGGAGGCCGCGTTCGCGGCGGCCGTCGAGTTTTCGAAGAAGGAAGCGGAGGCAGCGGCGCGCGCGGAAGCGGAGGAGGAGGCGAGGGCCCTCGCCGACGTCGAGCAATTCAAGGCGATGGAGGCTTCCGGCGACGTCGTATTCCTAGACTAGGTTAGGACGAGCTCGAGCTTGATTTCGTGTATCAGGCTATCAGCAATGGTGATCATCAATAAAATCGAGTTCATCTGATTCTCCCGCGAAGTTTAAATTCAAACATACAGGGCGGCGATAGGGGGTCTGCTAGATGAACGCGTAAATCTGAGCACAAAAATTCCTCGATTTCGTGTGCAGGGCCCTCTACACGCGATTTAGGGGGCGAAATTGTAGGGGTTCTGTTAGACATGCTCTAACTGTGCCGTATCAGGTTCGACCTTCATGCCCGTGACAGGAGGAGCTCTCGCTCCGGGAATGCATCGTCATATGTCGATTGAACCGATGGCTTCTCATCATCTGGCTCGCCCAAGCAATTTGCCGCGGACAGCGAGTGGTCTCCCCGCCGCGAGATTCTCGCCGATCGGAGCCAAAAATGCTCGCGTCCTACTCGTACCATGAGCAGCTCGCCCGACCGTTCGCGTACCAATCTAGCTACGGCGATGGAGACTACTCCCTCCGTTCATAAATAGATGTGTATTTGACACAAACATATCTACATACATTTATATTTGGAGAAATAGAAGTCATCTATTTGTGAACGGAGGGAATAGTACAGATGCGGCCGAGCTTTACACGAGCTGTGTTCAGAACTGTATTATGTTGTCGTTTCTGTCGAAGGTACGATGGCAGCCAGGCACGCAGGAAGTGATCAAGCGTGTATTACTGTGAACGGGGGATGAGTTCGCAAGGTGAAAAGTGAAGCTCTTGACGAAGGCAAAGCGGTCTTTCAGAGGCGTGCGGATGGTTTACTTTCACGTACTCAGCTCAGAGGAAGCAGGGAGGAATCCTCTTTCTACCACGCCACGCCGTGCTTATCCTACGGTGATAAAATATTCTATCTGAAACGTGACGAACTCTGCCGCCGTTTGCTTTGGAGAGATACTAGCGCTTGACTTCGTGCGCTTAAATTCTCACGTGATGCTCCTTAACGCTGATCGAGATGGAATATTCGTCCTCTCCCTCCCTCCCTCCCTCCCCCTCTCCCTCTCCCTCCTCCGCGCCCCCATCGCCCCCCAAGGCCGCGGCGCGCGGCCACCTTCCCCCCGGCCTAGGCCCTCCCCTCCCCGCCTTCCCTCGTCGCCGCCGCTGGGCTTGGCCTGGCTGGCGCCGGCGGCGGCGGTCCGCCATTCCCTGCGGCTGGAGGTGGGTCGGGCCCTTCCCTCCCGGCGGTGGTCCGGCTTCTGCCGGGTGATGTAGGCGCGGCGGCGTTTTTGTGGTGCATGGGGGCAGTCCGGCAAGGCGGCACGACGGGAGGCTGCGGGGGCGGCGCGGTCAGGGCCTCATGGGATACGGATGGTCCCATCTGGGTCCGGGCGGACCGGTCTGCCTGGTAGGCCTCTGGGGCTGTAGCTGGAGGTGGCGGTGATCTTGCAGGTTCGGGCGGCGCCGGCGGCGGCGGTCCGCCATTCCCTGCGGCTGGAGGTGGGTCGGGCCCTTCCTCCCGGCGGCGGCGTTTCTGTGGTGCACGGTGGCAGTCCGGTACGGCGGGGCGACGGGAGGCTGCGGGGGCGGCGCGGGCAGAGCCTCATGGCCCAGATCTGGGATCCGAGGGTCCCATCTGGGTCCGGGCGGGCCGGTATGCCTGGTAGGCCTCCTGGGCTGTAGCTGGAGGTGGCGGTGATCTTGCAGGGGCGGGCGGCGCTGTTTGCTGCCCTTGCTGCAGCGTGGCTGCGGGCTTCACGGGCCTATACCAGGCCCGGCTGGACCCTATTGGGACTGGCAGCAGCCGGACCCTGGCGGGACTGGCAGCGCCGGACCTAATTGGGACTAGTGTGCCGGCGGCCTCGTCCGTTCGGCTCCTGTCTCGGCGGTGGAGGCAGTTCCCTCCCGCGCAGTCGTGGTGCTATTCTCCCTGTGTGAGCTATCCCTCGCCTCCATCTTGTAGACTTCGTGGCGGTATCTTCGGTGAGACGACTGGCGGACTCGTGAGCGTAGCGGCGCATGTTGGTGGGAGGCGACGCTCTGCTCTTGTGGGGATCGTGTGTTGGATCGCCCGGGGTTGTGAATTGGGTTTTGTCGGGAGAAATCCTTGTCGGGTCGTCCGGCACCGATGCGATGCCGCCTTCGGGTGGCATCAAACCTTCCTGGAGGGCGTCGTGGATATCCCCGTTCACCTCCCTCTGTGTGCCGGGGGAAACCCTAAGACCAATCGCTGGTCCGGGCAGCAACATGTTCCCTTCTTGAAGGGGTTGCTTGGCACTCGACGATTCAACACTAGGAGTGTGGTGGTAATTCTCCGGTGGGCGCAGCGGTCACGGATTCTCCTCGTTTAGTCTTACCGCCTATGTCTCCATTTGTTCTCTTTTTTGTTCTTTTTCGTTTGGGCGTTCGTTTGCTGCTGCCCCAACATCGTGATGGTTGTACGGGGGTTTGCTATATTAATATAGTGGGGCAAAAGCCTATTTCGGCTAGATGGAATATTCGGACGGACAGAGTGAGAGTACCGGATCGTGTGACTTGCTCCATCAGATTCTTCTTTGCATTCAATGGTTTCGGAGAGGCCAATAAAATCCCGGCTTCGAGTGAAGCCGATCTCAGTACGGCGTACTTTGCTTGAACTACGATCCAGCGATAATTGTTATAAACGATAGTAAGAAAAACAACGAAAACAATAGATTTACCACGACAGGGGCACGCGATCTTTAACCTGAAAACCCTTTCAACGAGGAAGAGAGATAAAACTACGGGCGCCAGCCAGCAGAATTTCACTATATCGGCTGCGGTTACAAATGCCCAAATCGGCGGCTTACATGAGTTATATAAAAGGAGTATAACCCTAAGCAAGTTAGAATTCGGATCCAACTGGGCAATAACTCTACTCATTAGAAATTCGGCTCCGCATAAGTGAATTTGGATCACAGAAAAATAACAATAATCATGGTCTCAATCGAGGCAGGGCAAGCCATGCGATTTTGCCCCCCAATTCTCCAATCGCCATAGAGTATTTTCTTTTGTAATGGATTTGTGTGGATTAGGAATGGACACTCGCCGAGGGAAGATCATGCCACTCCATGGGCGGTCTTTATTTCTACTAATAATTTGTGACAAAATTAGGTCTCTTCCTTCATTTCATTTTCTTTCTTTATAAAACGCATGTCCCTTTAAAACTCATTATTACATTATTTCATAGAACAAGATATAGTTGTAGTAGTTTTATGTTGTTATTTTTTGTTTGTGTTTAAAATATTTCAATAGTCGTCTAGTCCTATGTAGTATGAAGAGATAGACAAATAACATAGCTTAGTGCAAGGTAAGTTGACAATTTAAAAACACGACAATTGAGAATATGAATACAATTAAACAAGATATTCTCTAGTTCGTTATTTCATTCTACATAAATATATTTGCCAACGTTATTAGAGGAACATTGTGACATCTACGCTAAATTGTGTCATCATAACACACACACCACATAAACACTCTCGAATTGTGGCTATCACAATTAAGAATGATGAATTCCCTTGCTCTGCTGTGTTGGGTAGGAACCTTCTTTAGTCTCTTTCTAAATATCTACTCATCCATGCTAAACCAAACCAAACGAAACCCAACACCATATCCCTTTACCAACCATAGTAAGTCTCCAATTGGACTGCTACAACTACATGACCACCCAAGGACGCTACAATCAGTGCAATGTTGAGACACAAAACATCCAACTGAGGAATGACACATCTCAGTATGTTGTTGTTCTGTGTGAAAGAATAATCACATCCATGACCAAGCGAACTCTATTCTAAGGAGAAATAAGTGAATCAACAAGTAAGGATAGAGAGGTGAAATCAAAGTTGCATGAACTATGAAGACCTGGGTAGCTTACTACATCAGGAGAAGGATAGATGAAAAACTTACCACTATTCAGTTAGTTTGTATAAGAGTTTACGCAACCCCACTAGTTGGAGAAACGATAGTTTAGTTCAGGTTTGTCTTACAGGTGGGAAACTATATGTTAGACAAGTAAGGTGACCCAGTGTTATCATACGAGATTCACCAATCTAAGTACAAGGTAATGATTGAGTGCAACATGGATTGGCCCCCATGATGACTACTCGCATTATGCACTCGGGCTATGAGGAATGGTAAATCTGAGTGACATACCTATTAGAGAGACGACGTTAATAAGCTTGAACCATAGAATAGTAGAATATTATTATAACCCTATGTTAGGCAAGTGTTGCCGAAACGTACTTAACTTTCGGTGAGCACAAAGCCAATCTTAGAGGAATCATGCGATGGAAGATATTGCCTACCATGATAGTTTTGTTAGAAATATCATGGTGTTTGCATTCAAGGGATACAACAACATGATTATAGATCGCCAAGGAAATGGGAACAAATTGGTATGGACTTTATCACTGGATTACCTCGATTCAAATCAGGGTATGATTCTATTTGGCAAGTGGTTGATCGTCTGACAGAGATAACACACTTTGAGCCAGTAAAGACACCTACACAAGTGGAAAATTGGCTAATATATACATGAAGAAGATTGTGTGTCTTCATGGTGTTCCAAAGAATACTATGTCTGGTAGGGGTACCAGTTTACTCTACACTTTTGGAAGGAGCTACATGAGTCCTTAGAAACCAGATTGGAGTTCAATACATCATTCCACCCTCAAACAGATGGCCAAACGGAGAGAGTGAATCAAATTTTAGAAGATATGCTGAGAGCATGTGCTTTAGACTATGGATCTAGTTGGGATGACAAATTACCATATACAGAATTATTCCTACAACAACAGTCAACAATCTAGTATTGAGATGGCACCCTTTGAAGCTTTTTATGGGAAGAAATTTACCACACCTTTGTTGTGGAGTGGTCTAGGAGAAAGAAATATCTTTCCTCCTGATATCATCCAAGAAGCTGAAGAAAAGGTTAGACTGACCAAGGACTTCCGATTGACCCAAAGAGTGACCCCTCAGTGTCAAAGGTAACTCAACAGACTTATGTTTGTCTACAACTCTAATGCGAGGGAAAGTTCTACTCAAACCATCTAGAATAAAGTTACACTTCAAGCTGTGTGAATGGACACATCCTATTGAAAATGAATTTGGACACATCGAACTCTAAAGGTTGTATACTTGGACTCAAGACCACAAATGCCTACCTGGAGTGGATACATGATATACAAGAATAATATGGATGATGAAGTATGACTCTAGCTCAAGATATAGTACACCTCGTAACTAGATAGACAAGAGTTTTAGACTGCCCACAAAATTTTCTTTTAAGGGTGGTAGCCACCTAGTTGTTTTAATCCCAGCTACCCAAACCTATCTTTCTTTCTAGCATTCCCAAATCTCAGGAAAAGATTTATTTTAAGGGTGGTAGGCTATAACATCCCTGATTTTTGGAATGTGCAAAAATCACAAAAATTTGAAACTTTTTGTACTCATGTTAAATAAGTCGGCAAAACCCAAATGAGATGCAAGAAAATAAAGAAAACAATACACATTTCAATGAAATTGGATTTAGGAATCCAAATTACCTTCCTTCCTTAAACCCTAAGCCTATTTCAAATCTAGTTTTCATTATAAAGAGAAATTATTTCTTCTTAGCAAACCTCTTTACAAACATGTTTTCAACCCATTTATAACTATGAAAATGTTTATGATATTAAAATCAGAGAATTACTATCTCTAATATTTTCTCCATGCCTCAAAAATTATTTCATGTGAGTAAAAATATTTTCATAATGCTTTTACAATATTATATCAAGTGATAGCCAATAAAGTGTTTATATAAATTATTTTGTATATGAAAACATGTAAAAGACCTTGAAACCCAATATTTACATTTGAGACCACCTCTCTTTATTTTATTAACCCCAAATTCCAATTAATTATTGTTTTCTATTTAAAAATGATTTTTAGTATCGTTAAGGCATTATCCATATTTTCAAAATTTAAAATTTTAAAAGTGTTGAAAACAACACAAACATTCTTCTATTTGAAGAAGTTTATTTACAAGTATTTGGAAATTGGTTTGATACAAATTGGAATTATAAATTAAAAGTTACGAATTGTTAAATAAAGACAGGAAAGAAAAATATCGAGAACAGAAAAAGAGAACAAAAAAAGGCGAGCCAGCCCAGAAAAACTGGCCCAAGCCCACGCTCCTATCTACCGCACGCGCGCGAAGAACAAGCTTCCCAGCCCGCGAACCCACTCTTCCCTCGGTCTCTCGCTGACAGGTGGGGGGCATCTCCCTGACCTAAGAACGACATCACCCTGACGTCAAGCGTCTTCCACCTCCTCGCGATTTTCCCGCTCGTTAACCGTCGAGCCCTTGCACGACCACCTCGTCCACGATCTCTTCTCCTGAACCCCTCTTCATAAGTGCCTCGGACGCCACCTGTTTTGCCCTTCTCCACCCAGTTCCAATCGTCCCTCGAGGCCGTTGGATTTAGTCGCCGGAGTTCATGCTGGCCAACGCCGTCTTCTGCTATTTCCGTCTTCCATAGTAAGCTCTGCCTCCCCACTCTGATCTGTGGCGACTTGCCGTGACTGCGCGCATCCTCGTAACCCCTTGCTAATCCTTTTCGTGCACAGAAACGGCCGCGCCGTGATCTTCTGCATCTCACCGGAGCCGCGCCGTCCTCCGTCCGCTGCGCGCCACCGTCCGAGAGGGATTACACGCGACCATCACCGGCATCGTTCTCGCCGTCCCGCGCTGAAGCCCGTCGTTTCTTCCGTTGATCTTGAGGACCACCAGAGCTCCATCTCCGGCGAATTCCCGAGCAGAGCGCCGCCAGGGTGCCATTTTCCGGCACCCCCGTCGCTGGTGAGTTCCCCTCCCTCTCTCATGTCGTACGATGTTAGTCCAATGGCTAGGATTAGATCATTTAGCCGAGTCGGTACGGGCCAATAAAATTTGTCCAAGTGGCGCCGAGGCAGCAGCCGCGTCAGCGCGCTAGTCAGCCCCTCAATTCAAATTTGAATTTCAAATCCGAAACACCCTGCCAACTTGTAAAATCGATATAAAATCAAAATATTAGTCCAAAAATTATGAGGTTTGGACCTTTGGAAAGCTAGAGAAATTTTCTATCCATTTATGAAAAAAACATAACATAGGTTTTGTATATTTTTGGGGAGCATTATTTAATTTGCCAAAATAGCTCAAAAACACCAAATAATTCATAGATTGTTTTCTACAAAGCCAAAATGAGTAAAGTTGTAGTCTCTAGATTCCTTAGGAACATGTAGAACACTCTGGAACCAGAGAAACTCAAAGTTGTACGTGCACACACTTGCTATTTTAAAAATTGTCAAATCTGCAATATGCCTCTTATTCAAACCTAAAAAGTATTTTTGATTAACTCCAATTGGGCTAACTTGTTAATTATGTCCTCTATCCATAGGCAACAAGGCTCTTTTTTTACGGTTAATGAAAGTGGGTTTAAGATTTTTAATTAGAGTAAACATCAAATAATGGGCTCCTGAAATAGAATAACTAATATTTTTAATTCGGTTTCTTCTGGAAAATTGTTCCATTTAGTAACCTTAGACCAGGGGAACCAGTACCCAAACTATTTGTGACCAGAGAACCCATTCCATGCAATCTTTTCCATATAAACCACCCATAGTAGTGAATCACTATAATTTAACTAGTGTTTGATGAAACCCCCTTTTTAGGAAAATTGCGGTGTGATCATTTTGATCAAAACCAACACCCATTTCATGTTAACCACATGTGTAAATAACCTTTGGACCAGAAAACCCATATTGCAAGACCTTTTTTTAATTTACAAGTCCTATGGTGAATTGTTTCAAACCTATTACCCAAAGCCATGAAACAAATCAGAATTGATCATGGATTTATTTTCTAAAACCCTTAGACCAAAGCCTTGTGTGATCTTTGTGATAAAAGACAACCCTAGGATCCTTGGAACAAGTTTGTTTTGTCAATGTGGAAAACCTGACCCAAACATCTTAATTCCTTTTTGTGCATTGATTTAAATATTAAACCCTAAACCTTATCACATCCACCTCTTTTGTAAATAGAGTGAAGTGATATTCCTTGACAACCCTTTTACCATAATTATTTTTGTAAATTGAGTTATGTGTTGAGCCTAATTCAAACCACTATAGTTCCCTTTCATAAATTGAATTATCATGATAAACTTGAACTTGTCCATAAAGACCAAACAATAATCATCTCATCATAATTCTTTTTTTCATATTGAATTATGTGTCAAAACATTGTCCATGTTAACGCCAATCAAGTTGAATAACTTTTATGCTTATGTATTGTTTATTTTGTTGTATTTGTTTGCTTGTGGATGAATTGTTTGTTTATTTTTATTTATTTGTATTGTTTAGATTGTAAGTAGAGCAACGTTCTATTTGTAAAGAGAGTGTCTCTATACCAACTCCCAGAAGGCAAGTTATACTCCATGTCCCACTTTGGTTTTTTTAATTGCATTAGTGTTTTCAGTAGTATGCATCATGGGTGATTTTATTATTTTCGAAATATAAGCTATGCTTGAACACCCAGTAGTGTGTAGCCATCCTCAAACTCTACTAGGTACTAGCTTAGCTATACTAGACTACTATCACAACTGCTACTGCTTCATTCTAGTTGTGGTATTTATGAAACCTTGAAAAGTAACAGCCCAATAAAACACCTGGGTGGATTGGTAATTGCTTGGTTTATGTTGAGTGGCTACTCAGGGCCATGTTCATGGTGGATTTAGTCATGGATGTGGTGGTTGTCACCTGAGGGTACACTTGTGGATTGCCACCCAGTAATAAAGATATTTGTAGGTCTTCACTATTTAGTTAGCTTTGAGTGCATCTTTGAGGTAATATGGGCTCTTCCAAGATTAAGTAAGTTGTGGGGGTTCCTCCTGTGGTATGACATTGGGTGGTAGAATTTTAGGAGCGTCGAGTCATGCTGGTATGGTTGAATCCCTCTTCCCAAAGATCTTGTCTCATTCTTCTCTCATGGAGGATGAGTCTCAAGGTGAAAGTGCACAACCTCTGCAGAGTTAAAAACTATGATCTTAGCCGTGTCCCCGGTTATGGGAAATTTGAGCAACTAGACAGAGTTGGTTCCGAAGGATCTCCTCATCTTTTCTGAATGAAATAAAACATGGTAGAAACCCCTTTTAGGGCACATGGTGGATTTATCCATGATGCCACAATCAAACCTCATGGTGGATTTAGGCATGATGATTTATCAAACTTCATGGTGGATTTAGCCATGACGATTTTTCAAACTTCATGGTGGGTTTAGCCATGATGATTTATAAAACTTCATGGTGGATTTAGCCATGATGAACTATCAACCTTCATGGTAGATTTAGCCATGATAGTTGTACCATTGTCTTCCTTTTTATGAAAATGATTTACAGATATAGGACAAAAC
Organism: Alopecurus myosuroides; assembly: GCA_028641055.1. Lineage (NCBI taxonomy): Eukaryota > Viridiplantae > Streptophyta > Magnoliopsida > Poales > Poaceae > Alopecurus > Alopecurus myosuroides. The sequence continues at coordinate 123,161,827 of CM054058.1, forward strand.
TGGATTTATGCAAATAGCCCAGACCCCACCAGCCAAATATCATGTAGTTAGTCTATTCCTCAAAAATGCCACCAAACAAGTGTCACTTGCGAGTACATTTTTTTTACCGACTTTCTCCCCCGTGGGGTTGCATATTCCAGTGTGTAGATGAATCTGAAGACGAGTGAGGATTTCGTTTAGGATCTTGAGTCTATCGCTAACATGTTCTGCATGTGGCGCATGAAGTGAAGAAGGCTCATTGAAGATTTAATTCCTCTGTGTTTACTTTGAAACTTTATTATTCGGGCTAGTCCATGCTGACTATACCATCCGTAAGACTATTTTTATTTCTTATCCACTGGATCAACGTTCTAAAATGTATTGCAATGAATATTTCATTTTTTTCATGTATATGCTATCAGTGATCACGGGAATAGGAGGTTACACATATGTTCTATGTTTATTAAAAGGTAGGGTGCTACATAAACTAAGGAAAGTGCAAAGGAGTTATATTTTCAGATTTCATCCACTAAACAAGAAATCAATCAACCATAATGGCCTATAAAATATATCGCTACATATTTCTCAACAACGTTCGACAAAATCAGTGACTTCTTTTTTCTACACTTTTTGCCAAACAAGGTTACTCTTTCATTGTAGGGACTAAAAAATGGTCATATTCTTCATTCACATAGCACATGTCTTAAACATATATCGCTAATCATCAAAATAAACTTAGGAGGTTAAGCTACGCCTAATGTGAAAATTATATTTTGACTAATAAAGAGGTGACAAATAAGAAAGTGTGCGAGCATTGTCCAAAAACAAAACACTTCATGAGGTTAAGCAGAAACTTCCGGATATTTATGAAAATGTTTAAACTTTGAATCATGTACCAAGGTATGTAAATATATCAATACACATGACCACTTATAAATACACTTTAATGTCTTTGAGGAGTGCAAACTATGGTAGAATTTCATTTTGTGCTTTTAGTACAAATATTTAGAAAATTCTATATTATTAGAAGCTTCTCTAATATGTTGACAAGTAGAATAGTAATTAACGGGAGAAATTATGGATCATAGACCATATGACTTATAAATAGTTATTTATCTGTCAAGGTTGATAATCGTCTAAATATCTTCACAACGTCTTTTGTACTTGCATAACTCACATGTTCAGATCGTATGGTTCATAGCGGCGAGTTAGAAATAACTATTTCTCAGTAGATTATTGTAGTCAATGTGTCCATCTTCAAAACAATATCGTATGCTTAGATTATATCATTCTTAGCTGTGATTTGGGAATAGTTAGTTCTCAGATGCCTCGGATGAAAAAAGGTAAGCTAGTGTTAAGTTCATGGAATAAATGTAGGGTTTAGTAAGAATAAATAATATGTACGTATAATAAAACAAAATTTATCCTAATACTTAACAACATAGTTAGATAGCTTGTTTTGATAAAATAAGATAAATAATTACAAACTTACTACATAATACTATATTAGTAAACAACACACATTTAGTGATAAGATATTGAAGCAATAGGTAAAAATGTTTTGTATAAATAAAGCTGAACTTTGAAAATTCATCTTGCTATGTGCCTAACAAATAGTTAAGGTGAAGAATTCAGCACGGTGTTTAGTTTGTGGAAATCATTATGCTTAGATATTCCAACATACATGGATGAGAGTTTAAATTTGGATAGCCTTAACCTCACGTCTAGCACCGACATCGTCGTTATTGAAGGAATGATGTCGTGTTTGATCTTGCCATCGAATTAGCTGGCCCCTCGAACGACAAAAATGTTCTCACATGGAGAACAACTAGAACTGCGTACCTGTATGTGGGTTTGTAAGCATTTTTTTAGGCCTCAGCCCATTCATAAGGGAATTCTAGGGGAACAACTAGTTGGGAATTTAGTTTTCTTTTGGGTCATCTAGGACAATCACTTCAATATAATTCCAAAACACATGTGTTAAAAGTATCTTAAAATTTTCTGTTACAAAATCTTATTATTTTATATTGTAGATGTATGAAATCATGATGTCGCTTTCTAGGTTCTTTAAGACTCAATACAGCTTTATCAGTTCCTTTATTATTGGTACTTTAAAGTTCACATATTAAATTAGTAAAGTGCAACGGAATTCTGTCATTTGGGATCTTGGTCGATCATATTGACTACCATGAGATGTTTCTCGTTGTCCTCACAAACCTTCCACAAATTGTCGTCTCATGTTTTTTCCACCTCTCTCCAAAGAAGGTTACTCTTCCATGTAGGGAGTAAAGATGATCGTACAATGGCAGCGCCAGTTTGTAGAGAGTGGGTACTCATTGTATAAAAATCCTCAATGTAGTTTTGAAACAATTTAGCTCTCCCCTAATTTCGACACCCGTGAAAGATAAATCTCATCTATTCTATTTAGGTACAATTAAATTGATAAGAGAATACATGGCTTATCTTGGTCGCCGTCGGCGAGCAGCTGAGAAGATGATGAATTTGGAAAGGTTATTGATGGTTAAGGTGAGAGGCGAAGATGCGAAGGCGGGCATGATGCATGTATACACACACTTCTATTCTTGTAGACAGTGTTGGGCCTCCAAGTGTAGAGGTTTGTAGAACAGCAGGATGTTTCCCTTAAGTGTATTACCCAACGTTTATCAAACTCAGGGAGGAAGAGGTCAAAGATATCCCTCTCGAACAACCCTGCAATTACGATACAAGAAGTCTCTTGTGTCACCAACACACCTAATACAATTGTCAGTTGTATAGGTGCACTAGTTCAGCGAAGAGAGAGTGAAACACAAATAATATGGATGATTGTAACTGGTAATAGAAATCTGAAATAAAAATGGAAGCAAGCAAACATGTAGCAGAACTCATTGTAAATGGTGTTTCAATACTTAGATACAATGCCTAGGGATCATACTTTCACTAGCGAACACTCTCAACAATAATAACATAATTGAATGCATAAATATCTCTCTTCACTATGCTACCCCGAACCAATCTCCGATCGGATAACAAACACCAGTCATTGCGTAGGGCTGCAAAAATCACTCCTTATAGTTCGCATTTCCCCATCTAGGTAACCCCCGCGCTATCACCATGAGACCTAGATGGTTCCAAACAAACACCACAATTTCGTAGGGTCATCCAACACAAGATATAAATATCATGGTAAACCACACGATGCACACACTGTCACCTTTACACCGTGATCAAAGTCTCTAGAGAGATCTCATAATCAAACAATTTGAGTAGCATAACAGATGAAGAGTAATATCTACTTATTCAACTAGATTACTGATACGTCATAAACGTATCGACAATTTGTGATGTTCCATGTTGTTTTCATGATATTTGCTACATGTTTGCTATAAACTTTATGCCATTTTTATCGATTTTCTAGGACTAACCTATTGAGAATATGTCAGAGAGACAGTTCATGTTTTCTGCTGTTTTTCGTTTCAGAAAAGTTGTTTTGAAAATATTCTCGGAATTGGACGATTCAAAAACTAGGGGTTTTAGAAACCTTTCGCGCACACGGAGTCCGGAGGAGACCCAGAGGGGGACCATAGGGGCTCCACACCATAGGGCGGCGCTCCCTAGCCGCGCCATTGGGTGGTGTGCCCCCTGGCTGCCCACTGACGTTGCCATTTCGCCTATTTATACCCCTCGGGACGTTAACCCTAAAAACATCAGCCTTTTCCATGAAAAACAACCGATGCCGCCGTCATCATCAACCCTAGTTCGGGGGGGGTGGGGGTTCTGGAGCTCTCCCTGGCACCCTGCCGGCAGGGGAAATCATGACCGGATGGCTCTACACCACCATGCCCGCCTCCGGAATGATGCGTGAGTAGTACATACTTGGACTACTAATCCATAGCATTAGCTAGATGGTTGTTCTCTCCTCTTTATGCCTCATGTTTAGATCTTGTGAGCTTCCCTACATGACCAAGATCATTTTATTGTAATGCTACATGTTGTGTTTGGTTGGATCCGCTGAATATTGAATGCTATGTCTCTTGATTATCAATCTATCTACATATCTTTATGTGTATGTTATTTATGATCTTGCATTCTCTCTGTAGTTAGTAGATGCTCTGGTCAATTTGATGCTAGTGACTCCAAGAGGGAATACTTATTCTTGATAGTGGGTTCATGCCTGCTTTTTACTCACGCTCGAGTGAAAAAAAACGTAACGGGTGGGAGATGTGATGTTTCCACTAGGGAGTAACCAACTATGTTTGCATTGTTTACATTACACACTTTGCTTAATGCAATTATCTGTTGCTTGCAACTTAATACCCAAGGATTGTTCGGATGATATTCTAAGGGTGCATTATTAGTCATAGATGTAGTTGGATAATGGTCTATGTATTTTGTTGTAATGCCCACATGAATCACATAGTAATCACCATGTCATGCATATGCACTACGGTGCAACCTTTATATCTGTCTGCCGAGCTATTATTTGTTCACCACACATGTTATTTATCTTTTATGGAGAGACACCACTAGTGAACTGTGGACCCCGGTCCATTTTCTCATTTTAATAATACAACCACTGCAATTACTATTTTCACACTGTTTCCACTGTTTTCACACTACTACTACTGTTTTCACATTTTCTCCTACTGTTTTCCACATCATACGTTTAACCTCTTTGTTTATAGCAAAACCGGTGAGATTGACAACCTCACTGTTTCGTTGGGGAAAAATAAATTGATTGTGTTGTGTAGGTTCCACGTTGCTTCTGAACCATAGTGTGACCTACCACATCAATTGCATCAACCTTTAGAAGTTTCTTCTTTCTCCTACTGGTCGATTCAACCTTGGTTTCTTTCTAAGGGAAAACTTGCTGCTGTACTCTTCATACCTTCCTCTTGGGGTCTCCCAACGAACGTGTGTCTACACGCGTCAAGGCGGCGCCAGCAGCAAGTCTATTCGCTTTGATGATGGTGGTCCATGGTGGACAGTGGCTACTAATGATGGATTTGTGGAGACAGCTTAAATAGCTCTAATTTCTGCATATCTAGTTTGGGATGTGGAGACTACTTCTTCTGCTGGTCATGGGGCAAGCTAGAAGGAGGTGTCTGCCCTCCTGATGGTTGCTGCAGGTCCTGCATTAGGGAAGCTCGGAAGCTGCTCCCGGGAGTTCATCCATGGCAGCTCTTCGTCGGTTGACATCCAAGATGGTCGAAGGGTGACCACTCCCACCCTCTTGGTCGGCTCCGGTCCCCTTCGTCCGGTGATTGAAGGCGAGCAACAACCTCCAGGCTGCCATGCCAAGTTGGAGGCCCCTCTACTCCGATGCAGCTATCTCTCGACGCCTCTCCCCAAGTGGTTTCGTCCATGGCGTCGTCGCGTTTGGTTGTGTTGCGTTAATCGATGCGGTGGTGAAGGAGCTGGACCCGACATCGAATCCAGAGTTAGATCTACGGGCGTTTGCGCACATAGTCTGGACCTAGTTGTAATTTTAAGTTTTCTGTTGATCCTTCTTGTATTATGCCACCATGGTGAATGAAAAGCTTCTAGTTCTCTTTGGGACCGCCTCGTACTCTTTTTTTATTGATCCTCTCAAAGGTATTTATATCTTTTTACTATTCATCGGTTGAACCTAAGACTCAAATAGTCAAAGCTTGATATCCATGATCCGGTCTTCTAGGGAATTTTCTTTCTTATACTCCTCATGTACTCAGTATCATAGTGTGGAAAATGGTAATTAAAACTAATGACTTCTTGCCTCTTTTCTAAAGGTGAGGTGAGCACCTGCACCATCTTATCAAGAGACTAAAATCTTAAATTTGAAACTCCATTTTTTTAGTATACGACAATGTTCCTGATGTATTTGATCTAAAAGATTGCAAAATCTTGGTCGAACAAAATTCCATTTTCCACTGTAATCCAAATTTTGGTAAATTATTTCTCCCTAGTCCCCCACATAGGCATGTCATTCTTCTTGCTACAAATCAAACAATTTGTCTAGTGTTGAATCCATACCACCTAAAAATCTCACCCCCGATCTTCCAAAAATCTTATTGGTTATAGAATTGTTATTGGAAAAACCGTGCAAGTTGGTGGTTGCAGCGAGCACTAGAAAGAACCTCCATAATCAAGTCTGATGAACGCCATATATACAACATTGTGGCTCAATTTCGCAACGATTAGTGTAAGAGATAGGATTGTTATAATGTATCCATAGTTACAAAAACAACGACAAGTAACTAGATATGTGTGTTTGTGTTAAGGTCGAAGTTATTTCCGGTGTTTTTGAGGTCTATCCCATAAACGTTTTAAAATTTCAAACTTACTCTTCATTTTTTTTTTCACTTTTTCAAGTGTATTAATAACCAATGTACATATTGATAGTGGATGGTGGACACAAAAAGTTAACTTAGATGCATTAAATGTGCCTTGCTTCTCTAGTTCTCATGCTCTATTTTGTTTCCTAATAGAAAGTGTTGCTTAAATTTGACAAATTCTACAATCCTAGAATGAATAAAATAAATAATTTATTAAATAAGGAACATTAGAGAAGATAAAGGAATAATCTCTTCATGCGGTTACCGTCGGTCATGGAGCATGTGCACACCATCGTTTATGTGCCTACCAAAGAGGTCACCATCATGTATACAGAGGAAGTCTGCTACTTAGAAAAGGTGAGCTACGCTGGGGCATGTGGGATGCTGAAAACAAGTGGCAAGGCGTTGGACCGGTGGTGACGGGTAGAGGCCTGATGTAGGGGACGACCGATGAAGGCTCGTGGTCCAAGCACATGCCATACAACCGCTCCACTCAAAACTAGTATCAGCAAGCTACGATTCTTTTCGTTGTTTTGGCAGCCATGACGCGTTGTAAGGTCATCTCCAGCGGGCTGCTCGTTTGCGGGCCAAATTGGTCCAAAATTTGTCTGTTTAAGCAGCCGTCTGCAGTCCACGGACACGGCCCGGACCAGGTGTCCCCAGCGGGGCTGCTCATACCAAAAGAGGACATTGGATAGATTTTGTAGGGCCCATAGATTTATAACTTAAAAAAAATAAAAAGAACTAAAAAAAGTCTAGCCCTAGCTAGACGGCCAGTGGCCTCGCGGCGACCGGAGTTGCCCCGGAGCATCCTAGTCCAGGATGATGTGCTCCGGGGTGTCCGGAGCGAGGTGGGGGGAGCGCGGCGGCCCTCTGCGGCGTGGGCGGCTGGGTTGTGGGCTGGGGCGCCGGCAGCTCCGGCGGGGGCCCCGTCCACTCCCATTGCATGCCCACCATGGGCTCGAACCACGCCGGGACCGACGCGTTCTCGTCCCGGCCGTCGTCGTCTACCTCCTGGTCGTAGGGCTAGATGTCGACCTCCTGGGCGCGGATGGCCGCCACGGCCTCATCCACCGCCCTGGCGCCGGCCGCGCGCGCCTCCGCCTCCTCCGCGGCCTGCTGGGCAGCCACCGCCGCGAGCGCCTCCGCCAGCGCGCGCTCCTCCGCCGCGGCGGCCTCCTCCGCCTCCATCTGGGAGGACTGGATGGCCATGGCCAGTTGCAGCTCCTCGCTGGGCTGCGCCATGGCGGCGTCCTCGTCGTCGTCCTCCTCGTCCTGGTACCACTGGGGGGGCTCCTCTAGTGGTTCCTCCTTGACAGCCGGCGCGCGGTCGCCGATGCGGAGGGGGCGGAGGGGTGGCGGTGGCGCCGTGTGACCACGCCGCGCCGGGCGTGGAGGAGACTGCGGCGGATACTGGGCCGCGTCGTGCGCCTGGCGCGCCCCGAAATACGACATGCGGCGCAGGTCGTGTTCATCCGTGAACCACATGTCCCAGTGGGGACTGTCCACGGCGAACGCGGGGTGGCCGCGCAGGTCGAGCGGCAGCTCGTCGCGGCGGCGGTGGATCTCCACCTCCCGCTCGAGGCCGCTGTGCGGGACCGGCGGCATACAGATTCGGTCTCTGTTCAGATGTCACCCATCAGAGGGGGGCTCGGCGAGGGCGCGCGGCGGCGGGAGCTGCCGGCCTCGTGGTCGTTCTTGCCGCCCTTGCCCCAGTTGAGCCACTTGCGGCCCATGGCGCGGCGGCCGGCGGCGAGGGAGCCGAGTGGGAGGGAGTGGCAGACTGCGAGGCAGTGACTGCGAGGGGGCGGCTCGGGGACTGAGGAGGCAGTGCACGTAGGGATGGACGCGTGGCCGCGGGTCCCATTTAAATAGGACCGGTGGGGGAGGCGAGCCGTCGCCACGGTCAGTGGCCGGCAGGCCATCCCCTTTGACCGAAAAGTGGCGTGGCCGCGCGCGCGTCCGTTTCGCGTCCGCGGGCTGCTCAAATCTGACCCAAATTTGGTCTGGGTTTGAACATCCGCGGATGCAAAACGGACCAGGCCGTGGGTTAAGCAGCCCCGCTGGGGCCTCGTTTTGTCCGGGCCTGCTCAAATCCGGCCTGTCCGGGCCAAATGAGCAGCCCCGCTGGAGATGACCTAAGGTTGTGTTTGTTTGGGCTGGAGCTCCACGGCTGCAGCTGCTACGGCTCCGGCTGCCAGAATCAGCTGTAGCTGCCAGCTGGGCTGGAAGTTCGGAGCCGTCTTACGTCTGTTTGTTTTGCCGGCTGGTATAGCTGCGGCTGCACCTAAAACATGTTGAAATGACTCGAATGCCCTGTACTTCTATAGACCAGGATTAAAGCGATGGTTGTACCGTTATAACTATAAATAAACACTTTGATAACTATTTTTGCAGAAGATGAGCAGTTTTAACTCGATTTTATGATAATTATATTTATTTAATAGTACATGCGGTTTATTCATATATTGGTCACATGACAATTTTTTTTTTAATTCTACTAGATGCAGTAGCATGCCACACAACTTTTTTAATTTTTTTATTCTAGATGCAGTGGGCATGGTCACATGACAGAGGAGCTTCCTTGGGGACAGGGAAACGAAGCCAGCTCGCCGGTGGCCGGAGATGGGGCGGCGGATGGGGGCGGAGGACGGGCGGGAGGAGACCTGGCGCCCGGAAGACCGCCGGGGCGGAGGAGGGCTGGGACGGGGCGGAGTAATCGACGGTCGGGTCGGCACCGCCGGCGGCCGGAGATTGAGCCGCGGATGTGGCTCGAGGCGCTGACGACGAACGGGGCGGAGGAGGGCCGGGGCGGGGCGGAGGAATCCACGACCGGGGCGGAGGAGGGACGGGACAGAGGAGGTCATCTATGCCGGTGGCCGGAGATCAGGCCGGTGGCGGCGCAGAGGACGAACGGGGAGGAGGAGGGCAGGGTCGGGGAGGAGGAATCACGGCCGGAGCGAAGGAGGTTCGGGGCGGAGGAGGGCCGGGGCGAAACCGCCGGCGGCCGGAGATCGAGCCACGGACGGGGGCGCAGGACGAAGCTTTTGCGTTTCTATTTGGGGATGGAAGCCTCGAAGGTGCTGGAGTCGTTCGGGGGTGAGAAGGAAAATAGAAAGAAAACGGTTCGGTGGCATTTAGTACGTAATATGTAAATTGGTGGGAGGATAAATCTGTCATTGTGGGGTTTGGAGCTGGCTCCGGCTGCGAAAAGCATCGATTGGCCAGCTTCCTGCTTGCAGTGCATTTCGCGGGAGCGCTCCGCTGGAGCGGCTACGTGGAGCAGGCCCAAATATTGGTGTTTGTTTGGGCTCCAGCTTCCGGGGGCTGGAAGCTGTTGGAGCAGCTCCTTGGAGCCCAAACAAACGGACCCTAAGAGTCATGAGAGTAAAGATTCAATGGCAGGTTGACAGTTTTGATTTTTCCTACGTTCTACATGTAAAAGGAATCTATTAATTATAGAGAGACATGTATGTAATGTATATTACAAAAGCTTATATTCAACTTTTGTTTTGAATACCTATACTAAAAAAGACCAAGTCCTACTCTTTCACAAATATTTGGAAGTGCATTTAAAAGTGTTCGTGACGATCAATATATTTAAATACCTTTGTATATATAAGATTTAGAGCACAAAATTTCAAGAAATATCTTGATAGAAATTTCCAGCTTGACATCAACAAGTGGGTTTTCTTCAAAACTATGCACTGAGAATTTCTTGTTGTCACTTCTTTAGTTAAATACGGTTTTCATGTTCTTAGTGTTTCAATACTAATCGCTAGAAATTGTGTTTAACCGTATCTTAGCCTCCTAAGTTTATTTTGATGATTGTCAAACGATTTAGATACTAATACATGAATCAAGTATATGACCATTGTAGTCCCTACTATGGAAGAGAAACCCTCTTTGACGGAAAGTAAAAAAAAAAAGATGACAATTTTTTGAAGGTCGCTGAGGCATGTGTAGTGATTTGTTAGGCTATTACGTACTATGACTGACTTACTTATCTTTGTAGTTGAGGCAGATCTTTTTAGAGCATCTCCAGTCGAGGCCTCCAATAGGCGTCCAGATGGGCTCTCGGCGAGGCCCTTTGGGGGCTCGTCCGGACGAGAAGGCACCTACCGGGCTGTCCCGTTTCCACTCGCAGCCCCAACCCAAACCCCGTCGGGCTGCGGGCCCGTCCTGTCAGCGCAGGAACACTCGTCGCCTCGGGAAGACGCGCGCATTGACGCCTCGACGAGACGGAACGCTGCGGCGGAGCAGTCCAATCGCCCACACGGCGGAGTAATGGCGCTGCCGCCGTCTCGTCTTGCCCACCCCGGCTACAAAAACCCGTCCCCGTCGCCATCCCCGGCCCTATTCCTCGCCGATCTTCCTTCCTCCCCCCCCCCCCCCCGCCGCTCTTCCAGCCTCCCTAGCCATGGTAAACCATAACCATCTCACTGGCGCGGCCGCCAACGGGTTCGACCACCGAACCCTGCGCGTCTGTGAGGCGCGGTTTCTGTACGAAGCCAACTACCACTCGCCGACGTGGATGAGCGCGCCAAGGCACTGGAGGCTCAACGCAGCCCGCGTGCCTGTGCCTCCGCCGCCCACTGGTCCAGAGCGCGTCGCCGAGATCGAAGAGATCCGGAAGCTGCTGCCGCCGGCGGTACGGAACCAGCCGGAGTGGCATCCCGCCAACGAGGCGGCCTGGACGGCATACTTCCAGGACCGGTTCGAGCGGGAGCTCGCCGAGGCCCCTACCCGCGGCTTCATCTCGGACCGCAACAATGCCGCCGGCTGCCGCATGTGGTGGAGCAAGCCCGGGCGCACGCTCGCACGTGTCCTCGCCCACATCGAGCGGAAGATATGGCTGCGGGGGAGGAACCACCGCGCGGCCGCGCCCTCTCCGCGGCCTACCCCGCTCGCCGTCGTCAAGGGGGAGCCGCATGAGGAGCCTCCACGCCGCCAGACCCGCAGCCAGACCCTCGTCATCAGGGAAGGCCCTCCTCCGCAGGAGCCGGGTGACTTCATCCTCGTCTCCGACAGTGACGACGACGACGCCGCCTGCCCTCCCCCGCCAATGTACGTTGGCGACCTAGGGCAGAGCACCAGCAGCGCCGCCGAGCGACGACGACGACGGCGACTACACCAAGATGTACAAGGCCCTAGGCATGTAGGCGTCGTATTTAGTTTAAATTTCGTCTAAAATATGTAAAAATATCGCCTATATTCGGCTCCGTATCAATGAATTTTAGTTTTCAAATTTTCGCCCATTTTTGTCGACTTGGGTGGCGGCGCCGGTGGCGAGTGTGGCGGCGATGTGAGGCAGAGGAAGCAGACGTGGCGGCGTGGGCCAGTTTTTTGCTGTCTTGTGACGCTGGCAGGACGGGCCCGCGACGCGTTTCTTCTCGTCTGGCGTCCCCACGGGAGCCCCTGGGGAGAGGGGTTGGGCTGGGTTTGCCGGACGGGAACAAGGGCCGTCCGGACGGGAAGGCCCAATGGGGGGCGCGACTGGACGCGCTCGGGGCCCGTCCGGACGGGAAGAGGACGTGGGGCGCGTTTGGGGAGCGCGACTGGGGATCTTAGGTATACAAGGTCCAAGCTTTAAATTAATAAATCCCCAAACAATAAAGTTTTGATACAAGAGTGCTGATAACCAGCATACAAACATCGAACAACACAAGTACAAAAAAAGGAAGTTGAGTGTATAGCTTGTAGATGTCAATTCCCTCCTCACAAAGCCACCAAGGAGAAGACGGTGTAGGTTCGAAGGATCCACAGGCTGCCTTGAGGAAGAACCAATGATCTGCATCTCCTTTCAAAGATAACTCCTTTGCACTTTATACTAATTTAATATGTGAACTTAAACTCCAATAAAGGAAAAAAAAAAGTAGTAAAGAGCCCTGAATAACCCATGAACAGATATTATGATTTCCTGCATATGCAATAAAAGCCCTTTGTACCTGAAAATTTTGAGACATGCCATCTTCTACGACCTGAATTTCCTGCTTCATCAATATTATATTTTTTTCTTTGGTTGATCCAAGTACCGTGTTATTTTGAAATCTGACCACTTACGCGTATTATTTCCATGTGATAGGATATAGTTGTGCGCAATTATTTTATGCTATTACCTTTTGTTTGTGCATGAACTATTTCAACAATCGTCTAGTTCTGCGGTTACGAAGAGATATAGACAAATAATACAGCTTTGGGCTACCTAAGTTGACAGCTAAAAAGAACAAGAATAAACAATATAGTAGTACATGCAATCGAACTCGACATTCTCCATTCATTCATTCATCATTCTACAAAAATATTTTGGCCAAATTTTCTAGAGGAGCGCTGAAGATTATCTTCAGGATTACAGCTATACTCCATACTTGGATACCGCTGCAGCGTATGGAGCACCGGGATCTTTTCTTGGAGGTGTGTACCAGACTGGAGGATACGGCGAGGAACTTTTTATCCCAGCATGGGTGGCAGCATAATTTGCGGATAGGCCCCCCGGCACCTTAGGCGTTTTTACTTTCTTTTGTAATTTCGCCTTTTTTCTTGAGATCGGATTGTTTTCGGCTGTGTGCATCTTTGATATGCAGAGGCTGGGTGTAAGGGCATCTCCAGCCGTCCCCCCCAGAGCCCCCCCAGGGGGCTTTTTTCGCGGCGGAAGCGGCGAATAGCGCCGCTTCTTCACCACTCGCCCCCCCCAGAGGCCCAAATAGCGCCGTTTCGGCGCTATTTGGCGCCGCGGCACCCAGGCCGAACCCAGCCCGCTGGGTTCGGCCTGGGGGGGCAAAACTGCGAGGCCGCGCGGGCGGGCCAACGCTGTCAGTGACGCGTCGGGAAAAAGCGCGGGAACGGAAACCCCCGCCCGTGACTTCCTTCTCGGCGCCCGCGCCGTCAAAGGCTGCCGGAGGCGGCGGCCAGTGCATGCAGCGGCGACACGCGTGGCCAGTCAAAGTCCACCGGATTAATGGCGGTGCGGCAGCGGCGACACGCGCGGCGCGGCGACTGGCCCAGCCAGGCTATAAAAACGCTGGCCGCGCCCTCCCCGTACGCCATTCTCGACCCCCTCCTCGCCGTTCTTTTCTCCACCTTCGAACCCCGCCGCAATGGACAACCACTGGGAGGCGTGGCCCAACAGCGACGACGAGCTACAGCCGGAGCCGCAGGTGGTGGCGCCGGAGCAGCCTCCCGAGCACGACGAGGCGCGCGAAGCACGGCGGGCTGCCCGCCACTGGAGGCGCGAGGTGAGGAGGCAGCCGGTGTGGCCCGAGCAGCACGCCGGGCTGCACTCCTTCGAGACCTCGCAGAACGAGGACTCGTACCGCAAGGTGCGCGGCGCCCTCGAGCAGGCTGCGGCGGCGGCGGAGGCAGCCGCAGTTCGAGCCTCCCTGGAGACGCACCAGCGGGAGGAGGCGGCGCGAGAGGTGCGCCGCCAGATGGCCCGGCGGGCTGCCTCCGTCGAGCAGGAGGGCGTCATCGCCCTCTACGAGGCGCAGCGCGAGCTAGCGCTGCAGGGTGAGCGGCGGCGCAACCGCCCGCCCTCTGAGCAGGCGCAGCTGCACCGGCTGCGCCTGCAGGCCCGAGCGGAGCGGGCGGAGCAGCGCCGTCTCGCCGCGGCGAGCCAGGACGGCGCTGGACCCTCCAACCAGCACCGCCACGACGAAGACGACGAAGCGTAGACGTAGGCGTAGTATCCGCTGTTTTTAGTTAAATTTATCGTTTTAGCTTTCAAATCGCGCCGAATATGTACGCAGTTTCGAATTTCAATAAAAATTCGTCTAGTTTTCAACAGCGTTTGTTTGGGCCGATTTGTTGGGCTCGGGACGCGACTGGGAAACGAGCCCCCCCAGCTTCCAGAATAGCGCCGTTTAGCGCCGCGGCGGCACCAAAACGGCGGCGTTTTGGGCCCTGGGGGGGCGCAACGACTGGAGATGCCCTAACATTACATTAAGAAATAAAAACTCCCTTTATCAAAAAAAAAAAATGCTAATATTGCCGCCATCGTCATAAAGCACGTGCCGTTTAAAACATTCTGGAAATTGTCGCAATCACAATTCATAATAGTGACAAGTGACAGCAACTATTAAGAGAAAATATTTATAAATCAAACAACTTAGGCCTTGTTTTCCCCGTGCTCCATCACGGGTCGGAATCAAGAATCGGAAGCCGTGCAAGTAGCTTTCTGTGGCTCGTTTCATCCGCATCAGGTTCGATCTCCATGCCCATGACAGGAGAAGCTCTCGCTCTCAGTGTTTTCGGGAATGCATCATCTTCTGTCGATTGAACCGAGGGCTTATCGTCATCTGGCTCGCCCAAGCAATTTGCCGCAGACAACGAGTGTCTCCCCAGCGCGCGAGATTCCCGCCATCGGAGCCAAAAATGCTCGCATCGTACTCGCACCTGGGGCAGCTCGTCTGACCGTTCACGTATCAATCTACGGTGAGAGAGACTAGTACAGATGCGGCCGAGCTTTACACGAGTTGGATTCAGAACTGTACTGTGTTGCCGTGTCTGTCGAAGGTACTACCGTGAACGCGGATGAATTCGCAAGGTGAAAAGTGAAGCTCTCGACAAAGGCAAAGTGGCCGGATTATTGATCCTCTTTTAGAAGCGTGTGGCCGTACGAGGAAGTAGAGATAAAAATGCTCTTTCATGTGCTCAGCCCAGAGAAAGCATGAAGGAAATCCTCTTTCTACCACGCCACGCAGTGCTTATCCTATGGCGATAAAATGTTCTGTCTGAAACGTGATGAACTCCATCACCGTTTGCTTTGGAGAGATATACTAGCGCTTGACTTCGTGCGCTTAAATTGACACGTGATGCACCTTAACGCCTGCTGGTGTTTCTCGTACAGGGATTGGGTATTTTTTTTTCGAACAAAACGGGCAACATTGCCTCATTTTATTAAAAAAGAGGGAGCCACGCAGTGCTTATCCTATGGCGATAAAATGTTCTGTCTGAAACGTGATGAACTCCATCACCGTTTGCTTTGGAGAGATATACTAGCGCTTGACTTCGTGCGCTTAAATTGACACGTGATGCACCTTAACGCCTGCTGGTGTTTCTCGTACAGGGATTGGGTATTTGGATATACTCACTCCGTCCACTTTTATAAGACACACTTCTTACTATTGAAATGCTAAGAAGTGTGTCTTATAAAAGTGGACGGATGGAGTAAAATCATGGGTCTAGACTTATTAATGGAGATGGAATATTTGCACGGACAAGAGTCAAATGCATGTACGGTCCATGAACTTGTTGGCTATGTCTAGAACAGTACTACTTGAACTCAGGAAATGAATCATTATGGTCTCTAATCTCGCTCTATATGTCCGTCTACGGTCCTCGCTACCATTGACCAACGTATTTAGCTGATGTAGCGCCGGATGGGGCCCACAATGTCGTTCCCACCTTCCAAATTCCTACGGGGTGCATCAATAACCGGTGCTCGTCAATGCTCTTAGAATTCGCCGGACATGGAGGCCGCGTGTACGAACAAGGCTACAGCTTCCTGCCTGCCTGCCCCAAGGAGCGGCCAGCCAGGCTGCTCTGTCGCCGTGCTCCTGTCGAACGTATTGACTATCGGGGGAGAGTGCCATGCCGCGTTCCGACAGCCCGTGGGCATCAGCTCCCGCACAATGTACAATGGCAGATCCCTTTGCCTTCCTCTGAAGCACAGAATCTGCACACTATGGCACCAAGCAAGAACATAATCCGTACACACGCGCGTTGAGGTCCATCAATGAATCGATCGAAAAAATAAACTTGGGAAATATGCTTATTTCTTTTGACTGAGAAATCAGAGAGGACGAGGGCACAAACGGGGACGCGCGCAGCGCGGCGACGAGGCACACCTAGATGCGGTGGCAAGAGTACTCGTCTTGGACGCTAGGATGGTGACGACGGCAAGACGCCGGAGTAAACCGCAAGCCCAACTCAATCGCCTTCGGCGCGCTAGTGTTCGATGGCCATAACTTGGATCTCTTTCACTTGCAAGGGCAGGCTCAACCACTACGGCGTCGACATTTACGATGCATCAGTGGCGGGAGGCCACCATGCACTCATGGCTGCTTTTATCCAGGACGGACAAACGATGCATCAGCCACGGCCGCGTCACTTGAGGACCAGCGCGGCAGCGCCTCGCAGTCTGGATTTTTTTCGAGGGTACCTCGCAGTCTGGATTTAGGTATTTCAAGTGAGAAACGCCATCGTGGGCCTGATCCAGCGCCACGTCAGGAAATACGTTGGTCAAATGTCACGAGGACCGTATGTGGACGTATAGAACGAGATTATGGACCGTATTGGTGCATTTTCTGAGTTCAAGGACCGTTTTAGACATAGACAACAAGTTTGGGGACTGTACATGCATTTCACTCCACGGACAGAGTACTAGGCTCGTGTGACTTGCTTGCTCTGTCAGATAAAAAGATTGCATTCCATTGTTTCAGAGAGGCCACCAAAATCCCAGCTTCGACTGAACGAAACGGAGCTCAGTACCGCCTACCTTGCTTGAACTACGTTACTACGTACAATCTAGCAACAATCATGGTCTCAATCGAGGAGGTAAACCATGCTTTCATTTTGCACACAATTCTCGGCTCACCACGCAGTATTTTCTTTTGTAATGAATTTGTTCGGATTAGGAATGGGCACTCGTCGAGACAAGATCATGCTGCTCCATGGGCGGCCTCTATTTCATTGAACTAGACCATGATAGCGCACCCGCATTAACAGTACAATTTTCCTAAACTAGTAGCCATGCACGTGCACGCACGTCTCTAAAGATATTAAAACATATAATCGTTTTAGCGACAACCGTCAGACATCTATTTTGTCACCCCGTGCATATGCCCGACATCTCGACTGCTATAAAAAAATGCATTGCAAATATATCAATATTAATCTAAAGGGAAAATCTATAGATCTGCCAAGCTCATGCTATTGAATGGCATGTCAGCAACACATAGATGGTTATACCAGTGCCATAAGATTTCACGAATAAATTACATAAACAAATGGGTAGTAAGATCTGAGCATTCTGTTTCAAAATATAGGACAGTGTGTATTGCCAGTTATCAGTCCGATACCAGAACCTGTACTCATCTACAAAAATACAACTGTAATGCCCTCTCAGGATTTTACTCAGCTTTACTATAAGCCCTACAAAAACAAACTTGATAGAACTTGGTCTCTGTCCAAGATTTCCGGTTGGCATAAGAAATAGTAAAGGCTTCCGCATAATTTAAAGGTTGGCCAATTCTTGTGGACAGCGGCAAATAATTTATGCATAGTCCTTAATTGGTTTCTGTTTCCTGTGTGTTGGAGCAGGGATCAATTTTTTTATAAAAAAAAGGGGACTGCGAGGCAAAAGTCCACTGGTAGAAAATAGGCCTTCGGTACGCCCCCATTAGTCCCCAAAATAATGGACCCGCGATCATAGGGGTCTTTAGTCACGGTTCGGGACGAGACCCGCGACCAATAGTCTGGGCCCAGCGCGCTCGGCCCACAGCTGGCGGAGGGGAGGGGCTTTAGTCCCGGTTGGCCAGACCAACCGGGACGAATAGGTCCTCGGGCTGGCCCCAAGGCCTTTAGCCGCGGTTGTCCAGGTGAACCGGGACTAAAGGCCCATCCCTATATATAGGACTCAGCTCGCTGCACTTAGCCACATTTGCTCACAATATTCACAAGGGGTGGTGGGTATGCTTTTGGTTCCTATTATGCACACAAGGTGTTCGATGAAATGCCCGATAGCATGAAACACACTTGAGCGTTTTCATTTATTTTACCTCCGTGATCGCGGTTAGCAACTTGAACCTTTCATGATTTGTATTATTTCCAGCTAGCTAGTTAGTTTAACAGATGCATGATGGTTAATTATATACTTTATATAATAATAATGCAGATGAATCGGCAATGGATGTACGGTAACCGACTCTCCGGCGAGTTCACTACGGGTTTGAAAGATTTCCTCGTAGTGGCAAATGCGAACAAGCAGCGAGGTTTTATTATCTGTCCATGTGCTGAATGTAAGAATGAGAAGGGTCACTCCTCCTCAAGAGTCGTTCACATGCACCTGCTTCGGCACGGTTTCATGCCAAGCTATAATTGTTGGACCAAGCATGGAGAAAGAGGGGTTAGAATGGAAGAAGATGAAGAAGAGGATGATATCGATTTCAACTATCATGACCTTTTCGGTGATACTTTCATGGAGGATGATGCTGAAGGTGGGGAAGGGTTTGGTGAAGGTGAAGAAGGTTGCCCACCAGTACGTACGAAGCAAAGAAGGTTGTGTGTCCTCTAGGTTTAGAGATTCTGAAGATACATGCATGCATTAACGACTGCGTCCTCTACCGCGGTGCATACGAGGATTTGAATGAATGCCCTGTATGCACTGCATTGCGTTATAAGATCAGAGGCGATGACCCTAGTGACGATGTTGAGGGCGAGAAACCCAGGAAGAGGGTTCCCGCCAAGGTGATGTGGTATGCTCCTATAATACCTCGGTTGAAACGCCTGTTCAGGAACAAAGATCATGCCAAGTTGTTGCGATGGCACAAAGAGGACCGTAAGTCCGACGGGGAGTTGAGACACCCCGTTGATGGAACGCAATGGAGAAAGATCGACAGAGAGTTCAAAGATTTTGCAGCTGACGCAAGGAACATAAGATTTGGTCTAAGTACTGATGGCATGAATCCTTTTGGCGAGCAGAGCTCCAGCCATAGCACCTGCCCCGTGACTCTATGCATCTACAACCTTCCTCCTTGGTTGTGCATGAAGCGGAAGTTCATTATGATGCCAGTGCTCATCCAAGGTCCGAAGCAACCCGGCAACGACATCGATGTATACCTAAGGCCATTAGTTGATGAACTTTTACAATTGTGGGGCAAACCTGGTGTACCTGTGTGGGATGAGCACAAAGAAGAGGAATTTAACCTACGAGCGTTGCTTTTTGTAACCATCAACGATTGGCCTGCTCTCAGTAACCTTTCTGGACAGTCAAATAAGGGATACAAAGCATGCACGCACTGCTTACATGAGACTGAAAGTGTATTTTTGGATAACTGTAGGAAGAACGTGTACCTGGGTCATCGTCGATTTCTTCCCCGAAATCATAACGTAAGAAAGAAAGGCAAGCATTTCAACGGCAAGGCAGATCACCGGCCGAAGCCTGCGGAACGTACTGGAGCTGAGATATTTGATATGGTCAAGGATTTGAAAGTCATCTTTGGAAAGGGTCTTGGCGGACAATCAGTTCCGCAGGGAGTTGACGGGCACGTACCCATGTGGAAAAAGAAATCGATATTTTGGGAGCTACAGTATTGGAAAGTCCTAGATGTCCGCTCTGCAATCGACGTGATGCATGTTACGAAGAATGTTTGCGTGAACCTGCTAAGCTTCTTGGGCGTGTATGGGAAGACAAATGATACAAAGGAATTACGGCAGGATCAGCAACTTTTGAAAGACCCAGATGACCGGCATCCGGAATGGTTTCAAGGTCGTGCCAGCTACGCTCTTACGAAAGAAGAGAAGGTCATTTTTTTTGAATGCCTGAGCAGTATAAAGGTCCCGTCTGGCTTCTCGTCGAATATAAAGGGAATAATAAACATTGCGGACAAAAAGTTCCAAAACCTGAAGTCTCACGACTGCCACGTGATTATGACACAATTGCTTCCGATTGCTTTGAGGGGCCTCCTACAGGAAAATGTTCGAGTAGCCATTGTGAAGCTATGTGCATTCCTCAATGCAATCTCTCAGAAGGTAATCAGTCCAGAAGATCTACCACGGTTACAAAACGATGTGGTCCAATGTCTTGTCAGTTTTGAGTTGCTGTTTCCACCATCCTTCTTCAATATTATGACGCACCTCCTGGTCCACCTAGTCGAAGAGATTTCCATTCTCGGTCCTGTATTTCTACACAATATGTTCCCCTTCGAGAGGTTTATGGGAGTATTAAAGAAATATGTTCGTAACCGTGCTAGGACAGAAGGAAGCATCGTAAAGGGCTATGGAAATGAGGAGGTAATTGAGTTCTGTATTGACTATGTTCCTGACCTTAAGCCGATTGGTATTCCTCAATCGCGGCACGAGGGGAGACTAAGTGGAAAAGGCACGATCGGAAGGAAATCAACGATATGTATGGACGGTCATTCTATGACTGAAGCACACTACACAGTTCTGCAAAATTCGAGCTTGGTGGCTCCGTATTTCGAGCAACACAAGAATATTTTACGCTCGAACAACCCGGGGAAGACTGAATCATGGATTAGAAAGGCCCACATGGAGACTTTCGGCAGTTGGTTGCGAAAACATTTAATGAATGACAATGATGTTGGAGATCAGCTGTACATGTTGGCCTAGACACCATCTTCGACTATAACGACTTTCCAAGGGTACGAGATTAATGGGAATACATTTTACACGATCTCCCAAGATAAAAAGAGCACCAACCAAAACAGTGGTGTCCGCTTTGATGCAGCAACCGAGATTGGGCAAAAGGTCACATATTATGGTTACATAGAGGAGATATGGGAACTTGACTATGGACCCTATTTTAAGGTCCCTTTGTTCCGGTGCAAATGGTTCAAGCTAACAGGAGGTGGGGTAAAGGTGGACGAGCAATACGGAATGACAATGGTGGATTTCGACAATCTTGGTTACCTTGACGAACCATTCGTCCTAGCCAAAGATGTCGCTCAGGTTTTCTATTTGAAGGACATGAGTAGCAAACCGAGGAAACGGAAAGATAAGAAAATGATCAGTGCATCATGCGATGATCCAAAGCGTCACATTGTTCTTTCAGGGAAAAGAAACATCGTGGGAGTGGAGGACAAGACAGACATGTCAGAAGATTATAATATGTTTGGTGAAATTCCGCCCTTCAAAGTGAACTCTGACCCAAGCATTAAGTTAAATGATGAGGATGCTCCATGGATACGTCCAAATCGTAAGAAAGCGGGGACACAAGGGAAGAATTGATGTGTAATAATTTATTGTACCAAACTTTGTTGAATGGATCATGTTTAATGGATCATTTTGAATTATATTATCTCTAATTAATTTATTGTACCAAACTTTTACTAAAAACAGAAAACAGACGCGCTAGCGCGCCGCAGTGTCGCCGGAATGCAAATTCTTTTATTGAGCTAGGGTTTTGACCCATCGGTGAAGAAACATCTCATTCAACGGCTCACAACAGCTGGAAAGAAATACACCCCGGATCCAACGAATCACAAGCGGTTGAAAGAAACACACGATCCGTGTGATTCTATCTGATTGGTCGAAACGAAACCCTAATTCCCATGTAGTCCCGGTTGGTGACACCAACCGGGACTAAAGGGATGATCCGTTTCCCAATGAACCCTAACCATTTAGTCCCGGTTGGGGACACCAACCGGGACTAAAAGGATGTTTTCTTCTCAGTATATATATGTATGCATTGCCACACCATTGGCATAAACACATACAAACTCACCACTCTCTCATGGCTTCTACCGTACCCACTCTAACATTCATCCAGGCGGAGGCACTTTCCGCCTCGAACTACCCCTGCCCGCCCGGCTACAGTGTTCCCGCCGGTTGGATGCTGAGCGCCGGAGGAGTGCCGGTCCCTCCTCTTCCTCAAGGTGTGGCACGTCGGGCGGCCATCACGAACCATTACTACCACGAGCTCACGCCGGAGCAGCGGAGAGATCCCAGTTGGCATCCCGATAACCAACATACTTGGGATGCCTTCTTCATCAATCGGCGTGAGAGGGCGCTCGCCAGGTATGAGGAGGACGGCCTGCCTCCTGGGAATTTTCACGAGGCCGGTCGTCGGCTATGGTGGTCCGGCCGGACTCTACAGAGCGTCATGGACTACAACAGGGCCGGCGATATCCCCCGCCTGCGCTACCCTCAGGCCCAGTCCTGGGCTCTGAATTTTCTCATGTGTAGGCCTAGGCAGGAGTATGACTAGCAGCAGATATCAGATCATGCATGCATCTATGCTCTCCGTTTAGGTTTAGATCCACTCTTGCCATTATGTACTGCCTTTTTTATCTATGGGAATTTTTAAGATTGGAAAAAGAATTAGTTTTATTTTTCTGAATTTTCTGATATATTATTTGTATTTTTAAGATTGGAAAAAGAATTAGTTTTATTTTTCTGAATTTTCTGATATATTATTTGTATTTTTAAGATTGCATGCATCTATTATTTGTATCCGGTGCAAATGGTTCAAGCTAACAGGAGGTGGGTTAAAGGTGGACGAGCAATACGGAATGACAATGGTGGATTTCGACAATCTTGGTTATCTTGGTTACTTTGTGAGATAAAATATCTGATTTCATAACTTTTATTAAAAACAGAAAACATACGAACATACGAACCTTGCGGAATACAAATTCTTTTATTGAAAAGAGAGAACATACGAACACTACTCCTCGTCGTCGTCGTCGGGTAACTCGTCGGTGACCTCCTCCGGGTCATCGACGTCGGCGAACTCGTCGGTGACCTCCTCGTCGTCGTCGGAGGTGCATGATGGTATGTCCGAGATAGGCCCCCACCTCGGATCGTCGGAGGCCCAGACTTCGCCGGCGCGGTCGGCCCGACGAAGCTCTTGCAGCGCCCTCGTCCTCGCCTCCCGAGCGGCATCTAACGCGAGGTGGCGTTCGAGGCGGCGCTCCGCCCGCTCAGCCGCGCGGGTCTGCCAGAGCTCCTCGTCGGCGCTCTCCTCCCCCGGGTTGTTCCGGTAATACTCGCGGACGACGCGTTCTTCCCTGGCGTCGACTAGGCCCTGAAACGCGCGGTGACGGAGGTGGAGGTGGTCGGCGGCAGTGACGATCTGCGGCTTCGGCGCCCTTGCCTCCGCTTCCCAGACGGTGTGGCAGTCGTTGAAGTTCATCAGCGAACGCGGGCGGTTGAGGCGCCAGGCCGCCGCGTCCCAGGCGCGGGCGGCCTCCGCCGCCGTCGCAAAGGAGCCGAGGGGGATGCGGTCGTCCCCCCAGCGGATATCTGCGCTGAACATTCCGTTCTGCCGTGCTCGGACGCCGCGAAAGCCGGTGGTGCTGTTCCTCCTCGGAGGCATGGTGGAAGCGCGACGGTGCGTGGACAGGAGAAGACGCGCTCGAGGCGCGACAGTTTATACCGCGCCCTCCTGGCCACGCGTCACAACTCCCGCGCCACGCGTCGCGATTCCCGTGCCACGCGCCACCCTAACAGAACCAAGCAAATAGTTGCACATTACTAACCGAGCTCAAAGTGAACACTGACCCATAGCATGGATGGATGTGTTAAAGGGGGAGGGGGGTGTAGAACAAAACAATCGGTATCACCATCATACAGCCCTACCATGGCTACTCGGTGCAATATGCATACCAAATGCACGGTAGGACGTATGATGGCGAATCCGGATGTTTTGTACTTGCTCGATAAACTGAATATATGATGTATCAAACCTTAAAGGGGGATGTAGAACAAAACAATCGGTATCGCCATCATACAGCCCCACCGTGGCTACTGGGTGCAATATGCATACCAAATGCACGGCAGGACGTATGATGGCGAATCCGGAAGTTTTGTATTTGCTCGATGAACTCACCGGTGTATGAAGGTGGGCTATATATAGGGTCCTCTGGCTCACAAAGTGTTATGCTAGGGTTTTGATCCAACGGTTAAGAAACCACCTCATCCAACGGCTCACAACAGCTCGAAAGAAACACACCGTAGCCCTGATCGAACGGCTCACAACAGCTCGAAAGAAACACACCCCGGATCCAACGACTCACACGCGCTTTAAAGAAACACACGATCCGTGTGATTCTATCTGATTGGTCCAAACGAAACCCTAACCCATTTAGTCCCGGTTGGTGTCCCCAACCGGGACTAAAGGGATGTTTTCTTCTCGCTATATATATGTATATATGCATTGCCACACCATTGGCATAAACACATACAAACTCACCACTCTCTCTCATGGCTTCTACCGTACCCACTCTAACATTCATCCAGGCGGAGGCACTTTCCGCCTCGAACTACCCCTGCCCGTGCGGCTACAACGTTCCCGCCGGTTGGATGCTGAGCGCCGGAGGAGTGCCGGTCCCTCCTCTTCCTGAAGGTGTGGCGCGTCGGGCGGCCGTCACGAACCACTACTATCACGAGCTCACGCCGGAGCAGCGGAGGAATCCCAGTTGGCATCCCGATAACCAGCATACTTGGGATGCCTTCTTCATCAATCGGCGTGAGAGGGCGCTCGCCAGGTATGAGGAGGACGGCCTGCCTCCTGGGAACTTTCACGAGGCCGGTCGTCGGCTATGGTGGTCCGGCCGGACTCTACAGAGCGTCATGGACTACATCAGGGCCGGCGATATCCCCCGCCTGCGCTACCCTCAGGCCCAGTCCTGGAGTCGTGATCCTCCGAGGGAGTGCAGAGCACCGTCAGACGATAGTGACGACGACGGCGGCGGCGACTACGACGACTACGAGTACATGTACTATAGGCCTAGGCAGGAGTATGACTAGCAGATATCAGATCATGCATCTATGCTCTCCGTTTAGGTTTAGATCCACTCTAGCCATTATGTACTGCCTTTTTTATCTATATATATATTCAAGATGTGTGTGAATCTTTATGATAATTAGTTTTATTTTTCTGATATATTATTTGTATTTTTAAGATTTTAAAAAGAATTAGTTTTATTTTTTCTAAATTTTCTGATATATTATTTGTATTTTTAAGTATGGGAAAAGGAAAAGTATTTGAATAACCACCTTTAGTCGCGGTTCGTGTCACGAACCGGGACTAAAGGCTCGTTCTGCGCGGGAACGAAAACGCCGCGAAAAATTTCACCTTTAGTCCCGGTTCGTGACACCAACCGGGACTAAAGGCCCGCGGAGGGTACCCCGGGGGACCTTTAGTCCCGGTTGCTGTCACGAACCGGGACTAAAGGCTGGACCTATATATGCGCGATGCCTTCCTGCCCCAAAATTTTCTAACTCCCCAAACCCTCGTCTTCATTCGCGCCGGCGCCCAGTCGTCTTCTGCCCCGTCGCCGTCGCCCGCGCAGATCGCCGTCGCCGTCGCCATCGCCGTCGCCGTCGCCGCGCCGTCGCCCTCGTCGCGCCCTTCTCTCCACCGCCTCTACCCTGCTCCGCCCCCGCCCCGTCGCCGTCTCTCCGGCCGGTAGGTTCCCCGCGGGCCGTCGCCGTCGCCCTAGAACCAACGCCATCGAACTAGAACCAACGGCGTCGCCCTAGAACCAACGCCGAACCAACGCCGTCGCCGCGCCGTCGCTGTCGCCGTCCCTCGCGCTCGCTCCCGCGGCCAGATTCGCCGCCGGCGAGACCACAGTGGCCGTGGCCTCGTCCCCATCTCAGTCCCCTCCCCCGTGGCGAGCAGCACAGTGGCCTCGTCCCCATCTCCGTTGCATCCCCCGTGGCCGGAATCGTCGATCCGAGATCCTAATCTGCAACCGCCGGCCACGCCAGGGGTGACGTCATGATGACGTCACCTGCCCACTGTTCTAAATTACAGAATATAAATAACCTTCTAAATTAAATAACTTTTAATTTATAATTTAATTTTTTTTTGGAAAAATATGCAAAATGTTCAGAAAAATGTAAGCTATCTATTTATATCATTTTCATTCATGTTTGACAAAGTTCAAAATGAGACCATATTTTAATTTGTATTAAATTCATTAAAATAATGAAAATAAGTTTTAATTCAATAAATTCAGAATATTAAGTGTAATATACCAAAATGACCAGGAAAGCAAATGCAACCTAGCTATGGGGTTCTCCAAGTCATTTGAGAAACTAATCTTGGACACACCTCTAAAGTATGGTTTTCCCCCTCCGGTGGTCATCGTTCTTCCATCCAAAAACCTACAAATCTGTTTTCCCTCCTTCTACGAAAATTATTTGCTAACTCTCCTATATACTTAATTAATTTTTACTACATGCATGTCTGCAGGAGTGACATATGGCAGACAATAGAGACCTGACGGCGGAACAGGAGGCTGAAGGTTATATATTAGATATCATAGCCGGAGAACATGATGTAATCTCTTCTTATCTGAACCTTGAGGATCAAGAAGGTGAAGGAGGAACAGACATTGTCGATGATCAAGGAGGTGAAGAAGGAACAGGCATTGTCGATGATCAAGGAGGTGAAGGAATGGACATTGATGACGGAGGTCAACCGTCGACAAACGACGATCTCCAATTGCAAAGAACAACCACCTCCGGCGAGGTATATATTTTAGCCCTCGGTCTTATTTTAGCCCTCGGTCCAATTGCAAAGACTAACGCGCGCGACTCTCTTTCTTATTTTAGCCCTCGGTCGGATCTAGTATGACAAAGCGTGGCAAATCCAAGGCGATGAAAGATTCCGAAATATATACCATCGAATCAGTCAGTGAAATCGGCAAGCCCCTACAGCACACCACAAAGTTTATCAACCAATGCGGAGTCATTGTTAGAGACATCGTCCCGATCACCGTCCAGGAATGGAAGGAGCCAAAGAAAGCACGTATTGGTTTCAGTTATGTCGACAAGAGAACGAAAAATATTATGTTTAGAAAGCGTATTGCACATTTCATTCTACCTCCGGAATACAACAAAAAAGATGAATTCGGTCAGGACGTTCCGGGTGGACGTGAGAGGAGGAGGATAGTCAAAGAGTTCGCTCTTCAGAAGATGGCCGAAGCATTCCGGAACTTCAAGAAAAAATTGTTCCGTGAATATGTCAGCAAGGGCAAGACTCCGATTTTCACTGGACAATATGAGAAACTGAGAGATGATTGGACAGAATTTGTGACGCAACATAAATCGGAGCATTTCAAGGAAATGTCGGCAAAAAATAAGGCTAATGCGGAAAAGAAACAGTACCATCATGTTATGGGGCCAGGAGGATACCGCGTTCCGGCGCCTAAGTGGCAGGCAATGGAGGACGGCCTAAGGGCAAGAGGAATCCGTCTAGGTACAGAGGGATGGGACGAAAGAGCCAAAATGTGGTGGTACGGGCATGGGGGATCGCTAGACCCGGAGACAGGGGAGTGTGTTCACCGGCAGAAAAAGTTTTCTCCCACAAAAGACCTTGTTGACGCAATGACCAAAGCTCAACAGGGCAAGATCACGTTCAACAGAGAGAGAGACCAACTGACCCATGCCCTCGGAAATCCTGAACACGGAGGATATATACGAGGCAAAGGCAGATTGCCGTGGAAAGTAGGGTTTTCCCAGGAGGGTGACCCGTACTGTTACAGAAGCCGTAGGAGAGGTACGGACCGGGCTGCAGATGAACTGGCGAATCTTGCAATGGAAGTTTCTGACCTGAAGAAGGTCGTGGCGGGAATACTTGAGAAAGAAAAAGCGTCGGCTGCAGGGCCGCATCAAGAACATGCAACGGATCTCGGAAGCCAGCAGCGGAGAAGCAGCGTGGCTTCCACGGAGGCCCCGACTGCAGGTGCTAATGCACCGATGATCGAGAGTCGTGCACCGGAGCCTCACTACCCCGTGGATGACGTAAAGGAGATGAAAGAATGTGATCTGCATTATCCCGTGGGGAACATTTCCATGAAGGTGGCTACCGGCAGTGCTTTACCCTATACACCTGGAGCACTCCATCACAACAACCCCATTCCATATGGCTATGCTCGTGTCACGGTGGAAGACATAGTCCAAGCGTTTGAGGACCTGGAGATTGACATAGCTACACCCGAAGGGGAGAGAAGACTTGGAGATGTCAAGCGCCAGTTCATTCTATGGAAAAAGAAGTACATATTGTTTCCAGGCGAGACGCCAAGGCTAACAAGTCCACCCCCCTACGATGGTGCAGGTGCTGGTGGTGGTGCTGGTTCACCTACGCCTCCTTCACGCCATTCGACGCCGTCCCCCGATCTTCCTCCTCCGGCGGTTAAGCAGCCGTCGCCCACGATTCCTCCTCCGGCGGTTAAGCAGACGTCGCCCCCCATTCCTCCTCCGGAGGAAAAGCAGACGTCTCCCACTATTCCTCCTCCGGAGGAAAAGCAGACGTCGTCGCCCCCCATTCCTCCTCCGGAGGATAAGCGGACGTCGCCCCCCATTCCTCCTCCGGAGGATAAGCCGACGTCGCCCCCATTCCTCCTCCAGCGAAGAAACAGAAGCAGGCGGCCAGCAAGGGAACCCGCTCTTGGTCTATTAACCCGGAGCCTTATGTACCTAAGACCACACGGGTACCGGAGCCATCACTGAAGACTCTCCCCCCAAGGCCTTGGGAACTTAGTGATGCTGAAACCAAATTGGTAACGACAGGCTGACGTTGACAAATGGAAGGGCAAACTGAAGGCGCTAAAGGAGCCTGAGCCCAAGGAAGTATTCCCTCCGATTGTAGACTATTGGGCTACGGATTTTCTGTCAACAGTGTCCCAATCCGTGAAGAATTTGCCTAAAGACTATGATATTGAACTTCGTAAGCAAGCAGGAATATTGGAGGAGGAGAAAGGAAAAGGAAAAATGATAAAAACCGGGAAACAAGTTGCCCAGCTCGGGATGCAGAGTAAACAATCGATCCCCCCGCTCATAGTGAAAGCCGCTCCGGAACAGGACCCCGAGGTCATAAATGCTTTGGCAATAGTTGGAATGACTGTAGAGAGTGCCATGAAATATGCGTCCGACATGGGTGTGTCTCTTCGTGCCTCGTTAGGCCTGGACGAGACGCCAATGGGTGAGGTAGCATTAAAATATGTGAAGAAAGGGCCTCTCGTCGAGCCTGCGAAGGAAAAGGATCTACCACCACTAATGCAAAGTCTGCTACGTTGGTACAAAGATTTCATATCATTTACCGACAAAGAATATGTGTATGTGGATTATACAGAGGAGCATCACACCAAAAAGTACTCTGTAACAGTTGAGTTGAGTGAATTGTTCCAGCTGTTCAATATGCGTGAGCTCGACAAATCTATCCTGAGTTGCTACGTTATGTAAGTGATTTATTTCTACCTCATCTCGTTCTTCATTGCCTACACTATATATATATATATATATATATATATATATATATATAGGAAAATGGTTCTGTACACCTAGGTGTACATACTCTCAGCGTTCAATATACCACATAGATGAATCTAATATACCTCTTTAATATTTTTAATATACTTCATTATTTAATACTACATACCCCAAATTGAGTTATATGAAATTTTTCGTTACAATCTCCATATTTTATATTATTTGCACATATACTGCTTTCATGTACGCGAAAAAGGTATATTGAAAAAGCTGAGTATGTTGATGATATTTTTTCTCAAATCTTGTATTTGAGGTATCTTAGAATAATTAACTAGGTATATAAAAAAACAATAAAGAGGTATAATATGCTTGTATGTGAGGTATATTCAATATGAGAGTACGTACACCCGAGAGTATATAATAGGAGTCCTATATATATATATATATATATATATATATATATATATATATATATATATATTGTCCTAACTATATTGTTTCGTACGCTATTATGCAGATTGAAGATTTGGGAATGCAAAGTAAGACTCATCCATGATGTTGGGTTCATTGACCCACAAATCATTAATGGAACTATGTTAGAAAATCATCCCAAAGACGTGGAGAAAGACTTGTACAAATTTTTTAAAAAGCATGAATCAAAAAGATATATTCTATTTCCTTACCATTTTGGGTGAGTGTTTCTCTCATGTTCCTATTCTCTTTTGTTTACTCCATGCATGGTATGTCCAATCGATAAATTATGCATGACTGTGCATCTAATGTGTCCGCAGGTACCACTGGATTCTGCTAAAAATTGATCTTCACAAGTCCTTAGTTTTGATCATTGACTCTATGAATTCAAATACAGATCTTTGGGTCAACATGAGAAAAATGATGCAAAGGTAATTATTTTTCAATCATTTGCGCTCTATATCGATCGGTCTCTTTTGTTCATTTTCTAAGCTAATAACTCCCTTGTTCATTTAATTTTATTTGCATTGTAGAGTTTGGAGACGGCTCTCACTTGAACATGTCGGTGAATTCAAAGATCTGCTACAATTTAAAAATGTGGTCAAAGGTGTCGATAAGCAGCCACCGGGGACCGGTCTATGTGGATACTATGTCTGTGAGAACATACGGAAAGAAATATCTGAGAGGAAGAAGGACGAGGAAACGCGGAAGGGTCTCAATAACTTGCGGAGGACGCTTACTCTAGAAGCTCGCTTCCGACCAATTCAAGAGGAAATAGCAGGATTTTTCCTTAGGCATGTCATCCATAAGAAAGGAGAGTTCCATGCGTCCACCGACGATGACTATTATCCGCATGTATAAGCCCTGAGTACTTTGAAACTTGTGCGAATTTGTGTATGCTCGTCCATCTTAATTCTGTAATATGGAAACTTGTTCGAGGTTGTATATATGGTCACCCGATATCTTTACTATTAAGGTTACTGTGGCGGTGGTGTCACACTTCAACATAATTACGCATCAAATGCCACCGCACTAATATTTTTTTCTAACATGCAACCTTATCTTCTCAAGTTTGTTGTCAAGTTTGTTAGATTTGTTAGGTGCATGCAGCCTCTTCTCTCCTCATATCTCTTCCTATCTCCTATCTATCTGTCTCTCCTCATATCTCTTCCTATGCTAGCCTTATCGGCACCTCCTCACAGGATTCGACGTTTGCGCCGACAGGTGGGCCGACTCGCCGTGATTCTTCTCGCCTGAATCATCGTTGGCCCTAACTTGCGATCCCTCCAGGCCGCATCTAGCGACTGGCCCGAGAGGAACAGATCAGCCTCCCAAGGTAGGGCGGATGCGCTCGCATGCGGCCGACAGCGAGTCGAAGGCTCCAACCATCGGCCGCTGCGACGGCAGGGAAGATCTTGGTACGCCTTTCGAGGGCGCTCCATCTACCTCCGGGCCTCCGAAAAATCAGATCCCAACATCCCCACCTCCCCCACCACGGCCAAGACTCCGGCCAAGGCTCCAACGACCGCCTCCAGGAAGAATTGATGAAGCCGGTCCTCATCTCCAAGCTCTCTTGCTCCTCCTGCCTGCGTCCATGTTGGCGTCCTCCTCGTCGTCACCAAACTGCGCCCACGCCCACGTTCTCCTTAGACGAGACTTCTCTATGACAACAGATTCTGCCGTGGTCCGGCTCCCTCCAACCCCGCGCGCGTTCTTCATAGGCATCTCAGCAGGCGGCACAGGTGGACACGAACACTCCTATTAGCCTCCCCCTTTATTATATTTGTGTATACCTTGGTGCATTAATCATAACTTTTATCCATGTCGCTCAAGAGAAATCCGTAGGGAGCTAGCAGCTGGCCAACTAATTTGACTTCACCTGATCCGTAGGGATCATATGCATACTCTGGTGCATTAATCAACCCTTTCTTGAAGTTTGACTTCTGAGCAGTGATCTTGCAGCAAAGCAAAATAAATGTATCAGTTGCCTATAGATGTTCATATTTTACAATGGCTGTCATATTAGCTCGGACCTATGAACTCGATATGGGAAACAATATTGATCAGTAAGAAATACACCATGTTACAACTAAACACTCAAAATGTCTGCACTTTATTTTCTGCCTCTTTACACATAGAAGAGACGCATCCATGAAGGCAGAGTTCAAGACACACACTGATGGTTGTCTATCTGTTCTTTTTTTCCTTTCTATAACTTATTCTCATTTTATTCACTGTTTGGCCGGGAAGTTCTCTAGCACCCACGGGCATGGTCGCGGGTGACACTACGTGTGATGTGAGAAACAAAAGAAGATAATCGCTCTACCAGATAGAAAAAGGTTGGTCTGTGCAGAGAAAATCTCCTTTCGAGTTTCAAGTTAATTTCTCAAACCTTTTGTTTTCTGTTATTTTGCCTTTCCATTTTTTTTGTGAAAAAAATACTTGTAGCAGCTAATATGATGTTCTTACCATATTGACAGATTGAGGAATGTTTTTTCGGAGTTATGTTCCGCATACTAGGAAGAATGGCGAAGTATAAAAGCCCACATTGAGGAGAGGAGTTCTCTTCGGTCAAGCCAAGAGTCCTCTACTGCTTCAAGGTGAGAATCTCTTTACCATCCATTGTAGTACAAAGTTTATTAATTTACATCCGCTCGACTATTCATCAGAAAATGTGAAGCTTTTTCCACCTTACCTTTTGTTTTATTATCATGTGTGTACTTTCTTATGCAAGATTGCCGCACAGGCACGTCTGAGGACTCCCAAGGAGGAGGAAAGGAGGCCGATGAGGAGAAGGCCATGGTTGGCTATCCAGCACCACCTGGAACTTGCAGGCCACTGCGCCCACGCCCGGCTCGCTCACGCCATTTATGTCCCCGGGGTCTCCTCAGCCATGATCTTCATCGGGAGATGGCTCGCGGCGCACATGGAGGACCACTGGGAGGACTCAAGAGCTGTTCAGTCTTGATCCACTATGATGGCTACATGAAAGGTATATGACTACGACATAATGACACTGGATACCTCCAACGATGATTTATCAGGTAGCTCATCCCAAATAGTAATCAATGAATTAATATACTAAGTTGCAGGTACGAAGCTTATCATTTTCTTTGACATCTTTGTGCTCTGTTCTATGTTAGGTTTCAGGTACTGAAGCTTGTAATTGGAGGCCAGAAATGTTAATATCAAGCATTTAAGAAGTTCTGCCGGCACTCCTTGTCTACTTTCAGGAATTCTTTGAAAAAATAGGTACAACACAAGATAACGAATTGTGTGTACAGTTTTCACCTTTTCTTGATTTAGTCTATTCTATATTTACATATCTCTCTTTATTGGTTCGGAGCTTAATGAAGTGACAAATCTTGATGCAAAATAAATATTAAGTATTTAAGTTGTGTATGTATAAACGATTCTACAACTATCAGCTGTTTCCAATATCTCAAAACTA
Organism: Alopecurus myosuroides; assembly: GCA_028641055.1. Taxonomy (NCBI): domain Eukaryota; kingdom Viridiplantae; phylum Streptophyta; class Magnoliopsida; order Poales; family Poaceae; genus Alopecurus; species Alopecurus myosuroides. The sequence goes on from CM054058.1 coordinate 123,195,001, forward strand.
TTAGTTGTTTTAATTGATTCTCAACCGTTTATGTGGCTTATTTACTCCATTATGAATTGTCCAGAGGATTTTGCCTCTGTGTTTTGCGATATACCAAGAGGAGTTTTATGCACCACTGATATAAGAGTTATGGTCAAGAGCTTAACATTTCTATTTTCGATATTATGTGCATGCAGTTGTAAGGACATGGGGGAGAGACAAGGGTCGAGGAGAAGATACTTGAAGGGCCTCCAGAACACCGACTACCTCATAGTACGTCTCAGTAGGTACATCTCCCCTCCCCCACTTCAGATTCTGCTGCAATTTCCCCGGCTCCATCTTCGTCCGTGAATGTTGGACCAGCCGAATTGTGGAGAATTGTGCTGACATTTGCGTTCTTTTTTTTCTGTTGTTGAGTGACATGATTGATTCTCTTTGACGAGTTGTGTGGCTGCAAATCATCTCCTGCAGACAACATGGACGTGTACATTGAGAAGTACCTTTATGTTAGGTAATTGTATTTGATCGTGTAGGTTTTATTCAGTAATACTAATTACTGTTTTTTTTTGGCTGGTGCATGATTGTGCTTGAATGATTCCTTTATTATGGATAATGATATTTCCATGTTTCATTGTGCCCGGTCTTTCTAATATACTTCATGGTTGCATTTGTAGTTTACACAGGAGGATTCGAGCGAAACATGGTCGAATCTTAAAGCATTACTTGGTACATGGAATACAAGGGAGGTGGCAAATAATTTTCAGAATTATAGCACCCAAAATGATAGTGCTACACTCATCTGAAACATCTCAATTAACTAACACGCGTATTTGTTGATGGAACATGTTTGATCTGTTGCGCCATATTGTCCGCCAGGTCCTCATCCCGACAACAAAGGCGGAGGTTCCTCCTAGGCTGGTGCTTAGTCTTGACTCCCCGTGTTTCGCCCTGTCATGTTTTGTTGCATACCCATTCTAGGGCCCTACTATATATAATTAATAATGTGTGTTTTCCACTTTCACCAAGAGAATACTGTTGCACATGGGATGGTTAGGAACACGTCTATATCAATTATGTGGCTAGAGTAAAGCAATTAATTGCATTTTTTTTCTTTGGCGCATTATGCATGTATAGCTGAATTGTGCCTTTTCTTTCCGAGCCTTACCAAGAAAGGGGATGATTTGTCCGAGTCATGACTTCAGCGTTTTGCTGTGAGGAACAAGGACTGAATTTTGGTGGGAATTGCGGTACTTTTGTGTGTCTGGAAGCGACTCAATGCTTCTTGTTTAGACCAAAAAATGGTAACACCCCATATTGAAATGGTCTTCTATGTAACACCCCCCTACCGAAATGATCTTTTATGTCAGTTAATTTTAGAATATTGGGCGATATTGCAGACTAGCGAGGCAAATAAATTGTGCATAAATTCCCCTATAATATCACTATTACTGTCAATGTATAGACAACTGCATTGTTGATTATAACAGTGAAAGAGGTAATTGTTTGATCCATTCACGCATAGATATGCCACTTTGTTTCCATGTCTTTTGCTTCATTTCTCAAGTCAAATTTGTTTTTAGGCAGAGAGGGTACTAACTTTCAGTTACATACTTTTATCTAATCTGAGTGTTTTGTGTTGTAAATCATCAGGTAGAAGGTTGTCACATGCCAAAGGTAGTGCAGAGCAAGGCAAGGGTAACGCTACACTTGGTTTTCCTGCACAATGTAGATGGAGAAGACTGAAGGAATACACCGGTGATTTTCATTGAGCGCATGACATTTGCAAAATAGAAAACCCCAAAGATGCATAATTTGCATAGCAACCATATATGTCCATTACCTGTATCGCGATCCAACTCTAATGGTGTAATCGGTGTAATTTGTCTGTATGAACACTATGATTTGTATTCTATTGGTCATTCACATTAGTAAATGGCTTTCTATTTTCCTTTCTCTTTTGATAATCCTGAATTTTCACTAAGATGGATCTTTTTTCCTTTTACCTTTCTCATTAGTGATGAACTGGTCATTCGCATGTCACTAATAGTTAAGCTATTCCGCTAGCTCTCAAATCATTCGCATGTCACAAATAGTTAAGCTATTCTGCTAGCTCTCGAATCAATAGACCGCCGATTTCTTCCTCGGTCACAATAGATTCTTGCACCACTGGTTTCAAACTCGCAACCCTTCTCACAAATCTGATTTTTACATGCACTGGAAGATAAAATCTTTAGCGACCGTGGCAAAGCACGGGCATTCAACTAGTTGAATATATATTATATATTCCTATTGAATTCTCCTTGTTTGATATTTCATATATATATATATATATGCATGTATATGTGTACTGAAATTAAAACAAAACAAATTAAAAAGGAAACAGGTTTAGGGGGCCTAAAACCCTAAACCTGCGCAGGTTTTCAGTCCCGGTTAACCACAAGAACCGGGACTAAAGGTCCTCCGCCGCGACGGACCCCTAGCGCCCACGTGGACGGGCTTTTAGTCCCGGTCCGTAAGTGGCGGGACTATAGGGGGGGCCTTTAGTCGCGCATAGCTAGTCCCGGTTGCCCGGATGGAATTAATGGGCCTGGCGAACCGGGACTGTAGGCCTATTTTCTACCAGTGGTCTCACAGTTTCGACTTTGAATTTTATGTACAAACAGGAAAGGAAAAGGAAACAAAACAAAAAACAAAAAACAAGCCTAAGGCAAGCTATCTAACCAAGCTCTGACAACAGGTGCTAACTTGTCAGGAAATCTATGAGTGAGAATATACATGTCATGCATAATCTTCCTCTCCAAATAAAAAACCCCTGAGTGTGTACGAGCAGGAATCGTTATGCATGAGCCCAATATTATTCAAAATGAGATGTGATAAAATTTTATTCCATACAAACCATGTATATCAAAATAGTTGGCTGAAAAAGAAGAACCAAAAAGTAATAATGGATCTAATTCCTTTCTGGTGAGGTTTGGAGATGCATACACACAGACAAAGATCTCTCGTGTACATTTTTCTCAACCTCACCTATCCATTTTCCACTATGCTACCACTCTTTCGTCATATAGTAAAATATCAGATAGCTGATCGCAGGTGAACTTGAATGAAAATTAATTCAAGTAATAATTGCATGTGCAACAAAGTCACGTACCTTGGTCACGCAACTGAATCAGAACTCCAAAAGCTAGTAAGCTACATTACCATTCCTGATGAAATCTGACATGTTGCAGCTATGTAGCACTTATATTTTTCAAACGACGGAGTAGCCCAATAATTAGTGGCAAATGACATTTCAATCTGAAAACAAAAGTTGTAAGGTTAAAAAAATATACTATTGATGTACTGAAAGAACCATAATAACTATTCCACAAATCTTGATTAGTACAAGATAAAATATATGAAATCTGGCCGTGGGGCTGATGAATCAAATCTCCCATGCTACCTCACTCGTGTAGTGATAGCAATGCATAGCTAAGAACTTAAACTTTCAGAGGTTGCATAACTCAGATACACGCATGCCACCAATAACAGTGATTACATTCTCTGAGCATATTGTACCTTTTTGTTGTATCATTGGTGGCATCCAAATATGTGGAAAAACGTATCTAAGTGAGGATAGTGTTTCATGGTGTTTCCTTTCTGAATAGATAGCAGATTAGCAGGTGCAGAATGAACGGACGACGTTGAGGGTGCACAGGCAGCATCCTCGCGACGGGCACTCGGCGGCGGCGACCTCGCCTAGGGAGGCAGCGAAGGCAGTGCGTGGGCGTCGGCGGCCCTCGCGCAGGGCAAGCCGGTGCAAGCAGTGCGGCGGCAGGCTTGTGCTTGATCAGGGGTGGTTTGCTCGCGCAGACGGTTAATATCACTATTAGCTTTGGAGGTTCAGGTCGTCCATCCCGGGTAACTTTCTCATCCTTTGCAGCACACCAGCGCGGAGAAAGGACGCGAGCGTCGCCGTCATTACGGCGTCAGGTGGTCAGCATCCGCGTCGTCCCCGGCCACGCGGAAGAACGGTGACAGCATACGCGCCTCCAACCGCACAGAGGATTGCCGGGGGCGGAGACGCCGTCCCCATGGCGAGGATGAGTTGTAGTGGCGGCGGCGCGTGCCCTGCTCTGAGGCAATGACAGTGGCGGCGAGTGTGGCGGAGCAGCAGGAATTGTGGGCATCGTACTGCAGAACTCAGGTTGCGAGCCCAAGACTGATTGGGAAGGACGGGAGGAATTGACGCTAAAATCGGCAACGATGGGAGGAATTGAGGCGTGAAATCAGGTGGAGGAAACAGGAGCAGACGCGATTTCGGTTTACGGGCAGAGTTACGTCCGCCCATGTAAACTGCTAAACGTACAGAGCCTGTACACAGATGGGGGTTAGTTCTTACGTGGACGGTTAGATCTAAGAGTAAAAGCCTCGCGCAGTCTATCAAGTTGCCAACCGTGAGCGGATTGGTCACCAACTAAAAAATTGCTAACTATCGGTCAAGAAGTTGTAGCAGTGTTGCATGTTGGTCATTCCGTCACCCCGGCCGTCAAAATATGACGTGGCCGTTTATCCTTTTGCAGAATAGGCCCTAAGTTTTTGGTGGTTCTCACTTGTTCGTCCTATAGCTAAATTTTGCTGAAGCATTTTATCAAACGCCTCACACGCATCACTGAAACACAGCGTGCCCGCCATCCATGGAGCTCGCCATCACGGAGCCACTGCGTGCTATCGTCGACGAAGGACCAGCTGCCGACCCATGGAGCTCCTTGTCGGTCACTTCCCTGCCGTCCTCCTCATCTGGCTCTCCGTCCACCTCGCGGTTCCGGAGACGATGGGTCCCCGTCGCCTCCGCCGACGCGGGCTGCGGCCATTCCGTCCGTGTCACCGAGACTCCGCAGCCCAACTCCATGAAAACAAACTAAGAAACAAAAAGGGAGTTAACACAGACGCTTGAATCTTATGGCAGATCAAATTTGTGGAGGTTCCGTCGTCCATTCGCCAGGAATGTTGTTACCCTACCACCCTAGTCCTAGAAGAAACGCAGTTTTACACTCAATTTTAACGGCTGTGTGTTCATTAACCATGAATGAGCTTGCTGAACGCCACCATTAGGCTGATAAAATCTTCTGTTACAGCAAGGCAGCCAGCTGCTACTGTCGCGGCTACGGGGACGTAGTGCCCGTACATGTGCAGCGGCGCGCATTTCGCAGAGCACGAGCCGTCCTCGGATGGACCTCTCATTCACTTTCAACATTTACCCACCTACTGATATTGCGCATATGTTTGGTAGCTGGCTAAATGGCATTGATAAAAAAACTAAGGCACGCATTCGTGTCGGAGTGGCTGCGTTCCTCTGGGAGATTTGAAACAACCGTAATGATGTGATTTTTAACAAACGAAACAATGTTCACTTTTTGCAGGTTGTAAACAAGGCGGTATATTCCTTACAGACATGGTCCTTCCTTCTTCCTGTAGACCAGCGAGGACTTATGGATTCAGGCTGTACCCGGCTGCTGGCGGTCGTACGGGCTATCTACAGCCGGGGTGTGTGGCTTAATGCAAGACGGATAGATGCATAATATACTTTTAGTTATTTTTGAGTGGCTGATTTTTGTGGCCACCTTGAGTGATCCGTAAACTGTAAGCTGAATTTGGTTCTGGATATTTTTTACTCTTTTAATAAAGTCCGGCTGTGTGCATCACTTTGATGCAGAGGCCGGGCAGAGGCTCCCATTTCTAAAAAGAAAAAAATCTGTTTATTTTTGCCATTTGGTTACAAGGACCTACTAGTTAGAAGAAATAAAGAGATTAAGGGGTTATTTGCAAAAAACTAGATGACTGCATCAGATTTTAACGTCCGGCCTAACGGAATGACTAACATGTAACATTGACACAACTTTATGACTTACAGTTAGCAATTTCTGAGTATGTGACCAATCCGCTCATTGGTGGCAACTTTATAGACTGCGCGAGCGTTTTACTCTAGATCTAATCATATGTGGCTGATCGTGAGGTGGTATTTAGACTTTGTTGTCCTCTGTACGTGTTTCTGGGTGCGTTTAGGAAAGAACAAGTTTGCTCTTTTTATAGTAGTATAGATAAATCGAGGCATGATACATGGAGGTTATATTTGCAGAAGAACATAATCAAGCGATGTAAGCAATGCCTTAACTGAAAACAAAACAAAAAGTTTACCCACCGGTGTAGTGGACACAAGACCGAACTTACAATGTGTACTATTAGCCATGCAAATGTTTGAAACCGAGAGTACATGTCCATGCTAAATGAGCCTGGCGACAAGCACGCAGGCAACTTGGACGATCACACGGTCCAGGCGTCCGTTTAATTGCTCCTGCACAACTTAGTGCCAAACACCGGTGACGTATCTTTTGTGCTAAATAGCCCCTAATCAAACTTTTAGCTAAAATTGGACCTTTCAAAACTTTCAGCCAAATCTGGCATCTCTTAAAAAAAAACGGCACACTAAAGAGATTTATGACAGTCCGACTAGAAATGTCTGGAAACATCATTCACTTTGGCTTATAAAACATTGAGAAATGTGAAAAGTGCTAAGTCTTTTGAAAGGACCCGTTTAATATGGTGTTTTTAAGTCTCAAAGCCTCTGGGGATCCCTCAGATTCTGCCATTCAAGTTGGCATTTCTGAGATTTTTACAGGCTGTGAAACTGTAAAACGTCATATTAAATTAATGACTTCTCTCAAAAGACTTGGCCGTTTTAGCATTTCACAACTTTTTGAAAACATAAAGTGAATGGCGTTTTCTGAAACTCCAAGATCCTTTGTGTCTTAGACGTAAATATGGATGGTGTTCTGAAAAAGGGCCAAATTTGACTGAATATTTTCGAGAGGCCATTAGCAGCTTATAGTTAGAAGGGCCATTTAGGACAGAATATGCCGCCTCCAACATAGTCTCTAAAAATAATTTCCATGGATAAACTAAACAAGTCATACATCATGGCCATAGCTTGTTGGTCGAGCCGATGAAACAATGAATGAACCGTAGGAAGGCGAGATTCAAGAGAACGTCCGCGTAGTCCTCATCCTGACTAGCCGTGGCGTATGAGGCGTCAGTAGGAAGTCTGATCTAGCTTGTCCGGCTCTCTAAGTTGCAAAGTACAAAATCAAATGGAATACCTTTTATAGTGACTCTGGTAACAATGCTTACTACATAAATTTCAAATTAATACCAATTAAGAGTATTGATATGTGGATACATACTCGTAAGCACATTCCAGAAAATGGCAATATATAACATTTCTACATATATTTTTCATCTGCTCTGTTTGTTATATTTTTTATTAAACTTGTTGAATTTTTAAATTCCCAGGTCAAACTACATTAGATCAAAGATGAAAATTAATATGAATAACAAAACGTGGTCAAACTTAAATTTATTTCCAGATCCCCCGAAATAGCTAGTCATCTTTATCTTCTTCAACCGTTGCATTTCTATGTTCATTTGCGCTTCTTAAGAGGAAAACTGCACTAGTGAAAGGATATTTATGATCGACTAGAGGGAGGGGGAGGTTGAATAGGCGACTAACAATTTTGATCTTTATTTTTAATTTCAGGTACACAACAGAATGTAAGATTGTCTAGATATGCAACTAGTAGGTGTAAAATTATATGTGACAAGCATACAACACATACATAACAAGGTAGCAACAAGTAAGTAATTCACGAAGTTCCTTCCAAAAGAAATGTCAGGTCCGTTGATCAAGATTACGTTGAATATCCATGCATATCCACGCACACACCAAAGGTACAGCGGATTACCTTGTAAGGGGGTCGTGAAATCGATGGGTAGAGAAAGGCGCATCCATCACGCCCCTCACCCCTGTATGTGATGTCACGCCCCGAGACCGGGTCTGGGAGAATGACAGCCGCCGCGCGCCTATAGACCGAAGCCTATACACGCGCAAGGCGTAGTAAAGCAGAATAAACCAGCATAGTGGATCTCTTTTACTTCATTTACAAGATTATTACAATTACAAAATAAATTCTCTAGTCGCTTCCCACCCAACTGGTCCAGCCTACTCTTCGGACGACAAAACCTTCCGCTGCGAACTCTGATAAAAACATAGGGGTGCAAGGGTGAGTACGATAAATCATACTCAACAAACTATTCATACACTTTCATATACTTTGTAAAATACACCAGGTTTTCAAAATACAATGGTTAAGTGATTAAGCAGATTAAAACACATGGTGCCACACATGAAGGCAAGGTTCCCTACCCGGGACTCACAGGCGTGAAATTCACACTTTTACACTCTTAAGAGGGGTACTCCGACATCGACAGCCTCGACCAGAACCACACGGGCTCCGGAACGAGCAGAGCTCTTTGACCCGCTCAGACACCGGACACCTTGACCTACTCATGTCGGTCGCTCCTACGGATCCATCACCGACACTTTCCCGAACAAGGGCCGCCCCTCACGGAGAACTCAGTCAGTCACATACCTAAACTGTGACCGGTACAATATGATCACCTTCGTAGTAGCAAGTTTTCATTTATAAAAACACCAGTTTATTATTCATGTGAATATACGTGCTAAGCCTGGCTCGAAGCGGTGGCTCCTACGGATCCATCACCGTATACCGACACCAGCGCAATAGCCCCGATATATCCACACATATCTCGTACCAATACGGTATCATGCAAATTCATAGCAAAGTATCCTCTACAAAATATATGAGAGGGTAGGAGCAGCTTGCCTGCATAACAATCTGTCAGATAATATAGATGCTTGACCGCTCCAGCTATTAGCTAGGATGGATCCACTCCATGGTACGATCTCCTGTACCAGTACACGTACTAGACACCGAAAAACCACCAACAGATGGTGTACCAAAACCTCCAGTCGACGGCTATTCCAAGCAATCATCGTCGCGGGCTCGCGGCCTTCTAGTATCTCTCTATTTCGGCACCGTATCCTACTATGGTTCAGCTGTTCCTCTCTCGCTGGTTCTCTCCAGGTAATTCTCTAGCAGCTCGCTACTCTGGCTCGTCAACGAACTGATCGAAGCAGCAACAGCAAGCTAGCCATTTATAGGCATCGAATGGTGTCTAGACCCCTGGCTAAAATATCTATGCCGCCCTGCCGTCGCCGCTTACCGCCTTGCCGACAGATCCCTGGAAAATATCTAACGGTTTGCATGCATGCTAGAAGCCATGTAGGATGCCCCGATGACTAAGAATATCTGCTGCCAGCTCAGTCTTGTACTCACATTTGACCAACGTATGAGCTACACGTGCACCACTTTGGAGCTGATTACAGCCTCTAGTAAGGAGACACGTTGCAAACTCATGATTGAATTCCATGCATGCACGTGCTACCTCTTCCTTGCTCCATCGATGGATGCATGCATGGCTAAAGGTGATGTATCAAAGTACCAGCTAGTTACTTGGATGCCTAATAATTCAATTTGCCTACAAATCATACATTGTCTTGGCCAGGACACCCTTGAGAAAACGATGTTGCATGCCACTATGATTAACTCCTCAAATTTTATTGCATGGAAATATCTAATTTAAGCATAGCAGATTAGCAAAATAATCTGACTAAAAGTTAAATATTTTTTTAACTTAAATTTACCAATATCCTAAAATTCTTGGTTATTACATGTGATGTATGCATGTTTAAGCTACTTAATCAATTTCAGAGACGATCCATCCTTATAGCTTGACATTAAGTAGTTTTCTTTGAAAAATGCGCCCAAGATTTCTCATTTGTCACCAAATTACTAGGAAGTGTGTTTAAGTGTATCTTAACCTCCTAATTTTATTTTGATGGTTAGTGACATATGATTAAGGTACTAACATGTGAATCAAGTATAAGATCATCTTTACTCCCTACAATAGAAGAGTAACCGTCTTTGGCCAAAAGTAAAAAAAATATAAGATGCCATTTTGTGGAAGGTTGGTGAGGACTACAAGAAAAATCTCATGATAGTCAATATGATCAACCCATATCCCAATTGATAAAACTTCATCGCACTTTACTAATTTATTATGTGAACTTTGAACTACCAATAAAAAAGGAACTGATAAAGTTGTAATGAGTCTTATCTAACCAAGGAAGCGACATCATGATTTCATACATCTGCAATACAAAATAATAAGATTTTGTAACAGAAAAATTTAAGATACATTTAACACATGGATTTTGGACTGATATTGAGGTGATTATCCTAGATGACCCCAAAAAAATTGAATTCCCAACTGGCTGTTCCCCTAGAAGTCCCTCAAGAATGGGCTAAGGCCTACAAATCTCTTACAAACCCACATACATCTATGCCATTATAGTTGTTCCTCTTGTGAGAACATTTTTCCTTTCGGCAGCTAGTTCGATGGCAATATGAAACCCGGCCTCCTTCCTTCAATATCGACGACGCCGCTGCTTGACATGAGGTCAAGTCTAGCCAAATTCTTACTCTCATCAATGTATGTTGGAATATCTAAGCATAATGATCGCCACAAACACAACATCATGCTGAATTCCTCACCATAACTATTTGTGAGGCACGTAGCAAGATAACTTTTCAAAGTTCATCTTTTATTCATACAAAACATTTTTACCTTTTGCTTCAATATCTTGTCACTAAATGTGTGTTGTTTACTAATATAGTATTATGTAGTAAGTTTGTAATTATTTATGTTATTTTATCAAAACAAGCTATCTAACTATGTTGTTAAATATTTGGATAATTTTTTGTTTGTTATACATCTGAATTTTGTTTTACTCAACCCTACTTTTGTTCCATGAACATAACATTAGCTTACCCCTTTTCTGTATCTCACTCATCTGAGAAATAAATATTCCCAAATCTCCAGTAAGAAGAATATAATCTTGGCATAAGATATAGTTTTGAAGATGGACACATTGACTACAATAATCTAGTAAGACATAATTATTTCTAATTCACCGCTAAGAACCATACGATCTGAACACATGAGTCATGCAAGTACAAAAGAATGTGTGAAGATATTTAGACGACTGTCGATCTTGACAGATAAATAAGTATTTATAAGTCATATGGTCTATGATCCATAATTGCTCCGTTAACTTATTATTTTATTTGTCAACATATTATAAAAGCTTCTAATAATCCTGAATTTTCTAAATATTTGTACTAAAAACACAAAATGATATTCTACCATAGTTTGCACTCCTTAAATATATTAAAATGTATTGTATATGTGGTCGTGTGTATTGATATATTTACATACATTGGTACATGATTCAGAGTTTAAACACTTTCATAAATATCTTGATGTTTCTAGCTTAACCTCATGAAGTGGTTTGTCTTTGGACAATGATTCCACAGTTTCTTGTTTGTCGCCTCTTTATTAGTCAAAATACAATATTTACATTAGGTGTACCTTAACCTCCTAAGTTTATTTTGATGATTAGCGATATTTGTTTAAGACCACTGATATGTCAATGAAGATTATGACCATTTCTTAGTCCCTACAATGGAACAGTAACCTTTTTTGGCAAAATGTTTTTAAAAGCTGATAATGTTTTCAAAGGTTGTTGAGAAACTATATGATTCCCCGCGTGTTGCAGCGGGATATGTGGTGTAAAATATATCAATATCCGATTTCTTAAACATGAAACAAATGGGGGACAAATATATTTGTACAGAAAACCGTAGTACTCTATGGTACAAATATTGACAATCCTAGCAAGAAAAAAAAGGAATAATCTTTTCTATAGACATGATGATTTTAAAATGCAGTTGCACATTCTTTAGATTTGATTCTAGAGTCATATGGTAAACACATATACAGAAAAAAATGAAAATTTATATGTAGACGCAGTTGCATTATTCGCCTCTCAATCGGTCATAATTTTCCTATTAATCCTAACCAACCTGCAATACAAAAAGTAATAATATTAAAATCATACAATATGTTAAATTAATGGAAAATATTAGCAGAACTAAAATTAATAGGCAGGTTAAGCAACATTTGCTTACCAAATCAGTAGGAAACTCAAATTAATTAATTAAATAATAAATCAGATGATGACAAAGAAGGAATAGTTAGAGCTGCTACAGGCACGTTCTAAGCTTGACCGGTGCTCTTCCTATGTCTTTCACATTTTCTGAAGGTAAATACTATATATCATGGTCCGATGGGAATCCAATCATCGGACTGGTTGGCTTCCATCTATTTGTAATCAATCCCACGGACCGCAGGAGATTGGCATGCATGACCAAGAATAAAAAACATGCACGTTAATCCCGCACCATGGCTAATTTGATTCCGAAATTATAGCATTGTTTCTCCGGCCCAAACCCCATTATGCCGTCTGCATCTCCTACTGTGTCGCCAACACGACATGCAAGATGCAACGACACTCTTCACCATCCAAGCGACGGCCTCGCCACCGTCTTCACTATAGTCGTCATCTCCATCGTCTGCACTCCACCCCATGGCGACGGCTTCAGCTCCCACTACAGCAAGAGGTAGCGGCGACGACTTCCATAACCGCGCGGGAAGACCTCACATCGCTCTCCCTGTCGCTGTCTCTCTAGGCAACAACGTCGCAGATCTACGATGACCATGTTCCCATGTTGTTCTCCGTCGACGCTTTCCTTACTCCTGGCAGACGCGGCTCCTATTTCTTGCTCCTACCTGATGCTGCTCTAATACCGTGTGCCCCTTCTCCTCGCGCTTCCGTGGCTCTTCCGCGTGACATGCCATTGCCATAGCGCTGGAAGCAATTTTCTTCACCCTGATCTATATGGAAGCTATTTTCATATTAGTGGAAGCAAATGATATATATTTGGAAACAAATTATATTCTATTTTGTAAGCATTATTGATAGAAACTAATCTTTCTGCCATTGGAGAAAATTAATTTTACAGCAAACATTTATTTGCTCCTTGGAAGCACATTGTTTCTATATTGGAAACTAAACACTACTAGATCGAAACAATCTCTAATCTAGAAGCTATCTTGTAGACCAACGGAAGCAAAATGTACATATTGTGGAAGAAAATTCAGTTATCTTCTTAAAATCAATGTTGATAGAAATAAATGTTTGTCTCGTTGGAAGCAAAATAATGTTAGCGGAAACAACACTTTGGTATTTTGAAGCATATTTTTTCTATGTCGGAAACAAAATATTAGATCATAATATCTTGATTTCTCATAACTAATCTTAATTTTCTCATAGAAGCAAAGTTTTCTTTGTAGTCTGAAGAAAAAATAAGTTTCCAAGAAAATAGAGGGGACTATACAATTGGAAACAAAATGTCTTATCATGGAAGCAAATTTCATGGAGCTAGGGTCTGGCGTGAATCAAGGGAGTAATTATTACCACACAAATTGTCATTAGTACACAACCGCTGCATGCAAAATTTTGAAGTGCCTTTTGGTGGCCTATTGCACGTCCGAGATGAAAACAATCCTATGGCGCGGAAGCAGTCCGATGGGAAGCTACGGATCGGCGTCCGATCCCTAATGGTGCCCTTTTCTGAATCCTTTCCGTGCGCTATAACTCCTGAACCCAACAGGTTGGTCTTCTTCTTTTACAGCGGCTTCTCTCTCGATCGATTATGAGGCTTAAGCATGGTAAGGAAGAAGAGGAAAAAAACATAACTCGAACCCTTTTTTTTATATGAACATAGCTCGAACCTGAAAGTCTAAGCATTCCGAGGCGATATCAATGTTGCAAAGAGACTTAAACGGAACAATGAAATTGTCGCTATCACAATTCAGAATAGTGACAACAGCTATTAAGAGAAAATGTTAAAAAATCAAATAATTTAGTCCTTGTTTCCTCATGCTCCATCACGCATGAATCGGAGCCGCGTTCGTAGCTTTCAGCGACTCATTTCGTCCGCGTCGCTTTTCACCATCCATGTGCGCCGCGTGCATCAGGTTCTCCGTGCCGGAAGAGATCTACCTTGTGCATCGCGGGGGATTGCGCGTGTCGCGTCCCCGGCTCCTCCGTGCACCGCGTGTCTACTAACGTGGACAAAGAAATAGCAGGCCCCACCTTATGCTCTCCTTTTCCTTTCTCCTCCGCTCGTTCTCTTCGTGTTTCTTTTTCTCGAGACTCCCCAGAGACACGAGAGATGCAGAACTTTTCTAAGGGTATCTCCAATATTTAAATAAGACTATGACCATAGGAGCAAAAGTAAGCTTATGGCTTGTCCTTAAACATAGTAACCATGGACCATAGGGAAAAAAGTTTAAGACCTGGCCATACCGGTATAGCCAGGCCACAAGACAATTGTATACAGTATATTTCACTATTCACTGACAAAGCTTGCACTGTTTGCATGTGGCCTGACCAACCATGCCTTGAGATTCTATTGATGCCTGTTCCAGCTTATGGCCAACATGTACTTAAGCATTGCGGGAGTTTTGGTAGGCTATAAGTACAACTGGTAGGACCCAGCCCTAGATGAAAAATAAGCATTGGAGTCGCTCTAAGGATCTCGCCGCCGCGCTGGGCAAGGCTGGACGCCGCAGCGCCGTGGTGGGATGCGCCGCCGCCATCCAGGATCTTGCGCGAGAGACGCCTCAACACCTCCATGGCCCTCAAGCTACTCCTCGACTCCGGGGCTCCACGCAGAGGTAGGTGATGGCGCGCAGGGCGAGCAACATCGCGTCGGGGCTAACCACCGCGCAAGTGTCGTCCCCGCCGCGTGCGACGCGCACGAGCGCCTTAACCGCGGCCTCGGTGGGGAAGTAGCCCCCGTCGTCCTCCGTGCAGAAGGAGAGCACCTCGCAGAGCTCCGTGAGCGCCGCCAGCACCGCGTCCCCGCCCGCGTCGTCCGCGGCCACAGACGCCACCATCCGCTGGAACTGCCCTTCCCCGTTTCCCGCCCTGGCGTTCCCGCCGCCATCGTCCCCGTCTGCATCCCCGTCGCCGTTGCCGCAGTGGCCCGACGTCGAGGTGTCCATGTCCGAGGCGGATGGTTACAGCCTGGCGAAATTCTTTGCTACATACTCGTTTTTGTTTTGCATTTTTTGTACAATTTTTTTGTCCGCAAGAACTGTGGCAATATTCCGGCAAGGTCGGATTATTTTGCTATAATAGAGTTTTTCTTTTTGCTATATTTGTGCTATATCATTATTATTATTTTGCTATGAGATTCTCCGGCGAGCGAAAGTCCCCCCCCTCCCCCACTATGTCTTCGCCGGAAATCAACCCGTGCTACGGTCTCCAGCGAGTTTTATCTTTTTTTAAAGACGAAACATCTTTTTTGCTACATTGGAGCCAAAGCGGAGTTTTTTTGGGAGCAAAAGCAGGATTTAGTAAAAAAGATGTCGGAATTTTGTAAAAAAAAATGCCACGTGTCAGCATGGAGAGTATCTTTTGTTAAAAATGGTCCTTTGATAAAATTAATGTTGAATCTGGTCTCTTTGTAAAACTATTTCTATATCTGGTCTCTCGGTTCGGCACCAATACAAATAAAGCTGGCGTTGTACGGTTTGGCGCCAACATCATTTGACCACGCCGCGCCGGGCGTGAAGGAGACTGCGGCGGATACTGGGCCGCGCCGTGCGCCTGGCGCGCCCCGAAATACGACATGCGGCACAGGTCGTGTTCATCCGTAAACCACGTGTCCCAGTGGGGACTGTCCACGGCGAACGCGGGGTGGCCGCGCAGGTCGAGCGGCAGCTCGTCGCGGCGGCGGTGGATCTCCACCTCCCGCTCGAGGCCGCTGTGCGGGACCGGCGGCATAGGGATTCGGTCTTTGTTCAGATGCCACCCATCAGAGGGGGGCTCGGCGAGGGCGCGCGGCGGCGGGAGCTGCCGGTCTCGTGGTCGTTCTTGCCGCCCTTGCCCCAGTTGAGCCACTTGCGGCCCATGGCGCGGCGGCCGGCGGCGAGGGAGCCGAGTGGGAGGGAGTGGCAGACTGCGAGGCAGTGACTGCGAGGGGGCGGCTCGGGGACTGAGGAGGCAGTGCGCGTAGGGATGGACGCGTGGCCACGGGTCCCATTTAAATAGGACCGGTGGGGGAGGCGAGCCGTCGCCACGGTCAGTGGCCGGCGGGCCATCCCCTTTGACCAAAAAGTGGCGTGGCCGCGCGCGCGTCCGTTTCGCGTCCGCGGGCTGCTCAAATCTGACCCAAATTTGGTCTGGGTTTGAACATCCGCGGACGCAAAACGGACCAGGCCGTGGGTTAAGCAGCCCCGCTAGGGCCTCGTTTTGTCCGGGCCTGCTCAAATCCGGCCTGTCCGGGCCAAATGAGCAGCCCCGCTGGAGATGACCTAAGGTTGCGTTTGTTTGGGATGGAGCTCCACGGCTGCAGCTGCTACGGCTCCGGCTGCCAGAATCAGCTGTAGCTGCCAGCTGGGCTGGAAGTTCGGAGCCGTCTTACGTCTGTTTGTTTTGCCGGCTGGTATAGCTGCGGCTGCACCTAAAACATGTTGAAATGACTCGAATGCCCTGTACTTCTATAGACCAGGATTAAAGCGATGGTTGTACCGTTATAACTATAAATAAACACTTTGATAACTATTTTTGCAGAAGATGAGCAGTTTTAACTCGATTTTATGATAATTATATTTATTTAATAGTACATGCGGTTTATTCATATATTGGTCACATGACAATTTTTTTTAATTCTACTAGATGCAGTAGCATGCCACACAACTTTTTTAATTTTTTTTATTCTAGATGCAGTGGGCATGGTCACATGACAGAGGAGCTTCGTTGGGGACAGGGAAACGAAGCCAGCTCGCCGGTGGCCGGAGATGGGGCCGCGGATGGGGGCGGAGGACGGGCGGGAGGAGACCTGGCGCCCGGAAGACCGCCGGGGCGGAGGAGGGCTGGGACGGGGCGGAGTAATCGACGGTCGGGTCGGCACCGCCGGCGGCCGGAGATTGAGCCGCGGATGTGGCTCGAGGCGCTGACGACGAACGGGGCGGAGGAGGGCCGGGGCGGGGCGGAGGAATCCACGACCGGGGCGGAGGAGGGACAGGACAGAGGAGGTCATCTATGCCGGTGGCCGGAGATCAGGCCGGTGGCGGCGCAGAGGACGAACGGGGAGGAGGAGGGCAGGGTCGGGGAGGAGGAATCACGGCCGGAGCGAAGGAGGTTCGGGGCGGAGGAGGGCCGGGGCGAAACCGCCGGCGGCCGGAGATCGAGCCACGGACGGGGGCGCAGGACGAAGCTTTTGCGTTTCTATTTGGGGATGGAAGCCTCGAAGGTGCTGGAGTCGTTCGGGGGTGAGAAGGAAAATAGAAAGAAAACGGTTCGATGGCATTTAGTACGTAATATGTAAATTGGTGGGAGGATAAATCTGTCATTGTGGGGTTTGGAGCTGGCTCCGGCTGCGAAAAGCATCGATTGGCCAGCTTCCTGCTTGCAGTGCATTTCGCGGGAGCGCTCCGCTGGAGCGGCTACGTGGAGCAGGCCCAAATATTGGTGTTTGTTTGGGCTCCAGCTTCCGGGGGCTGGAAGCTGTTGGAGCAGCTCCTTGGAGCCCAAACAAACGGACCCTAAGAGTCATGAGAGTAAAGATTCAATGGCAGGTTGACAGTTTTGATTTTTCCTACGTTCTACATGTAAAAGGAATCTATTAATTATAGAGAGACATGTATGTAATGTATATTACAAAAGCTTATATTCAACTTTTGTTTTGAATACCTATACTAAAAAAGACCAAGTCCTACTCTTTCACAAATATTTGGAAGTGCATTTAAAAGTGTTCGTGACGATCAATATATTTAAATACCTTTGTATATATAAGATTTAGAGCACAAAATTTCAAGAAATATCTTGATAGAAATTTCCAGCTTGACATCAACAAGTGGGTTTTCTTCAAAACTATGCACCGAGAATTTCTTGTTGTCACTTCTTTAGTTAAATACGGTTTTCATGTTCTTAGTGTTTCAATACTAATCGCTAGAAATTGTGTTTAACCGTATCTTAGCCTCCTAAGTTTATTTTGATGATTGTCAAACGATTTAGATACTAATACATGAATCAAGTATATGACCATTGTAGTCCCTACTATGGAAGAGAAACCCTCTTTGACGGAAAGTAAAAAAAAAAAAAAGATGACAATTTTTTGAAGGTCGCTGAGGCATGTGTAGTGATTTGTTAGGCTATTACGTACTATGACTGACTTACTTATCTTTGTAGTTGAGGCAGATCTTTTTAGAGCATCTCCAGTCGAGGCCTCCAATAGGCGTCCGGATGGGCTCCCGGCGAGGCCCTTTGGGGGCTCGTCCGGACGAGAAGGCGCCTACCGGGCTGTCCCGTTTCCACTCGCAGCCCCAACCCAAACCCCGTCGGGCTGCGGGCCCGTCCTGTCAGCGCAGGAACACTCGTCGCCTCGGGAAGACGCGCGCATTGACGCCTCGACGAGACGGAACGCTGTGGCGGAGCAGTCCAATCGCCCACGCGGCGGAGTAATGGCGCTGCCGCCGTCTCGTCTTGCCCACCCCGGCTACAAAAACCCGTCCCCGTCGCCATCCCCGGCCCTATTCCTCGCCGATCTTCCTTCCTCCCCCTCGCCGCTCTTCCCGCCTCCCCCGCCGCTCTTCCAGCCTCCCTAGCCATGGTAAACCATAACCATCTCACTGGCGCGGCCGCCAACGGGTTCGACCACCGAACCCTGCGCGTCTGTGAGGCGCGGCTTCTGTACGAAGCCAACTACCACTCGCCGACGTGGATGAGCGCGCCAAGGCACTGGAGGCTCAACGCAGCCCGCGTGCCTGTGCCTCCGCCGCCCACTGGTCCAGAGCGCGTCGCCGAGATCGAAGAGATCCGGAAGCTGCTGCCGCCGGCGGTACGCAACCAGCCGGAGTGGCATCCCGCCAACGAGGCGGCCTGGACGGCGTACTTCCAGGACCGGTTCGAGCGGGAGCTCGCCGAGGCCCCTACCCACGGCTTCATCTCGGACCGCAACAATGCCGCCGGCTGCCGCATGTGGTGGAGCAAGCCCGGGCGCACGCTCGCACGTGTCCTCGCCCACATCGAGCGGCAGATACGGCTGCGGGGAGGAACCACCGCGCGGCCGCGCCCTCTCCGCGGCCTACCCCGCTCGCCGTCGTCAAGGGGGAGCCGCATGAGGAGCCTCCACGCCGCCAGACCCGCAGCCAGACCCTCGTCATCAGGGAAGGCCCTCCTCCGCAGGAGCCGGGTGACTTCATCCTCGTCTCCGACAGTGACGACGACGACGCCGCCTGCCCTCCCCCGCCAATGTACGTTGGCGACCTAGGGCAGAGCACCAGCAGCGCCGCCGAGCGACGACGACGACGGCGACTACACCAAGATGTACAAGGCCCTAGGCATGTAGGCGTCGTATTTAGTTTAAATTTCGTCTAAAATATGTAAAAATATCGCCTATATTCGGCTCCCTATCAATGAATTTTAGTTTTCAAATTTTCGCACATTTTTGTCGACTTGGGTGGCGGCGCCGGTGGCGAGTGTGGCGGCGATGTGAGGCAGAGGAAGCAGACGTGGCGGCGTGGGCCAGTTTTTTGCCGTCTTGTGACGCTGGCAGGACGGGCCCACGACGCGTTTCTTCTCGTCTGGCGCCCCCACGGGAGCCCCTGGGGAGAGGGATTGGGCTGGGTTTGCCGGACGGGAACAAGGGCCGTCCGGACGGGAAGGCCCAATGGGGGGCGCGACTGGACGCGCTCGGGCCCCGTCCGGACGGGAAGAGGACGTGGGGGCGCGTTTGGGGAGCGCGACTGGGGATCTTAGGTATACAAGGTCCAAGCTTTAAATTAATAAATCCCCAAACAATAAAGTTTTGATACAAGAGTGCTGATACCCAGCATACAAACATCGAACAACACAAGTACAAAAAAAGGAAGTTGAGTGTATAGCTTGTAGATGTCAATTCCCTCCTCACAAAGCCACCAAGGAGAAGACGGTGTAGGTTCGAAGGATCCACAGGCTGCCTTGAGGAAGAACCAATGATCTGCATCTCCTTTCAAAGATAACTCCTTTGCACTTTATACTAATTTAATATGTGAACTTAAACTCCAATAAAGGAAAATAAAAGTAGTAAAGAGCCCTGAATAACCCATGAACAGATATCATGATTTCCTGCATATGCAATAAAAGCCCTTTGTACCTGAAAATTTTGAGACATGCCATCTTCTACGACCTGAATTTCCTGCTTCATCAATATTATATTTTTTTCTTTGGTTGATCCAAGTACCGTGTTATTTTGAAATCTGACCACTTACGCGTATTATTTCCATGTGATAGGATATAGTTGTGCGCAATTATTTTATGCTATTACCTTTTGTTTGTGCATGAACTATTTCAACAATCGTCTAGTTCTGCGGTTACGAAGAGATATAGACAAATAATACAGCTTTGGGCTACCTAAGTTGACAGCTAAAAAGAACAAGAATAAACAATATAGTAGTACATGCAATCGAACTCGACATTCTCCATTCATTCATTCATCATTCTACAAAAATATTTTGGCCAAATTTTCTAGAGGAGCGCTGAAGATTATCTTCAGGATTACAGCTATACTCCATACTTGGATACCGCTGCAGCGTATGGAGCACCGGGATCTTTTATTGGAGGTGTGTACCAGACTGGAGGATACGGCGAGGGACTTTTTATCCCAGCATGGGTGGCAGCATAATTTGCGGATAGGCCCCCCGGCACCTTAGGCGTTTTTACTTTCTTTTATAATTTCGCCTTTTTTCTTGAGATCGGATTGTTTTCGGCTGTGTGCATCTTTGATATGCAGAGGCTGGGTGTAACATTACATTAAGAAATAAAAACTCCCTTTATCAAAAAAAAAAATGCTAATATTACCGCCATCGTCATAAAGCACGTGCCGTTTAAAACATTCTGGAAATTGTCGCAATCACAATTCATAATAGTGACAAGTGACAGCAACTATTAAGAGAAAATATTTATAAATCAAACAACTTAGGCCTTGTTTTCCCCGTGCTCCATCACGGGTCGGAATCAAGAATCGGAAGCCGTGCAAGTAGCTTTCTGTGGCTCGTTTCATCCGCATCAGGTTCGATCTCCATGCCCATGACAGGAGAAGCTCTCGCTCTCAGTGTTTTCGGGAATGCATCATCTTCTGTCGATTGAACCGAGGGCTTATCGTCATCTGGCTCGCCCAAGCAATTTGCCGCGGACAACGAGTGTCTCCCCAGCGCGCGAGATTCCCGCCATCGGAGCCAAAAATGCTCGCATCGTACTCGCACCTGGGGCAGCTCGTCTGACCGTTCACGTATCAATCTACGGTGAGAGAGACTAGTACAGATGCGGCCGAGCTTTACACGAGTTGGATTCAGAACTGTACTGTGTTGCCGTGTCTGTCGAAGGTACTACCGTGAACGCGGATGAATTCGCAAGGTGAAAAGTGAAGCTCTCGACAAAGGCAAAGTGGCCGGATTATTGATCCTCTTTTAGAAGCGTGTGGCCGTACGAGGAAGTAGAGATAAAAATGCTCTTTCATGTGCTCAGCCCAGAGAAAGCATGAAGGAAATCCTCTTTCTACCACGCCACGCAGTGCTTATCCTATGGCGATAAAATGTTCTGTCTGAAACGTGATGAACTCCATCACCGTTTGCTTTGGAGAGATATACTAGCGCTTGACTTCGTGCGCTTAAATTGACACGTGATGCACCTTAACGCCTGCTGGTGTTTCTCGTACAGGGATTGGGTATTTTTTTTTCGAACAAAACGGGCAACATTGCCTCATTTTATTAAAAAAGAGGGAGCCACGCAGTGCTTATCCTATGGCGATAAAATGTTCTGTCTGAAACGTGATGAACTCCATCACCGTTTGCTTTGGAGAGATATACTAGCGCTTGACTTCGTGCGCTTAAATTGACACGTGATGCACCTTAACGCCTGCTGGTGTTTCTCGTACAGGGATTGGGTATTTGGATATACTCACTCCGTCCACTTTTATAAGACACACTTCTTACTATTGAAATGCTAACAAGTGTGTCTTATAAAAGTGGACGGATGGAGTAGAATCATGGGTCTAGACTTATTAATGGAGATGGAATATTTGCACGGACAGGAGTCAAATGCATGTACGGTCCATGAACTTGTTGGCTATGTCTAGAACAGTACTACTTGAACTCAGAAAATGAATCATTATGGTCTCTAATCTCGCTCTATATGTCCGTCTACGGTCCTCGCTACCATTGACCAACGTATTTAGCTGATGTAGCGCCGGATGGGGCCCACAATGTCGTTCCCACCTTCCAAATTCCTACGGGGTGCATCAATAACCGGTGCTCGTCAATGCTCTTAGAATTCGCCGGACATGGAGGCCGCGTGTACGAACAAGGCTACAGCTTCCTGCCTGCCTGCCCCAAGGAGCGGCCAGCCAGGCTGCTCTGTCGCCGTGCTCCCGTCGAACGTATTGACTATCGGGGGAGAGTGCCATGCCGCGTTCCGACAGCCCGTGGGCATCAGCTCCCGCACAATGTACAATGGCAGATCCCTTTGCCTTCCTCTGAAGCACAGAATCTGCACACTATGGCACCAAGCAAGAACATAATCCGTACACACGCGCGTTGAGGTCCATCAATGAATCGATCGAAAAAATAAGCTTGGGAAATATGCTTATTTCTTTTGACTGAGAAATCAGAGAGGACGAGGGCACAAACGGGGACGCGCGCAGCGCGGCGACGAGGCACACCTAGATGCGGTGGCAAGAGTACTCGTCTTGGACGCTGGGGATGGTGACGACGGCAAGACGCCGGAGTAAACCGCAAGCCCAACTCAATCGCCTTCGGCGCGCTGGTGTTCGATGGCCATAACTTGGATCTCTTTCACTTGCAAGGGCAGGCTCAACCACTACGGCGTCGACATTTACGAC
Source organism: Alopecurus myosuroides (assembly GCA_028641055.1). Classification (NCBI taxonomy): domain Eukaryota; kingdom Viridiplantae; phylum Streptophyta; class Magnoliopsida; order Poales; family Poaceae; genus Alopecurus; species Alopecurus myosuroides. The sequence continues at coordinate 123,217,791 of CM054058.1, forward strand.
GCTGCCACCGGCTACGAGGCTCCAGTGGCGGGAGGCCACCATGCACTCATGGCTGCTTTTATCCAGGACGGACAAACGATGCATCAGCCACGGCCGCGTCACTTGAAGACCAGCGCGGCAGCGCCTCGCAGTCTGGATTTTTTTCGAGGGTACCTCGCAGTCTGGATTTAGGTATTTCAAGTGAGGAACGCCATCGTGGGCCTGATCCAGCGCCACGTCAGGAAATACGTTGGTCAAATGTCACGAGGACCGTATGTGGACGTATAGAACGAGATTATGGACCGTATTGGTGCATTTTCTGAGTTCAAGGACCGTTTTAGACATAGACAACAAGTTTGGGGACTGTACATGCATTTCACTCCACGGACAGAGTGAAAGATTTCTAGGGTAAAGAGTGGGTTCGACTCCCCTCGATTCCAATACACATACGTACAGGACCTGAAACCGAACCAGAAAGAAAGGAAAAAACCTATTACATAAAATCTAACACCCTCCCTTAATCTCAACCTTTCGAAAGGTTGAGATTACGCTTAAACTCATCAAGTTTCTTTACAGGTAGAGCCTTTGTAAATCCATCAGCAACTTGATCTTCACTTGATATAAACCGAATAGCCAGACTATTATTAGCAACTCTTTCTCTGACAAAGTGAAAATCAATCTCTATATGTTTGATACGTGCATGAAACACAGGATTTGCAGATAAATATGTAGCACCCAAATTGTCACACCAAAGACTTGGTTTTTCTTTTAACTTTACTCTAAGTTCAAGAAGGAGTGCTTCAACCCAAATCAACTCAGCAGTAGCATTAGCAAGAGCCTTATATTCAGCTCCAGTACTGGATCGAGATACTGTAGCTTGTTTTCTGGCACTCCAAGAGACTAAATTTGGTCCAACAAAAATAGCAAAACCACCTGTAGAGCGTCTGTCCTCAAGACAGCCAGCCCAATCTGCATCTGAGAATGCACTCAAGAAAGTAGATGATGATTTTGTAAATGTAATTCCAAGATTCAATGTATCTTGCACATATCTGAGAATACGCTTTGCAGCTGTCCAGTGTTCTGTAGTTGGAGCATGAAGATATTGACAAACTTTGTTAACAGAGAAGGACAAATCAGGACGTGTCAATGTGAGATACTGCAATGCTCCAACAAGACTCCTCTATTGAGTGCTATCCTCAGGACCAAGAGGTGTACCCTGTGTAAGAGACAATTGTTCTATGGAGGATAGAGGTGTAGGAACTGATTTACAACCTTGCATACCAGCCCTGTTAATAATATCAGTGGCATATTTTTCCTGTGTCAAGAGTAAACCATCCTGTGTTCTTTTGACTTCAATACCAAGAAAGTAATGTAAGTCACCTAGATCCTTGATAGCAAAATTCTTATTTAAATCTCGAAGCAAAGCATCACTAGCATGATCAGATGAGCCAGTGACTATGATATCATCCACATAAATCAGAACAAACATAGTGATACCTGATTTGTTGAAGAGAAACAATGAAGTGTCTGCTTTTGATGGTGTAAATTCAAGCTCACACAGGTTAGAACTCAGCTTAGAATACCATGCTCGAGGTGCTTGTTTTAATCCATATAGAGCTTTATCAAGTTTGCAAATATAGTGCGGAGAGTGGGGATTTTCAAAGCCTGGTGGTTGTTTCATATATACATCCTCTTCCAGAACACCATGAAGAAACGCGTTCTTGACATCTAGCTGCCTGAGACTCCATCCACGAGAGACTGAGAGAGACAAAACAATTCTGATAGTAGCAATTTTTACCACGGGACTGAAAGTATCCTCATAATCAATGCCATATCGCTGCTTAAATCCCTTTGCAACTAGGCGTGCCTTGTACCTGTCAATAGTGCCATCTGCCTTTCTCTTTATACGATATACCCATTTGCAGTCAATCAGATTTCTACTACTGCTTGGTGGAACAAGATGCCAAGTTTTGTTATCAATCAATGCATTATATTCTTCCTCCATAGCTTGGCGCCAACGAGAATCATTTAGCGCCTCTGACAAAGTATTCGGTTCACCTGTAGAAGACAACATACACCATCTCACAGTACCATCAGTAATTTTCTTTGGGTGACGAATACCTTTCTGCAGCCTGGTACGGACCCCAGGAGGTGAAGGTGAAGATGGTGGCGATGGAGAATTATCAGTCAAGTCGGAGTTTGAATCAGAATTTTCGGCAACATTTTCCTCGGCAACATTTTCTTCAGCCATTGTATTATTGCTTGCACCACCAGCGGCCATAGAAGATCCAGAGGGCTCTGGTGAGATAGGAGACAGCGACTGTGAACTCACAGAATCACCTGTCCGTCTGCCTGTAGAAAAATCAGCTGTCCGTCCGCCTCCGCCAGGTGTCACGACGGGACTGGGCGGATGCATGTTGGTTTCACTGCGCTGCATGCTGCAGTCAATCTGTCCTCCAGGTGGCGTCACGGGACTGGATGGAGGAGTGCTGTCCCCTCCCTGCATGTGGCCTGCACGCATGCGCACGGAATCATCAGGGGCATCAGGGGAGGCACGGAAACCCGGGTCTTCCTGCGACAGACCTGTGCCCGACCGCGCCAACGCCCCAGGCTGCAACGCAGAGGACGGAGAATCTGCATGGGATCCCTCCGCCTCGGGATTAGAGTGATCAGAGGAATGTTCCAAATCTTCCTCGTATTCAGCACTGATTTCGTCATTTTCTGGTTCATCTTCAACACCAATTTATGCACTGTTTTCTTCACTATTTTCAACCGAATTTTCTTCTAAGCCTGCATCTTCCTATAATACATTAGTAGTAGAGACAATAGGCACAATATGGTCATTACAATTTTGGGCACTCTCATAGGGATTTGAAGTGGAAGATGGAAGAAGTAGGATTTATTTCTTAAGAAGAGAACCAGCATTGGGACGAAGAGATGCAAACGGAAAAACGTTTTCATCAAAGACAACATCCCGAGAAATATACACACGTCCTGTAGACACATCTAGACATTTTACACCTTTGTGAAGAGGGCTATAACCAAGAAACACACATCGTGTGGATCGAAAAGCAAGCTTTCGTTTATTGTAAGGACGAAGGTTAGGCCAACAAGCACAACCAAATGTTCTGAGGGCATCATAATTTGGAGTTATATGGAGAAGACGTTCAGTGGGTGTTTCAAAATTGAGAACTTTGCTAGGAAGCAAATTTATGAGAAAAGTGGCTGTGATAAAAGCTTCATCCCAAAACTTTAAGGGCATAGAAGCGTTGGCTAGCAAAGTAAGACCCACTTGAACTATATGACGATGTTTTCTTTCAGCTGAGCCATTTTGTTGATGAGCATGAGGACATGAAACATGATGAGTGATGCCAACCTTTTGAAAGAACCCATTCAACTTTTCATACTCACCCCCCAATCAGTTTGCATAGTGATAATTTTCCTATCAAACTTTCGTTCAACATATTGCTGAAAGTTGAGAAAAGCTTGATAAACCTCAGAACGATTTTTAAGCAAATAGATCCAAGTAAACTTGCTAAAATCATCAATAAAGCTTACATAATATGCATGTTTACCAACAGAGAGAGGAGCAGGACCCCATACATCTGAAAAAACTTGCTCCAACGGAGTAGTGGAGACACTAGAAGATATAGAATATGGCAACTGATGACTCTTAGCTAATTGACAAGAATCACAAACATATGGGGTACTCTCTGGAGTGTAAGCTATTTTATTTCTCCTAAGAACTTGCTGAACCACAAACGAAGAAGGATGTCCTAAGCGGCGATGCCACGTCGAGGATGATGGCTTTATTGTGAGGAAGGCGTGCTTGGCAGTCTCATGGAACATGGGCACCAAAGGATAGAGACCACCCCAGCAAGGGCCTCTAAACAGAACTCTTCGAGTTGCTTGGTCCTTAATTAAAAAGAAGAAAGGATGAAACTCAATGAAAACATGATTATCAAGTGTGAAGCGATGAACAGATAAAAGATTTTTTGATGCACTAGGAACATGAAGGATGTTATTAAGATCAAAGGAACCATGAGGAGTGCGCAAAATTGAATTTCCAATGTGACTAATGTCCATACCTGTGCCTTCTGCAGTTCGGACCCTGTCTTGCCCATGATACTTGTTGGCGATGAGAAGTTTGTTTAATTCACTAGTAATGTGATCAGTTGCCCCTGTATCAGTGTACCAATTTGTATCAACTCCATAAGAGGCAAGATTTGCTCCCTTCTCATCATCACCTTTGTTTCTCTTATCATCTGAATAGCGCCACCAACACTCATTTGCAGGGTGGCCATGTTTCTTGCATATTTGACAATCAGTGTCAACATATGGAGTAGGGGTGCGATCAAACTGACGTCCACCACCGTCAGAGCGACGATAGCGATCACCTCCACTGTCATCTCGACGTTTGTCCCTACGATCATCACGGTAGTCACCGCGGCGCTCATAACGGCGCTCATCACGGTGATCACCACGGCGGTCATCACGACGCCAATTTCCACGATCATCATCTCGACGCCAACTTCCACGGTCATCTTCCTTGCTTCGGTAGCCTCCTTCACGGTAGTTACCACCATTGGGACTACGGCCACGAGGAGGGGGGGTGCGACCGCGTGAGCGTGCATACCGATCTGCATCACGTCGAGCAAGATTTGCGGAAGAGACAAAGACACCATTCTCTTCCACCCCATTACGCATATCATAGGAGCACAACTGTTCATAGAACGCATCAAGTGTGATACTCGGGTTAGCATTGACAGAGGTAATCAAGGCATTGTATTCAACCTTATCTAACCCATGCAATAAGTAACCTAGCATCTCATCATCTAGAATTGGTTTACCAAGGGCAGAAAGTTCCGAGGCAATGCCTCTCATCTTGGTGAAATATGCATCAGCCGTCATAGAGAGCTTTTTGGTGTCATTCAATTGTCCACGAAGAAGTTGAGCTTTTGTCCGTGATGCAGATTGAAACATAGAATTGATAGCTGACCAAGCCTCAGCGGTGGAAGTTACCTCAAGGAGATGTGACAAGATGTCCGGTGAGAGTGTATTGAGAAGAAATCGGAGAACTTGTTGATCACGGGCAATCCATGCAATATATGCGGGGTTTTCCACTAGCACCTTTTTCTTCTCTGAATCCTCGACCTCAATGGTCTTAACCGGAGCAGCATCAGATCCATCCAAAAGAGCCATGACATTAGCACCCCTAAAAGCAGGCAGAACAAGTGCTTTCCAAAGCAAAAAATTGTTGCGGGACAATTGTTGGGCAGGTGGTGAACCAAGAGCAGCAGCAAGGGCCGAACTTGAACTTGAGGAGCTCATCATTATTGCAGCGGAATAGTCTGAATCGGCAGCAGGGGACGATCAGACAAGGGTTTTCTGAACCGGTTTCGGTGATGGTTTTTCTGGAAAGTTTTCTGTGGGCAGCGGCAGAGGCTTCACAGGAGCGGAGCGACGGCGGCGTTTCTGTTTTTCTGGATATTGGATCTTGGCGGCAGAAGCTCGGACGGAGCTACGGCGGCGGTTGTCTGGTTGTCTGGTCGTTTTGATCCCGGCGACAGTGGCTTCAAGGAGCAACAGCGACAGGGCCTTTTTTATCTGCAGCGATCTTCAGAGAGCAGCGGCAGCAGAGATCATGGCTAACGTGGAGGTGATGATGACGAGCCCGGCTATCGATGCCGGGAAGGGCGCGAACACTGCAGCTGAGGTTAGCGAGCCGGCTGCAAGGGGCCACAAGCCCTCCGAGATGCCCCAGAACATTCCTGGGTACGTGCCTCCTTCCACGTCCACGGCTATACTAGATGCTCGCGGAGACGCCACCGTGCAGCTGGGCATGCCACGGCCCAACGAGGAGGAACTTGCCGCCTTGAGGGCGCAACTCGAGCAGCAGCTTCAGGCGCTACTCGTCGAGTCCCAGGAGCTGGAGAAGGTTAGGCTCGAGCTTAACCTAGACCAGATTGAGTACAACCGCGCGCATGGTTTTACTCTGATTTCTAGGCTGCCTAGCAAGCTAGGTGTTATTCGTCGCAACTTAGGCGACGAATTAGCTAGAGATGGTAGGTTTGTTGGCCACACTGCTAGTTTGAACACTGCTACCATGCCAAAATACAGTTCCCCCGCCAAAACTCTTAGGGCCGCAGAAGCAGTTGCTGCTGAGTTGCCGCATCTCACTGGTGATGCTCGCGCTAGACAGCAGGATAGGCTCAATGAGCTAGTGCTAGAAGCCGGTAGGTAGAACGAGGAGTTCCGGAAAGCCAATCCGTGTGCTGGCGCTTCCCATGTTGTCCATTCGCATGGGCTGAGATCTATGGATCAGGCATCATCACCGCTTCCCGGTGGTGATAGGGCCCAGAGCGTGACCTCTGGGAGACATAAACAGATGCAGGTGTACGTTCCGGCTGTCGCTGCAAAACAGCACGCTGTAGAGCGGCAGCCCGGCCATAAACACAACTCTGCAGGAGCAGTCTATCAAGCCACTAAAGCTCACAGCAAGGGGCAAGGAGGAAACCGACAAGGAACTTCTCGGCGTCATGTTGTCCAGCCAACTCAGTAGAGGGTGCAGCCGCAGGCAGTGGTGGTAGCAGCCAATCCGGTTGTGCAACCCGCAGCTGTGCAGTAGGACCGCTACGATGACGGGTACTCGGCGATGGGGCTAGCCGGGTACGCAGATCCAAGAGACGTCACTAACCGCCTCGGTGACCGGATGCTGGAGCCCACAAATACCAGGTACAAGCTGGACCGGATCAACCGTTCTGCGCAGCTCGAGACGAGGGGCCCACCCGGCCCAGATTGCTTTGGCCGCCGCATCATGGAGGGTGAACAAGTTCCAGCTGGCTAGAGGGACCAAGTGCTATGATGGGAGCACCAAGCCGGAAGACTGGCTAAGTGACTATGTTGCCGCCGTGCACATTGCAGGCGGCAACCGGAGATGGGCTGTGCGGTATGTTCCGCAGATGCTAGAGGGCCCGCTCGGACTTGGCTCAACAACTTTCCCAAAGACAGCATCAACTGCTGGCTTGACTTCTCGGAAGCCTTCATCAGCAACTTCACCAGCACGTACAAGAGGTCGAATAGGCCGCAGCAGCTCTCGGCTTGCAAGCAGCAAAAAGAGAAGACAGACCGAGAGTATCTTACTCGATGGAGCACTTTGAGGAACACCTGTGAGGGTGTGAATGAGGCCCAGGCCATTACCTGGTTTGCTCAGGGCTGCAGGAACGACAACATGTTATGGCAGAAGCTGCAGCGAGAGATGCCGAGTACGCTCGCCGAGACGATCAAGATTGCAGATATGTATGCACTCGGCGACCCTACTCAGCCTCTGCTCGACTCTCCTGAGCCGAGAAGAAGAAATAAAGATGGCGGCAGGCGCCATGACCGAGATGGTTTCCGCAACAAGCGCAGAGATGATCGACCGGATACTCGGTTTGGTCCTGAACAGGTGAATGCTGTGAACCACAACACAGCGGGAGCTGGGAGTAGCCAGAGGCAAAAAACTGCTGGAGCCCAATTTGGGCAAAACCAAAACCAGGGCCAAGGCTTCAAGAAACAGTACCCTGCTCCTCAGCAGGTTACCAGCAACCCGGATTCTGGAGATGTTGCGAGGTTCGTATTTGAGACCATGAAGGATGGACCGTGTAGCTTCCATCCTCGGCATCCGACTAGGCCAGCCAACCACACTACCCGGCAGTGCAGCTGGTGGGACCGCATCAAGAGCGAAGGCTTTGGTCAGCTGCCCCCTCCTCCTCCTCTGCCGCTTTCCGGAGCCAATGTGCAGCCTATTCGGGCAGCTGCTCCCAGGCCAGTCGAGAATCCGAGAAGGGAGAATGTGAACCAAGTAGCCCATGGGCCCAACCGCAACTACAACAACCGCAACAACAACCGCAACTTCTACACCCGCAACAACAACAGGAACAACAACAACAACAACAACAACAACAACAACAACAACAACAACCAAGGCAACAACAACAACAGCAATGATGGTGGAGACCGGAACCAGTACCAGGAACATCATGAGAGCTATATGATCTTCACCACCGAGCCGGACGACAAGCAGTCGCAGCGCAGGCGCGCAATGGAGGTAAACGCAGTGATCCCAGCAGTGCCCCACTACTTGGATTGGTGTGACCAGGATATCACGTGGTACAAGGAGGATCACCCAAGGGTGATGCCCAATCCGGGTACCTATGCATTGGTGGTGGACCCCACTTTCCTGGGCCCCAAGAAGAATGTCAAGTTAAGCAAGGTGCTGATCGACAACGGCAACATCATGTACACGGACACACTGGAGAAGCTCGGCCTCGCCGAGAACATGCTGCTACCCAGCAGGACCACATTCCATGGCATTGTGCCGGGAGTATCTTGTGCTCCAATCGGCCGCATCTAGATAGATGTGCTATTCGGCACCAGGGAGAACTGCCGCACCGAGTGCCTGCAGTTCGAAGTTGTTGATCTTCAGAGCCCCTACCACGCTCTACTCGGTAGGCCTGCCCTCACCAAGTTCATGGCCTCAACCCATGCAGCCTACCTGAAGATGAAGCTACCTGGTCCCAATGGTGTCATCACCATCTCGGGTGATTACAAGCGTTCCTTAGAGTGTGCCTCTGCTGGATCTCTGCTGGCGGAGTCCTTGGTCATTGCTGCCGAGAAGAAGAAGATACATGAAGTAGTGGCTATGGCCCAAGCAGCGCAAGGTGGTGCGCCTGGCATGCCGAGTTCCCAGTATGGAACTGCTTTCTAGGCGTCCCATGAGACAAAGAAGGTCCAGGTTGATCCTGAGTTCCTAGACCGTGTAGCCATCATTGGTGCCGGGTTGGATGCGAAATAGGAAAGCGAGCTCATCCACTTCCTCCGTGAGAATCGGTATGTCTTTGCATGGTCCAATGATGATCTGTCGGGTGTCCTGAGGGAGTTGGTTGAGCACTCGATGCATGTACGCCCAGACGCCAAGCCGATTAAGCAGGCGATGCACCGCTTTGCGGCAGAGCGAAGGAAGGCTATCGTTGATCAGATCACCAAGTTGCTGATAAGTGGATTTATCATGGAGGTACTACATCCGGATTGGCTGGCCAATCCGGTGATGGTTGAGAAGAAGAAGGAGGACCCCAAGGCCGAGATTGCATGGCGTATGTGCGTGGACTACACCGACCTGAACAAGGCCTGTCCCAAAGACTCGTTTCCGCTACCCCGCATAGATCAGGTGATCGATTCCAGTGCCGGGTGTGAACTTTTGTCTTTCATTGATGCCTACTCTGGTTTCCATCAGATAGCTCTCAACCCAGATGATCAAATAAAAACTGCCTGTATTACCTCGTACGGAGCTTATTGCTATCGTGTTATGTGCTTTGGGTTACAAAATGCTGGGGCTACCTATCAGAGATGCATGCAGAAATGCTTGCATGATCAAATTGGCAAGAATGTGCAGGTGTACGTAGATGACATTGTCATCAAAACGAATAAAACACATATTCTGCTTAGTGATATTGAGGAAGCCTTTGCCAACTTGCGCAAGTACAGGATGAAGTTGAATCCGACTAAATGCACCTTTGGCGTCCCGGCTGGCAAGTTACTCGGTTTCTTGGTATCTAGCCGGGGCATTGAGGCCAATCCTTCAAAGATAAAAGCTATAGAGAGCATGTCTTTGCCGAGGTCACTGAAGGATGTGCAGAAGTTCACTGGATGCTTGGCTTCTCTGATCCGCTTCCTGGGCAGAATGGCCGAGAACGCCTTGCCTCTCTATCAGCTGATGAAAAAGAGTGACAAGTTTGTCTGGGCACCACAAGCTGATGTGGCATTCAAGGAGTTGAAGACCATGCTGGGTAGCGCTCCCATCCTGGCAAGTCCGCTACCGAAGGAGCCAATGTTGCTCTACATTGCGGCTACCAACCGAGTAGTGAGTGTGGTGATCGTGGTGGAGCGAGAAGAGGAAGGCAAGACTGTGCAGCGGCCAGTATTCTATCTCAGTGAGGTGCTATCCAGCTCCAAGCAAAACTATCCGCACTACCAGAAGATGACCTATGGCATGTACCTGGGTGCCAAGAAGCTGAAGCACTATTTCCAAGAGCATCCCATCACAGTTGTGAGTTCCGCTCCCATCTCGGACATCATGGGAAACAAGGATGCTAGTGGCAGAGTAGCCAAGTGGGCGATTGAGCTGCCCGCGTACACTCCTATGTACGCGAGAAGAGAAGCCATCAAGTCACAAATTCTGGCTGATTTTCTAGTGGATTGAGCTCAGGTGCAGTATGATCCTCCCTTGCCGGAAACCAACTCCTGGAAGATGCATTTTGATGGCTCCAAGGTGAAGGAAGGATTTGGTGCTGGTGTAATCCTTACGTCACCCAAGCATGATCAACTCAAGTACGCGCTGCAGATACATTTCAAAGCATCCAACAATGTAGCAGAGTATGAGGCGGTGGTACACGGCTTGAGAGTAGCCAAGGACATTGGGGTGCGGCATATCCTCTGCTACGATGACTCGGATTTGGTGGTGCAGAAAGTATCCGGCACTTGGGATGCCCTGGATGCCAATATGGCCTCCTACCAGTTTCTAGTGCAAACCATGACTGGATTCTTCGATGGTTGTGAATTTCATCACATACACCGAGCTGATAATAACGCAGCGGATACTCTGTCCAAACTGGGGTCTTCTCGGCAGTTTATGCCGCCTGGGATTGCCTTGGAGCATTTGAGAAAGCCATCTATCAAGCCATCTCCCAACTCAGAGTCTATCTTCATTCCATCACTACCAGATTCTGAAGCTGTTCCTATGGAGATTGACTGGGAGGCTGACAAACAGAACCCGGGGACTGGCGCCTGCAACCCGGGGACTGCCCCTTTTTACTCGGGGACTGCCCCTTCTAACTCGGGGACTGTCGCATTCATTGAGGGGGTCATTTATGAGTACTCGGGGACTCGGGGCCTCGTCCTTAACTCGGAGCAATTATTGGTGGCGGATCCTATGGAGGTAGATGAACCTGTGTTCCCTGTTCGACCCACGCCGGATTGGGCTGTGCCTATTCTGTCCTTCCTAAGGGATGGCACTCTGCCGAGTGACGAGGTTACAGCCCGCCAGATACAGAGAAGATTCAAGGGCTACACAATCATCAACAAGGAGTTACACAGAAGGAGCCCAACTGGTGTGCTGCAACGCTGTGTTGAGCCAGAAGAAGGAGAACAAATTCTCATGGAGATACATCAAGGAGAATGCGGACATCACGCCTCTTCTCGGGCTCTGGTTAACAAGGATTTCCGGCATGATTTCTTTTGGCTCACTTCCTTGAGACAAGCTGAAGACATTGTGAGGAAGTGCAATGGGTGCCAAAGATTTGCAAGCAAGATTCATATGCCAGCTTCCGAGTTGAAGACCATTCCCATCACTTGGCCATTTGTTGTTTGGTGCTTGGACATGGTAGGCCCTTTCAAACCAGCTAGAGGCAACATGACTCACATCCTAGTCATAGTTGACAAGTTCACCAAGTGGATCGAGGTGAAGCCTATTCGGAAGTGTGACAGAGTCACTGCTGTGAGTTTCCTGAAGGATGTCATTCTGAGATACGGCTACCCGCACAGCATCATCACTGACAATGGCACCAACTTTGCTGAGGGGGCTTTTGCAAGATTCTGCAAGGAGAAGCGCATCCGACTAGATGTTGCATAAGTCGCGCATCCTGCGTCCAATGGACAAGTTGAAAGAGCAAATGGCATGGTGCTATCCGGCATAAAGCCAAGGCTGATTGAGCCATTACAGCGAACCCCTGGTTGTTGGCTGGACAAGTTGCCTGCGGTGTTGTGGAGTCTAAGGACTACCCCTAACCGATCAACCGGATACACACCTTCCTGGTATATGGAGCTGAGCCTGTGTTGCCCACTGACCTAGAGCATGACTCACCAAGGGTAACACTCTATACTGAGAAAGAGGCCCAAGATGCTCGAGAAAATGACGTTGACCTGCTAGAAGAAGCAAGAGAGTTAACTCTATCACGTTCTGCCATATATCAGCAAAGCCTGAGGCGTTATCACAGCCGGAAAGTGAACCCAAGTGTTTTCCGAGAAGGAGACATGGTCCTTAGGCGCGTGCAACGCACAGCCGAGATGCACAAGCTATCCCCCCCGTGGGAAGGGACTTTCATTGTGAGTAAGGCCTTGCACAATGATGCCTACTATCTAGTTGACGCACAGGCACCCCAGAAGAACAGACCGGATACAGCAGGAGAGGAATCCAAGCGCCCCTGGAATGTAGCTCTACTCCGTCGTTTTCATTCGTGATCAAACTTTGTATGTATCTCTTCAACCGAGTTAAAATTGTAGTCGGCACTCCGAATTTAAACTCGGGGACTGCCCTTGTCCAATTTGCTCTGTGTCTTTATACCCTGTTTTACTTTGTCTATTCGGTTGATTCACTTAGAATTTCAAAAGCATATATAGTAGTGTGTTTAAACCCAAGGGCCAACTCTTCGACTCTGCTGCTGTCCGCAAACCGGCTTCATGGCAAGCAAGAGAACAAGCCAAAGGTCAATGAACACACGAAAAACTGCTAAGGAAAAAAAAATGCAGCAACTGAGTAGGGTATTCTTTACTGATTTCTCTCTGTTCGGCTAAGTGGTGGGCAGCGTTACCATGCTTTTTCTAAGTGGCTAAGTATTTGAAACTCAAACTTTGAAATCTTGTGACTCGACTACCAAAAAAGCCACAAGTGGCAGGTAAGAGCTGAGACAAAGAGAAAGAGTGGATAAAAAATGCAACTCGGGAATTGCATATTAACGCAATCCGGCATTGAGCCAGAATTGCTAAGTACTGATCAAATAAAAACTGTGTACCAACAGACATAATTGTTTCGATTACATATGCACCCGGCATCCCAAGGATCTGATCAATGTTTGAGATAAAGCATGCAGGAATTACTCGAGAGTAAAAGCAGTGTTGTCCGCATCAGTGTTGGTAGGCGCAGTCGACTTAGAGGCAGTAGCTGTGGAAGTTGCTGTAGCCACGGAGGTTAGATCCGTTGCAGAGTTAGAGGACAGAGTAGACTGAGTGATGGGCATCGGGTAGACGCTGGAGGGCGCAGCCCCAGTCACGCCCAACTCGGGAGCAGGTTCGTAGATCACCATCTCGGGGGTGATGATGGCCTCCTGCGCGGTGGGCTGCGGCTGCTCGGCCTCGGTGTTGACTGCCAACTCGGAGTCCTCCACGTTGCCCTGCTTCTCGGTGCTCTCAGTCTCCTTGGCCTCCTCCTGCTCGGATCCCTCCTTTTCGGCACCCTCATCGAACTCGTCCAAGTCCTCATCGTCAGTGATGTCGTCCTCGTCATCATCCTCTTCTTCGGCATCCGTGTCAGGCTCGGTGAGGCCGTCGACGAAGACGCTCGTTTCAGCGTAGGTGGCGATCTCATAGGCTACCTCTTTCCGGCGAGTGACACAGTCCGGATCCTCGGTCCACTTGGAGTCGTTGCGGCGTCTGCGGATCCTGTCGAGATCCAGGTTCTCGTACCAGGACAGGACAAAGTGCAGCAACTCGTCAGCTCCTGCCCGAGCTGCGGATGCTCGCCACTTCTTGAGCTCCACCTTGACTTCATCCATGTGCTCGACAATCTCGCTGAAGGTTTCCGGGACGTCCCTTTCAGGCCAGAAGAGTTTGTGCAGTTTGAATCCAGTGGACACCATGGAGGTGCCCATGCCCTTGAGGGAGCGGATTTGCGTCTTGATGTTGAGGAGATGGTCGTTGATGCTGGATGTGTTGTCAATGTCTAGACCAGCTGCGGCCCTGGCCTGTCTTGCCTTGTCCAAAGCTGGCACACCAGCAGAGCGGAGTTCCGGGAAGAAGTATGCATAAGGAACTAAGTTGAATCAGAAATAGAGACCGGGAAGAGGTGAAACCGGGTAGAAGAAGGCAGAGAAGAGAAAACCCAGCCAAATACAGGGTAGAGGCAACTCACATTCCAAGTCTACTAGCAGGGCTCCCAGCTTGACCTTCCAGTCGGTCTCGTCTGAAATGTGCTTGTCATGGATGCGGCGCGATTCTGAGATTTGGGTCTCGAGAGCCGAGTTCCGATCCTTCAGCACTTGGATCTCCAGCTCGAGTGCCCTCTTCACGGCATTGGCCATTCTCTCGAACTCATGCTTCTTGTTGACGTGGTTGATGGCGGTTTGGAGTGCAGCTTGGAGATCGAGTTGGAGCTTCTCGTATTCCACCCTCTCGAGGGTGCGCTCTTGCTCTATCTCTGCTTCTCGGGTTCGCAACTGTTGTTGTACCTCAACAGGCGTAAGGCAGTGCAAGTGTTGCTCCCGGAAATTCTTATACTCTTCTGCGAGAAGAACAACATTGTCAGCAGGGTAGCCAAGTAAGAAGAAACAATTGCAGAGAAGAAGGAGGGAGACTCACCTTCCAGAGTAGAGATCTTGCTCTGGGTAGAGGCGGCGAAAACTTCGCAGTCTCGGTGCATGTCCACTAGAGCCTTGAGCTCGCCTGCAGAGAAGACAACAGTTTAGCAAAAAGCAAAAAACGGCCGTAAGTACGAAACGCATAAACCGAGATGCTAAAAGCTTACCTTCTATTGTAGAGAGCTGGAGAGTGCGGTCGAGGGCCTGCTGCTCCATAGCTTCTCTGTCCTTCTTGTCGGCCTCCAGAGCCTGGTTCCATTCTCGGGTCTGGCGGTGATTCCAGAGTAGCTGATGGAAAACCTTTGTCCTCTGCTGGACGCTATCCTGCAGAGAAGAAGGGAAAAGTGTAAGTTTTTTGGAAGATTTGGCCCGAGTAAATGTCAACTCGGTTGAGTCTTCACCTACTCGGCCCGAATCTCGGGGACTGGGGGAGTGGGTAAGAGAGGAAGAAAAGAGAAACAAGAAACCAGCAACTCGGAAAATGCAAAAAGGAGAAGAGACACTTACCACATAGCTTTGCTCAATGTCCTCAATGTTTTTGCGGAGGACGAACAGCTTTCCGGCCAAGGTACAGGAAGGGCTGGCAACCATCATGCCAATAGAGCCAACGTCAGCCTTGTTACAGTCGGTACGGTAGTGGTCGAGCTTTCCCAACTCGGTACCGTCCCAGCTGGTGTTGTCGTGCACTTTGTTGTCCCAGGCTTTCTCGACATGGCCTACTCGGTCCAAGATAGCCGCAAGGTCTTCTTCGGGAAGCTCCTCCTCGTCTTCGCCACGGGAAGAAAGTTCCTTGATGCCCAAGGAACCCTTCTTTTCTTTGGACTTGGAGACTCCCACGGCTTGGCCCTCTTTGAGAGCGACTAGTCGCTTATCCTCCTTGGACAGCTTGATTTGGTGGCGCTGCGACATGTCTCGCCAGTACTCGGGATATTTGCGCTGAACGCTGGCGCCTGCACCAGCACTCTGCTTCTCGACGGGGCCAAAGGTGACCCCGGAAGAAACTGGGTTGGCGCTTGGAGTGACTGAAGTGAGCGTCAGCTGGGTGCTCTTGACCAGCTTCCCGGACTGCCCACCTTGCGGCTTGGGGGCGGCATCTGCTGCTCAGTCTGCAAGGCAGTGCGCTTTGGTTGCACCCGGGTTGCCTCGGCTCCAGACTTGGTGGTCTTCTTGAGGCTTGGATTAAGGGTTGGCCGAGAAGGCGGAGGCATTTGAAGAGTTGGCTGAGGAGCTGGAGGTACTTGCTGAGTTGGTGGAGGAACTGGAGCGTGGGGTGGAGTCGCCTACTGAGTTGGAGGCACAGGTGGCCGGCTACTCGATGCAGCGTCGGATTGCACTTGGTCTTGGCGGGTTGGCTCCACCACATCATCGTCTACCGGCTGCTCCACAGCGGGATATGGCCTTGCTGCAACATTATCTTCTACCCGTGGCCCGGCTGTGGGATCATGTTGTTCTGCAGCGTGGGTCTCTGGCTGCTGCTCGATGGTGGCATCTGGCCGCTCCAGGGAGGCGTGTTCTCACTGCTGCTCGGTAGCGCGTTCAGCGTTCTCCTCGGCTGATGCAGCCGGAGGAGTTGGCGGTCTCGTGGAGTCGTCGGTAGCCTGGGCAGTTGACTGCGCATCAGGCGACGACTGCTCAGAGGTGAGGTCTACTTCAATCCTGGCGCCATCGTTCTCGGCGCCGGTGTCTTCTTCTTCATCAACTGGGGAGGACGCACGCGCCCTTTCCTGTGGCTCTTGGTTTTCATCATCATCCGAGAGCTCAACAGTCTGCTCTCGGCGCGGGGCTGTCCGCGTCTGAGGAGTTGGTGCAGCGCTGGCATCAGCGTCAAGAGCCGCGCTGGAAGGAAAAAGAGAACGCAAGATCAGAAAGTAGAGAAGGGAACCAAGGGAAGCAGACAAGGAAGGAGAAAAGCAATGAATCGAGGTGTACTCGCAGATCACTTACCCGTCAATGGTGGGGTCTTTCCTCTTGCCGGAAGCGCCGACTTTGCTCGCTGCCTTCTTCTTGGTCCTCTTAGGAGGAGGTGCCTGGGCACCACTGCCAACCCTCTTCCGAGTATTGGGAGTGGCCACCGATAGCGGATCGACGATGACGGGTTCCTCCCCGTCGTCCAACTCGTGTTCCTCTGAAGAGAAGAAAGGGGGAATTCAGAACAAGCAAGAGAGAAGGGAATCAAAGCATGCTACTAGTAAGCGGAAAGGTGAACTGAGTCACCTTCTTCATCTTCGGACCAATCCCGAATAGAGGCATCATCTCGGGACTTACCAGGCTGATTGGTGTTGGGGATACACAAGGTATCTTGGGTACCATAAGCGGTCTTGTCATGTTCATCTCTGTGCTGGGTCCAGTTGCCCTCAAAGAATTCAATGTCCTCTTCTCTCTGACGATTGATGTGCTCTTGGTGCAAACATAAAGCACAGTGAGTTGAATTTCGGATAAGTGATTCTACTCGGATTAGCATGCAAACACAAAGCATATAATGCTAAGGGAAACTACTTGGTTTAGCATGCAAACACAAAGCATATTCAGCTAAGTCATACTACTCGGATTAGCGTGCAAACACAAAGCATATCAGGCTAAGTAGTTCTATCCGGCGCGGCATGCAAACACAAAGCATATGGAGCCAAAGAGATAAGTGTGAGGTCCTACTCGGTGCAGCATGCAAACATTAAGCATATAAAGATAAGAAGCTACCTATTCTGTATCTGAATGTAAACACAAAGCATAGGCAATAAAACAGTAACCTGGGTGATGGGTTTGGTGCGGCTATACGGCACGAATCTGTAAGCCCAGTTCTCGGTGAGCGTGGTCGGCATAATAGACCTGGCCCAGATGGCCACCTCAGCCTTGCTGAGCTTGAAGGTTGTCGTCCTGGTACAATCCTGGGGACCTCCCATGTAGCACATCTTGTGTGCTCGGTCCTAGAGAGAGAGTACCTGGCGCGAGATCCAGCAGGCGATTGGATCGTCGTGAAGGAGCCCTTCTGACACCAACTCGGTCAAGCACTTCTTGACCTGGAGGACATCTGGCACGGTCTTCTTCGGGTCGTATCCCCAGTTCTGCCCGGTGGGCAGCGCGTTCACAAACTTAGGGAGCCCTATCCGGTTCTCGGTGGGTTTTCCCTTCTCGGTGGGTACGTTCTTCACGTACAGGAAGCCGCGCTGCCACTTGCGCACGGTATCCAGCCCGAGTACTCTCGGGTGGTGTCCGGTGCGGCGCTTCAACATCATCGCGCTACTTGTCTGGGTCATCACGCGGGGGGCCTTGGTGTTGCCAGGATCGGGAACATTTTGTTTACGGAGGAAGAAGTATTTGGCCAAGTTCTGGACCGTGGGGTAGACGCCAAGGAAGGCTTCACACACGGTGGCGTGTGTGGAGAGCATAACGATTGCATTTGGTGGAAGGTGGTGTGGCTGAATGCCGAAATGGCGGAGGAAATCTGAGAAGAATTTGGAAATAGGAAGGTCGAAGCCGCGTTTAAAGTGGGAAAGGAATACCACGTGCTCGTCCTTTTCCGGTGTCGGGATGAGCTCGGTGCCAGGAGGCCGGCAGACGACGCCGGGAGGGACGCGGCGGGTATTAACCAGCCATTGACAGTCCTCGACGTCCGAGCCCTCCCAGCCGGCTCGGGCGGAAACCGTCGCGTCTCCGCGCTGAGCCATGGAAGCGAGGTTGCTGGTGGAGAGGAAGAACTCGTCGGAGTTGAGGGAGAGGCTGGCGGCGATGGCGCGCCGGGTCTCTTGCTCTCAGCTCTCACGGTGGGGGCGCGGTGAGTACTCGTGGTGGTGATGTGCTCGACGGCGGCGACTGTGGAGATGGGAGCGCGAGATTGGAAAGGAGGGAGGAAAGAGAAAAGGTAGGGGCCGCGGGGGTATTTATCTCTCCCCGCGGGCTGCCGTTACTACTGATCGATCGTGGGCATTGATCATGCGGCGTGGGTTAACTGTCCGTTAGAAACGCACACAGCGCGAAACGCGCGGAGTTAATCCCACGTCCCAGATCGTGGGCTCTCGAGTACCGTTCGACGTGACCTAATGGGCCGTGGGCCCTAGGCGCAGAGTCTGGCGCGTGGCCT
Source organism: Alopecurus myosuroides (assembly GCA_028641055.1). Taxonomy (NCBI): domain Eukaryota; kingdom Viridiplantae; phylum Streptophyta; class Magnoliopsida; order Poales; family Poaceae; genus Alopecurus; species Alopecurus myosuroides. The sequence continues at coordinate 123,236,232 of CM054058.1, forward strand.
GCGGCAGCACCGAGGCGTCGGGGTCACTAGTGCATGGCACGTGGCCCGCAGCGACACGAGAAGGTGGATTTGGTCTGATCCAGCGGGATCGCGTTCAAAATTTCACTAAGTCAAATTACTCGGCACCACAGTAGAGAAAGTGTTCTACTCGGAGTTGAAGAAATTCTTCCAATGACCACAGTTGGGGTGGTTCGAGTAGGAGGTTATGGGTCCGAGTTGAGATGCAACTCGGTCTGTATCCTTCACGAAGACAAGCTTTGTTTTAAGCTGGCAGGGCCCAGCGAACAAGTTCACTGGACTCGACCAGCTTCGGGGACAAATGTCGGGGGCTACCCCCGAGTAGGGGTAAGGCTAGTGTTAAAGTGAAGGTCAAAGTGTTGTTGACCAGGTAGACGGCTACCCGGGTACCTTCTACCAGGTAGGTTCTATCCGGACAAATTCACTGAAGACCAGGGGAAGATATTGAGGAAGATTATACTCGACCGAATAGAGAAGTTATGGTCTGAGTAAAGGAGCTACTCAGGCCAGAAGTCAATGGAGCCGTTCTGACAAAGATCCCGCGTATCCCGCAGCCGTACCGGCGTGCGGTTCAACTTACTAGGTGCGTGATCATCATTGACGCGGCGTGGTGACAGAGAGGTGGGCACCTGTTTTGTCTTGTCACTGACAGGGGGGACAGGACAGGATGGGGGCCTACACTGTGAGGCTGGCAGAGTGGACAGGTCGTGTCAGCCGTACGGCGCGGCGGCTTCTCAGCGCGAGATCCCGGAAGCGTTCCCTGTGTCACAGTGCTTAAGTCACATCAGTTGTACCTTTTATTAGTTGTTTATTCGGCTGGGCACCAGTATATAAGGTGCCCTGCCCCTCCCGCGCGAGGGACGTTGCCTCAGATCGCATTTATTGCAAGAGACAGCGCTAGAGCTAGAGAGAGCTGCCGAGTGGCTACTCGGCTGAGAGACAAACATTGTACTGTGGCTACTCGGAAAACATACATAGAGAGAGATAGGCAGGAGTAGGGGTGTTACCTCCATACGAGGGTCCTGAACCTGGGTAGTTCTTGTTGTTTGCAGTGTTTCTTGAGCGCGGCTACTCGCCGTGCGATCCCTCCGCGAATACCTACATCGTCCATCGGCCCCAAACTTTAGTCATCCTATGGTATCTGTCTTTACCTCACCGCGACAGTCGCGGCATGGTCGAGGACAGGAAAATATAGAAGAGGCGTGGAGCAACGGCGCCTGTCGCCGTGTCCGGCGGCGCTCGCTCGACGCGGTGGCAGTCGGCGTGTTGTTTTCCCGGCACGGATTTTCCACCGCAGTGCGGTAGAAGAAGAGGCGCATGTGGGGGAGAAAAAATGAGCTAGGGTTATGCAGGGTCGGTTGCCGCTCGTTTTGTTCCAGCGAAGTGAGAGGGTGGCCCTCCGATCGCATCATGCGGCCAGGAGACGAACCCTAGGTGCGCGCAGGGCCGTGGGCCGAAAGAAAGTGTGTGGACCGGGCACGTGAGCCTTTTCCCCATCGCCTCGGGGTCGATAGTCGCTATCGGGGCTGGAGAGGCCGGGGGCCTGGGCTAGGCCTTAGCAGCAGTTACTGACAGCGCGAGCGACAAAGAGAGCAGACATGGGAGCAGGTCGTGGGCCCTTTCACCTGGGCTAAGGTGCTGGAGCAAGATAGCTAAGTGATGCGCGAGCGCTAAGCAACAGAGCAAGCCGTGGGCTGGGCCGCAGAGAAGGCTGGCCATGCCGTGTTTTTTTTTAATAGTTTTTCAAGTTCTGTTTTCTGTTTACTATTTCTAGAAGCAAAATTAATGATTTGTTGTCCAATTTTGGACAAATTTGATATAGTAATTTTCCCAATTCAATTTTCCCAACGAATGTTTTTAAGGAATATAAAAGTAAAAGAAATACTCGTATAAAGTATAAAGTGCATGAATTTTTTATTCATATTTTCCGCTGCAAAATTAGTAAAAGTGCTCTATTTAAAGAAAATAGATTAAAAGTGAGAATTAAATTTTAAAGAGCATGTTAAAGTAATAATTATGATTTTTTTTATTATATGGCCAGCATTGTTAATAGCATGATCATGATTTATTGTTATTGTTCCATATATGCATTTATTGTTATTTTCTGCCCAGGAGAAGTTTGTTTGGTTTCAAACTCCGATTCAAACAGGAGGAGTATTTGATCTCACATGGGCTTTATAATTATAGGAATTGGTTCCATAACCAACATTGGACTCAATAGACCTATTTTACAAATATTATCCCATGGATTTATTGGAGTTGCTCTACCGAACTGAGTTATAGCCCTTATCAAAGATGTATTAACATCTTTTTTAGTTTAGATTCTTATGCTGGACCTGCAGCCCTAGCCTGGGACACCACTGTGCGACATGGTGATATAGTTTTAATTGGAAAGACTGTTTTTGACGAATGTTGGATTATTATATACAATTGTTGTTATCGTGCCCATATCTTGGGTTTATACTAAACATTCATCTTGGGTTTATACTAAACATTCTTACCTTTTGTTGCTATATATCTTTTACTTGAAAGTGAATTGTTTCTTTATACCATATTAGCTAGTAAGGTTGTACCATTTTCTATTATTTGTACAAAAATAGCTATCACTATGTCGCTAAATATTAAGATAAATTTTTGTTTCTTATGCATTTGAATACTTTTTACTTAGCCCTAGTTTTGTTTCATGAACATAACATTAGCTTATCTATTTTAATACAACTCATGCATATGAGAATAATTTTTCCTACATACTGCTAAGAACCATATAATCTAAACACGAGATATATTTTTGAAAATCTAGACACTAACACTATGTATGTCTGCTAAGAAATAACTATTTCCATATCACCTACAAGGACCATACGATCTTAACTTGGGAGTCCCGCAAGGACAAAATAAGTGTAAAGATCTTTAGAAGACTATGGATGCTCAAACATAATTAACTATTTATTATTTGTGTGTCCAGAATTGCTCCCCTGAGTTTTAAATTTACTTGTCGATGTAATGTAAAAGCTTCTAGCAATTTGCATTTTCCTGAATATCTACAATAAAATAACACCAAATGGTATTCTTCCACAAATATTGTTTTCTCCTTAAATATATTAATGTGTATTTATAAGTGGTTGGGTCTATTGATATATTTAAATAACTTGTAAATGATTTAGATCTTAAACTCTTTAATAAATAGCTTGAAGTCTCTAGCTTAACCTCAACAAGTGGGATGTCTTTGGAATAATGCTCCCACACTTTCTTGTTTGTCTCTTCTTTCTTAGTCCAATGCGATATTTACATTAGGTTTAAGTATATTGTTATGATTAGCTACATATTTCAAAGACAATTAACATCTGAATCAGGGATATGACCATCTTGTAGTCCGTACAGTGGAAGAGTAATTTTCTTTGGTGAAAAAGATTACAAAGAAGATGATATTTTGTCGAAAGTTGTTGAGAAATATGTAGTGATCTATATTCTAGGACCTTTCATATGGTTGATTGTAGGCTTGTTTAGTTGGTTGATCCTAAAATTACTCTCGTCTCGAACGTGCATCGGCAAGCTGAGGCGCCCGGCAAGATGAACAACCGGTGTAGGGGAAAGAAACACATCGCAACCTCACCGTTTCGACAGTGTCGTGCTCATGGCGAGTGAACGCACGGCCGGCGAAAGGGGAGGCCACGACGCCACCACCGATAACCGTCATCGGACTGCAGAGAGGAGCAGAGAAGAACCCCTACGGCTCTCTCTGTCACTTTCGCGGCACGGTCTAAGAAAGAAAACAAAAAAGATAGAAGAGGTATGGAAAAACGGCGCCTGTCGCCGTCTCTGGCGGCGCTCGCTCGACGCGGTGGAGGCCGACGTGTTGTTTTCCCGGCACGGCTTTTCCACCGCAGTGCGGGAGAGATAAGAGGCGCATGTGGGGGAGAAAACATGAGCTAGGGTTACGCAGGGTCGGCTGCCGCTTGTTTTGTTCCAGCGAAGTGAGCGGGTGGCCGTCTGATCGAATCCTACGGCCAGCAGATGAACCCTAGCTGTGCGCAAGGCCGTGCGCCGACAGAAAGCATGTGGACTCGGCGCGTGAGACTTTTCCCCATCGTCTTGGGCGGTAAATAGCCGCGATCGGGGCTAGAGAGGTCGGGCCCTGGGCTGGGCCTTAGAAGCAGTTACCGACAGCGCGAGCGGAAAACAAAGTAGACAGGGGAACAGGCTGCGCCTGGGCTAAGGTGCTGGAAGCCAGATAGCTAAGTGATGCGCGAGCGCTAAGAAACAAAGCAGGCCGTGGGCTGGGCCACAGAGAAGGCCGGCCAAGCTGTGTTTTTTTTTTTAGTTTTTCCAGTTCTCTTTTCTGTTTACTATTTCCAGATGCAAAATTAATGGTTTGTTGTCCAATTTTGGTCAAATTGGATATAGTAATTTTCCCAATTCAATTTTTCCAACGAATTTTTTTTGAGCAATATAAAAGTAAAAGAAATACTCGTATAAAGTATAAACTACATTACTTTTGTATTCATATTTTCCGCTGCAAAATTAATAAAAGTGCTCTATTTAAAGAAAATAGATTAAAAGTGAGAATTAAATTTTAAAGAGCATGTTAAAGCTATAATTATGATTTTTGTTATTATATGGCCAGCGTTGTTAATAGCATGATCATGATTCATTTTTATTGTTTCATATATGCATTTATTGCTATTTTCTGCCCAATGGCGATATAGTTTTAATTGGATAGACAGTTGTATGTTCTAATTTTTATGAACGTTGGATTATTACATATAATTGTTGTTATCATGCCCATATCTTGGGTTTATACTAAATATTCATCTTGGGTTTATACTAAACATTCTTACCTTTTGTTGCTATATATCTTGTACTTGAAAGTGGATTTTTCTTTATACCATATTAGCTCGTAAGGTTGTGCCATTTTCTATTATTCGTACAAAAATAGCTATCCAACTATGTCGCTAAATATTAAGATAAATTTTGGTTTCTTATGCATTTGAATACTTTTTACTTAGACCTAGTTTTGTTTCATGAACATAACATTAGCTTATCTATTTTGCTACAACTCATGCATATGAGAAATAACTGTTCCTAGATACTGCTAAGAACCATATGATCTAAACACGAGATATAGTTTTGAAAATCTAGACACTAACACTATGTATGTCTACTAAGAAATGACTATTTCCATGTCACCTATAAGGACCATACGATCTTAACTTGGGAGTCCTGCAAGGACAAAATAAGTTGTAAAGATCTTTTTTTTTGTAAAGATCTTTAGAAGACTATGGATGCTCAAAGATAATTAACTATTTATTATTTGTGTGTCCAGGATTGCTCCCCTAACTTTTAAATTTACTTGTTGATGCAATGTAAAATCTTCTAGCAATTTGCATTTCCTGAATATCTACAATAAAATAACACAAAGTGGTATTCTTCCACAAATATTTTTTTCTCCTTAAATATATTAATGTGTATTTATAAGTGGTTGGGTCTATTGATATATTTAAATAACATGTAAATGATTTAGATCTTAAACTCTTCAATAAATAGCTTGCAGTTTCTAGATTAACCTCAACAAGTGGGTTGTCTTTGGAATAATGCTCCCACACTTTCTTGATTGTCTCTTCTTTCTTAGTCCAATGCGATATATACATTAGGTTTAAGTATATTTTTATGATTACCTACATATTTCCAAGACTGTTAACATCTGAATCAGGGATATGACCATCTTGTAGTCCCTACAGTGGAAGAGTAATTTTCTTTGGCGAAAAAAGATTACAAAGAAGATGATATTTTGTCGAAAGTTGAAATATGTAGTGATCTATATTCTAGGCCATTTCATATGGTTGATTGTATGCTTGTTTAGTTGGTTGATCCTAAAATAGAAGTTATTGCTATTTTACTAATTTGATATGTGAAATTTGAGCGTAATAAAGGAACCAAGAAAGTTGCAAAGATGTTTTTTCTACAAAGAGTAATACATTAATATAAAGAATACATCAAGTACATGCAGCCTTTGCAACAACCTAGTATCACGAGCTATTCAAGATATGAGTGATGCAACACACAAATAAACTATAAAACATAAAAGGAAATAAAGATCCAAGGTCACAGAGAAACCAACAATGACATTACCCTTCTTTGGGTTCGGCTGGTCGCCCCTATGCTGCATCTCCTCGCAGACAAGATTCAACCAGCAGCTCGAACGCAGCCATGGATTTCGCTCCACTTTTGATTGGCAACCCTGCGTCACCTCTGTCAGTCGACTCTCGCCACGGGGCTTTCTCACCTCCTCAGATGGTTGGCAAGCCCTACATGCCTGGCCATGGCAGTTCTGATCCTGCTGGCACCTTCTTCAACCGGCATGATAGAGCCGAGAATCAACCTCCAGATACCGTTGCTAGTGACAGGATGGACGCTGAACAAGTTGTGGACTTTTCTAACAGGGCTTGGGCGCCGCCCGGTAAGGCGTCAAGGGACAAATGAGGATCTTGGGATGGAACTGCCAGGGGGTTGGCAGGACCCTTGGCAGTCCTAAAATGCTTCACCTTGCCAGGATGATCGCTTCATCTCGTGCTCAGGTAATTTTCCTTTCTGAAACAAAATCATCTAAATTTTCTGATGTACAAATTGCTTCTCGTTTTGACATGTCTCAAGTTCTTGTAGTTCCTCCACGAAAGTTAGCAGGTGGTATGTGGCTCCTTTGGAATGATGATGTGGATATCGCTGTGCATAGTTCTTCATTCCACCTTATCCTAGCCCTAGTTACTATTAGATCGTCGAACGTTAAGTTCGGTTTGGTTTGTATGTATGTAGATCCCTATCACCAACATTCTGCTTCTATTTGGGAAGAGGTTGCAAATTTTGTTGTTCCCCTAGGCAACCTTCCCATTTTATGTCTTGGTGATCTTAATGATGTATTATATGACTCTGACAAGAGCTCCCCCGTTACTAATCGTTCGCGCTTGAATGCTTTCCGTGACCGTATCTAATCTTGTGGTTTATTTGATCTGGGGTTCAGTGGACCCGCTTACACTTGGACTAATAGACGATTTTCATCTAAGCCTCTCTTTCAAAGACTGGATCAGGGCCTTGCTAATCATGAGTGCTGTGTTACTTTTCCTGTCACTAATGTTTATAATCTTCCTCTCATGCACTGTTTTAGTGATCATGCCCCTGTCCTTTGCTCTACTGAAGGTAAGATTCAGAAAACTAAAAGGAGCTTTAAGTTCGAGAAGTGGTGGATTAAGGAAAATGATTTTTCTGATTATGCTAAATCTTGCTGGGATACCTCAAAAAATAAAATGTTTCATAACAGAACATCACATCTTGCTTCCAAGCTGAAAATCTGGTGCAGGAAAAAGAAGCCCCTTAACGAAGAGTTACTGGAAGTTCAACAACAGATAGCAGATATTCAGGCACTTCCTCTTCAGCAGCAAGACCTCAAAGTGGAAGCTAGTCTGATGGCAAGGTACGAGATGCTAACTTCCAACTTAAATGACTTCTATAGACAGAGAGCGAAAAAACACTGGATTAAAGATGGTGACAAGAACACAAGTTTCTTTCATCGTGCTGTTGCAAAGAGGAGAAAAAGGAATGCCATCATGACTATCAAGGACGAGCAAGACATCCTTCAACATATGCCAGATAAGATAGCTGAAACTTTTAATGCATATTTTAGGAACATTTTTCACTCTTCTGGGCTGGGTTCCTCCTCCTCCTTTTTTATGACAGACAGATGCCTTCAGACGATCCAACCTACTCTATTCCTGATAAAGACGAGTTGCTTGCCATTCTTAAAGATATGAAAAAGAATGCCTCCCCAGGTCCAGATGGTTTTAACGTCGAATTCTATCTTGCTACCTGGAGTTGGATTTCAGACGATGTTGTTTCTCTGGTTACAAATTTCTATCGGTCTGCCTCCCTTCCAGCCCATCTTAACGACACTCATATTGCTCTCATTCCAAAAAAACTTGTTCCTCTTGTCCCAGCTGATTACCGTCCCATCAGCCTTTGCAATGTCATCTATAAGCTCATCTCCAAAAGCTTGGCTAATAGACTCCAGCCTCTTCTCCCTGGCTTCATCCTTCCTTCGCAGCAAGCTTTTATTAAAGGCCGTAGAATTAGCGACAACATTATTATTGCCCAGGAGATTACTCACTCTTTTCAGCTCTCGTCTTGGAACCAGCAAGCTTTCCTCCTGAAAATTGATCTTGCCAAAGCCTTTGATAGATTTGAATGGAGTTTCATTCTTGCTTCTCTCTCTCGTAAAGGGCTTCATGGTCATTTCATAAATCTTGTACGTGCCTGCATTTCTAACCCCTCCTTTGATGTGGTCCTCAACGGTCAACCAACTACCTCTTTTGTCGCTTCTAGAGGCATAAGACAAGGCTGCCCTCTCTCGCCCACTCTTTTTGTCTTGGCAATTAATGAATTATCTATTGCTCTCCAGGACGCTTTTTGCAGGTTCAGCAGCTATCAGGTGTCAAGTTGGGGCCCAGTTGTCCACCCATTCACTCTTTATTATTTGCAGACGATCTCCTTATTTGTGGCCGAGCAGATGCTACTGAAGCTGTCAGGATCAAACAAATTCTTCACACTTTCTGTCAGGCTTCAGGACAAATTCCTAACTGGAATAAATCAGGTATTATTTTCAGTAAGTCATTACCCTCTCAAATCTCGAATCAAATTAATCTGATCTTTCCAGTTAATATCATGGACTCGGCCTTTGTGCACCTAGGCCACCCTCTTATCCTCCCTGCAAAAAATAGATCTGAGGCTTATAACTTTATCCTTCAAAAATTCAAATCCAAATTAAACACTTATAAAGCAAACTCTCTTTCTCATGCGGCAAGATTGGAACTAATTAACTCTGTTTTTGCCTCTATACCTGTCTATTACATGTCTAACATCATATTCTCCAAGAAATTCATTGCTAAGATAACATGTATCATCAGAACTTTTTGGTGGCAAGGTATCTCCTCTGACCAGGCTAAGAAACCAATCTGTATGCTAGCCTGGAACAATATTGCAATACCAAAAAAAGGAAGGAGGACTAGGCATCAGAAACTTGAGAGCTGTCAACCACAGTCTCATTCTTGCGGCTTCTTGGAGAATTGCTGAACAGCCTGACAGTCACATCCACCAAGTGCTAAAATCTAAATACTTTGCAGACTCTTCCATATGGAAACCAAACCCAAATTCTCCCAAATCTGCTTTTTGGACATCTGTTCTTAAGATTATGCCCTTGTTAAAATCAAACTCCTTCTATCAGCTTTCTACAGGGAACATCTCCATCTGGAGCACGCCTTGGTGCCAGGCCTGGGAGCGTGTGTACGATGATCTTATTATTCAGGAACCACCCTTTGTCTACCCTGCTATGGTGAAGCAACTTTGGAGGCCAGGTTCGAAGGTTTGGGATGCCCAGTTAGTCTCATCTTTATTCGCTAACCCTACTGCACAAATTATTTTGGACACTCCCATTTTGCAGTCTGAGGATAGTGATATTCTCTGCTGGAAACCTGCCTCTTCAGGCATTTGTACCTCTAAATCAGCCTATGGTATGACCCACAGGTATCTGCAACCTGCTCCCCCTATCTCTGCTGCAGATTTGGATGCCACCTCACTACAATTACTCAAGCAAATCTGGAAGACTAAGGACATGATCCCAAGAATCAAGACTTTTTCTTGGAGGCTTCTCCGAAACGCCCTCCCAACTGGAGCAAGATTGGCATGGAGATCAAGACACATTGATGGATTTTGCTGCAGGTGTGATAAAGAAGAGGACGACAAACATTTGTTCTTTACATGTCAATTTGCTAGAGCAGCTTGGTTTTTGTCTCCTTGGTTTATCAGGTCTGATATGCTCTCGGAAAATCTGCAATCAACAGGGATGATCATCAAAGCTATTCTATCTTCCAATCATCCATTTGCTTCTATATCTAATATACTGACATTTATGTGGTGCATCTGGAAATCTAGGAATGATGTCTTATTTGCCAGGAAAACAGGTACTCCTTTTCAGGTGGGACTGGCTATGAAGGCGTTGCTTGCAGATTTCAATTTACAATGCCCGCTGGACCAATCTCACAGAAAGATCACCAGGGCTCTACACCCTCCTACGATCTTGGAGAACTCCTATGTTTTCCTTGATGCCGCTTGGAAACCCGATCAAGATCTATCTGACTCGCCAGCTGGCCTGGGAATATTTATCTGTTGGAAGCATGAAGGACGAGTTTCAGATATTTTCGTACAGGGCCTCTCACTGAAGGTTGACTCGCCTCTTTGCGCTGAAGCTGACAGCATGGCGTTGGCTGTCAGAATCATCGCAGCACTCCGCATTTCGCCCGTGCAGATCTTCTCCGACAACCTCACGATGGCCTCAGTTGTTCGATCTTCCTCCTCGGAACTTCAATCGGTGCCCTGGACCATAAGGAGGCAACTTGCGGAGATCAGGTCGAATTTGAAGAATATTGTTTATTCTGCCCACCATGCCTACAGGGAGTTCAACATTCTGGCTCACAATGGCGCTCAGCAAGCCCTACGATCGGACGGATCAGGGCTCATCAGTTCTTGCAGGAACCCTGCTCATGACAGCAGCTTGTGCCCGGTAGTCCATGCGATAGATTCTCTGAGACTACATGGCAATGTAATCCCTATTGTTCACTGTCTCTGAGCAGTTTCATCGGCACCTCGGTGCCACCTCTTGTACAAAAAAAACATTAAACACTACTCTACAAAAAGGGCCATGAGAATGATCCCCAAAAGCAATGGAAGGTAACAACACAGAAATGCCATTGTGGCCAGATAGTCAAAAACTAGATCACGAGTTTTCACCCTTGAGAGTAGAACGAACAAATTTCATGCAATGATTTTAGCAAGGTAACAATGCTGAAACACCGACATAGCCATGTATGATCAGAGAAGGTTGGACCAAGGGTTTTCACCCCGGAGCTCCAATATCGATACTGAAGTAGCTCCACCAAAACTCAACCATGTCCGCTTCACTACCACCTCGTTCCTTGTAGCCTTGATATTGTCAAACATGGACATAAGCTACTCGCATTCTCCATTTCCTATACCACTCGACAATGAATATGCATAAGACTTGTGCACGAGAACAATGAAATATGACATCTACGAACGTCTTCAACATGGATGTTGGGCCTTCTAACCAATGCTCTCACACACAGTTCTGGCATGATCAACCCATGCGAACAAAAATTGTGCTTGTCTGAGCTTGTTGATGGACGACAACAACAATGACATGCACCACCAAAACCCAGGTTTAGTGCCCCTCTAGTAGACCCATGTTATCCTCTCGTCATAGGTAGACGGTGGACCTAGAAAAAAGGCATCTCCTTCAAATATCCCTTTCATTGCAACCGTACATCAACCCCAAACCGCTGGTTGGACCGACAAGAAGCTGCAATATCATGCCTCAGATCAAGGCCTAGTCGTACTGCAATCCGTCGCCATGTATTGTGTCTCCACCTTCGATCTTCTTGTTGTCTCCAACAAGTATTTGAAGCGTTGTCCTTGCAGCCGTCGTCCTGTAGATTCGCCCAGATGAACCTTTTGTAATGAATTTGTTGGGATTAGGAATGGACACTCGCTGAGAAGAATCATGCTGCTCCATGGGCGGCCTCTAAAACTCTTACTCCCTCCGTCCCAAATTAGTTGTCACAGATTTGTAAAAATATAAATGTATCTAGACTTATTTTAATATATAGATACATACATATATAGATAAATTTTGGTTTATTATGTATTTGAATACTTTTTACTTAGCCCTAGTTTTGTTTCATGAACATAACATTAGCTTATCTATTTTGCTACAACTCATGCATATGAGAAATAACTGTTCGTAGATACCGTTAAGAACCATATGATCTAAACACGAGATATAGTTTTGAAAATAAAGACACTAACACTATTTATGTCTACTAACAAATAACTATTTCCATGTCACCTATGAGGACCATACGATCTTAACTTGGGGATCCCACAAGGACAAAATAAGTTGTAAAGATCTTTAGAAGACTATGGATGCTCAAAGATAGTTAACTATTTATTATTTGTGTGTCCATAATTGCTCCCCAGCTTTTAAATTTACTTGTTGATGCAATGTAAAAGCTTCTAGCAATTTGCATTTTCCTGAATATCTACAATAAAATAACACCAAATGGTATTCTTCCACAAATATCATTTTCTCCTTAAATATATTAATGTGTATTTATAAGTGGTTGGGTCTATTGATATATTTAAATAACTTGTAAATGATGATTTAGATCTTAAAATCTTTAATAAATAGCTTGAAGTTTCTAGCTTAGCCTCAACAAGTGGGCTGTCTTTGGAATAATGCTCCCACACTTTCTTGTTTGTCTCTTCTTTCTTACTCCAATGCGATATTTACATTAGGTTTAAGTATGATTAGCTAGATATTTCAAAGACAGTTAACATCTGAATCAGGGATATGACCATCTTGTAGTCCCTACAGTGGAAGAGTAATTTTCTTTGGCGAAAAAATTACAAAGAAGATGATATTTTGTCGAAAGTTGTTGACAAATATGTAGTGATCTATATTCTAGGCCATTTCATATGGTTGATTGTAGGCTTGTTTAGTTGGTTGATCCTAAAATAGAAGTTATTGCTATTTTAGTAATTTTATATGTGAAATTTGAGCGTAATAAAGGAACCAATAAAGTTGCAAAGATTTTTTTTCCTACAAAGAGTAATATATTAATATCAAGACGACATCAAGTACATGCAGCCTTTGCAACAACCTAGTATCACGAGCTATTCAAGATATCGCTGATGCAGCACACAAATAAACTATAAAACATAAAAGGAAATAAAGATCTATGTCACAGAGAAACCAACAATGACATAAACCACTACTCTGACAAAAAGGGCCATGAGAATGATCCCCAAAAGCAATGGAAGGTAACAACACGGAAATGCCATTGTGGCCAGATCTAGTAAAAAAACTAGAGGAGTTTTCACCCTTGAGAGTAGAACGAATAAATTTCATGCAATGATTTCAGCAAGGTAACAATGTTGAAACACCGACATAGCCATGTATGATTAGCGAAGGTTGGACCAAGGGCTTGCACCCCGGAACTCCAATATCGATATTGAAGTAGCTCCACCAAAACTCAACCATGTCCGCTTCACTACCACTTCGTTCCTTGTAGCCTTGATACTGTGAAACATGGACATAAGCTACTCGCATTCTCCATTTCCTATACCACTCGACAACGAATATGCATAAGACTTGTGCACGAGAACAATGAAATATGGCATCTACGAACGTCTTCAACATGGATGTTGGGCCTTCTAACCAATGCTCTCACACACAGTTTTGAAATGATCAACCCATGCGAACAGAAAATGTGCTTGTCTGAGCTTGTTGATGGACTGCAACAACAATGACATGCACCATCAAAACCCAGGTTTAGGCTCCTCTAGTAGACCCATGTTATCCTCGTCATCGGTAGACGATGGACCTAAAAAAAGGCATCTCCTTGAAATATCCCTTTCATTGCAACCGTACATCAACCCAAACCACTGGTTGGACCGACAAGAAGCTGCAAAATCATGCATCGGATCAAGGCCTAGTCGTACTGCGATCCGTCGCCACGTATTGTGTCTCCACCTTCGATCTTCTTGTTGTCTCCAACAAGTATTTGAAGCGATGTCCTTGGAGCCGTCGTCCTATAGATTCGTCCAGATGCGCCTTTTGTAATGGATTCGTTGTGATTAGGAATGGACAATCGTTGAGAAGAATCATGCTGCTCCATGGGTGGCCTCTATTTCAACGAATAAAATGTTAAGGGATTAGGTTTCTTTTCTGTCACTTGAAACTCTTACTCCCTCCGTCCCAAATTAGTTGTCACAGATTTGTAAAAATATGAATGTATCTAGACTTATTTTAATATGTAGATACATACATATTTGGACAGATCCACGACACCTAACTTGGCACAGAGCAAGTACATTATTTCTCATCATGGGAGAGATCTACTCCAGCGCACACAACACTCCACCTATTATCATCTTTGATGTTGGCACACATTGCACTGGCATCCCAAGGAGGTGCACTCGGCAGTCCAAGTGCACTCAGGGCACCCATAGAGAGCCTGGCGACAGACGTGCAGGCAACTGGGACGATCACACGGTACAGGCGTCGGCTCAATTGCTCCTGCGCATATCTCAGCGCCCAACAACCGCGACTCCTCCACCATAGTCTCTGCAAATGAATTGCCGTGAATTAACTAAACGAGTCACGCATCATGGCCATATCTTGTTGGTCGAGCTAATAATGAAACAATGCATCGTAGGATCAAAATACCTGATGCTAGCACGAGTAAGGCAATAGTCAACAGCAGTGTCTGCGTAGTCCTCATCTTGGCTAGCTGCGGTGTATGTGGTGTCGGTAGGAGGAGACGAGTGAGCTCACCGTGAGGTTGAATTACGCGTTGGAGGAGGTTGGATGGCGACGAGCTCGTCGTCGACGTGCGCGGCCAGAGGTGAGAAAGACGACCGCGGCGGCGATATGGTGGATCCCGGATCGATTCAGATGGCGACGACTAAAAACACGGAGCGGAGGAGATAACGATAAAGTTTCCGTTTCATGGGGTGGACGGTGGCCGCCGGTATGGGCGACGGCGGCCTGCGGCAGTGCGCTCGGGTGCGTGGAGAAAAAGGAAGAGGAGAGATCGACGCGGCTGGGGAAAGGAGATCTAGGGTTCGTTGAGGCGCGGGGTACAACTTACAGAGTATTGGGAGCTGCAGACCGCTCGATTGAGCTCGAGGCGTCGTGGCGATGGCAGAACGAATTTTGCTCGAACTGTAGAAGAACGGGAGAGAAGGATGGAGGCGGTGACGTCACCCGTACCGAAACGGTAACTGGGCCTCCGGAAAAGGAATCGGCCGGAAGCGCCTTCAGGCCGAATTTGCTCGCCCGATCTGTTTCCTTTTCAGTAATTTCTTTTTTACTTTTATCCTTTTCTGGTTTTAAAATTCCTTTTCAAAATATTTGAATTGGAGAAGAGAAACGAGGTGCTCCAACTTAAAAGATTATTTTTGAATTCCTTCAAAAATTTGAGAGCAATAACTGGGCCTCCAATCAATTTGTTTGGTTTGAAAAGGAGTTCAAATGTGAGAGGAAACATGAGGGTTTATATCACCCTTTTAAAGATTATATTCATTAAAAAAAATCAAAATAGAGGTGGCTAGAGACTTGGTTTGAAATATTTGGAAAAAATAAAATACAAGAATCTGAGATATAAAAGAAACAAGAAGACTGTACTTGAACTCTTGACAAGACACAAGGGATATTTTTTATATATAGCTCCCAAATAATGCAAAACCTCACATGAGATATTATGATGATGACAAATGTTGATGATGATTTCATGAGATGCAAAAAATGAAATAACAAAAAAATTGGGTTAAAACCGCACAATGTTACAGCCGAGCTCTGACCTTTGAGTTTGACGAGCTTGAAAAGAACGCCTATGACTTTGTTGTGACAGTTGAATCGGAGCACCCACCGTGAGTGTTTCAAATTAAATTTATGTTTTTGATTTCTTCAATTGAGGTTGCACTATAATCCTTAACTAGTTTTTTTTTCTGGTTTGTAGCCCTGGAAAATGAAGAACAAGTAGATGCATGAAAAGTTGAGTTTTTCAAACAAATGTGGGATACAGCTTCAAAGAAATGAAAGATGATTGTAACTTCACCGCCAAAGGCAATATCTTTTGAGTTGAATGTCAAGTTTAGCAATAAAACGTCGGAGATCCTTCTTCCAATGAGTTGTAGTTGGCACACTATAGAAAACACGTATGATTGTGCAAGAGAACCGAATATAGGTTCCCCAATTATAGAAGACGAAAAATCAAATGATGAGATAATATATGAAATTGAGCATGATCATGGAAAGAGGACTCCCAACATAAACTATGATGATAATGACTGAGATGTAATAAGGATATGCATTGCATTGTGGCTATGTCAACACATGCTACTTGATTTTTCAATAAGAGAGAGTGATCACGTCGGGTGTCCGCAAAAGTTCATATTAGCAAGTTTTAGCACCGCGAACGTGAGAAATACAGTATTCACCCGAACGGTAGCTCGTCAAGTGGTCACGTCGACTCCCCGAGCACCCCATCTATTATGTCAATGAATAGGCGCAGAAATCAAACGTACTCCCTCCGTTCCACAATGTAAACCTTTATAGCAAGCTAGTTTAGCTTGCTAGAAAGGATTACATTATGGAACGGAGGTTGTAAAATGATATCACGTCCATCACGAGCCCTATGTTCAAGTCTTCAGACTCACCCAATTTTTAACTAATTAATTAAAGATATAATGTTGCTAGGTTGTGGCTCTTCTAAGACCAGTTGCCTGTCTTTGTCCTCGTATGTGGAAGCTACTGTTGGCTTTGCTGATTTTTTTTACCTGATCGCTGGCTTTACTGCTTGTTCGCTGACAGTTTTGCTATGTGCATGTGCGCAACAGCTGGTCTGGCTACGTGGTTGTAAACATCCCAGTGTTTGGGTAGTTATAAGATCAGGATATAATATGTGCATTTGCATAGCATGCATATGAAAATACGCGAAATTTTGGCAAGAACGATTAGAATATAATCTGTGTATTTGCATAGCATGCATCTGAAAATACGGGAAATTTAGGCGCGGAAGTTTAAACGAAGCAAAATGACCAATCTTACACTTAACATGATGAAATAGGTGTAGATCATTTGTTTGAGAGTACATTTGGAGTGATCTTTATAAGATGTATCTTACAAACCTAATCATTTGATAAGACAAATACCAATTGGTTATGACCAACACTAACTCTCAACAAGTCTAATCTCAAGTCTATAAGGGAGCTGAGATAACTCATTAGGTATCTAGAATTCAAAGAGGGGCGAGTATCCAAATCATATAACTGATAATCATACTTCCACAAATGAGTAATACACAATTGAAGCATCTCATCAATAGAGATGTTATGTCTTCTAAAAACAAGAACCCTTTAAGTTAAATCAATTCACATACACCTCTCATAAATTATCTCACAACTATTAAGTAAGCCTTTATAAGGGAATAACAAAGCTTCAATAGAACACCAATGGTACAAACAAGTACGAACTCAAACCCCACAAGTGGGAAATGACATAATAATTGTTACTAACATATTTATAAAATATGTACATATCTCAATAACCATAAAAGAAGTAGCTAAAAGAAGAAATCAATATTCTTAAACTACTGCTAAATCTTGATCATTACCTAGGATTTTTCCAAACCTCTATGTCTGCATTATGCATGACACATATTACAAAAGGAGAATATAAAGTAAAATCATGACATTTGAGAAACCAACTCACAACTCTTACTAAATCATTAAAACCCCAGTAACCTTCACATGCTCATTGTCTCAATCATCTTATACAAGTGAGCATATGAAATCTCAACACATTAAGGGATCATATGATCAACTTATTATCTTAAATACGTATTCCACAAGTACTCCACATTTCTATTCAAAACACAATGTTCAACAACTAAAGTATCTCTAGATACAAATAATGAATAACAACAAGTTATAACCTCTATTAGAGGAATTGAATTGAAAGATAAGTAAAACCAATCATATATGAAATAAGTACATATCTTATTGGAAATAAAATGATAAGCATATGGAATGAGAACAAAATCTTAAATAAATCTTAATCTAGATCTTTCTACCTTGTCTAGACCATCCTATTACTTTGTCTAGACTATCTTATTTTCATGTTCTCCAATCTTCTTGAAGTTATTCTGGAAGAGCAGCAAACCACAAGAAAGGAGGAACTACCACAAAAAGATATTCAGAAGGATTCTTCAGATTGTTCTAAAAGTGCTATTCCAATCTATTATAAGAGTATTTGGAAATTCTTATACCTTGATCTGATCTTATTAACTCCTCTTGAAATAGTGTGATACTCCAATGTTAGTGTTATATAGAAGTAGTTTGGTAACAAGTTTCTAGACCTTGTTAACAGATCACTTTTGTATACTCAAACAATTGAGTGTCATACACAGACAAACAGAAGGTTGAATAACCTGGTACA
Source organism: Alopecurus myosuroides (assembly GCA_028641055.1). Taxonomy (NCBI): domain Eukaryota; kingdom Viridiplantae; phylum Streptophyta; class Magnoliopsida; order Poales; family Poaceae; genus Alopecurus; species Alopecurus myosuroides. The sequence goes on from CM054058.1 coordinate 123,254,371, forward strand.
TCTCAGCCAATTGTATATGATTAGTAATTTGGAGGCAAGCCTAGCTAACTTGTCAACAAATTCTTCTTATATGCTTAAGGCTAATTGATTTCATAAAATCCACTTACATTCCTTTATAATCATCTAAGAGAAACCTTTGCTTGGAGTAATTGGTTGTCTTCACCACAAGGGTGAGAGAGTTGAAGATGGAATCCAAGAGATGATCTTACTTGCAAAGGACCAAGGCAATATCTGAAGACAAGTGTCAACTAGACACAAGTACATCAGGCAATAGAAGTCCACAAGAAGCAACACTGCCTCACTAATGGAGCATAAGAAATTATCCAGTGAATCATTAGGTAATATTCGAGAACCTATAACCTCTGTCAAGCTCATCAGAGGTGAGGAACTCATAATAATATGTTTGATGGAATCAAGTATCAAGTAAGAAATTAAACAAGCCAGTACAATCAAATGTCTTGTGCTATGTTGAGGTAGATGGAAACAAGCTTAACTACCTTGTTTTCTAGATCCTTCTCATCCATAAGACAAATGCATAATAACAAGAATTCATCCATACACCAACATGTAAATGATTACATGTTTCTAAAACAAACATTGGATAATATCCCTACTTGTAAAACAAGGTTGGAAAACAAACATATAGTCTCTTGATATTGGGAATCAATGGGAGCCTAAGCCACCCATGTTTTCCACTTTATCAAGTACTAAAAACAGCAAACATGGATTACACACACCTAAGTAAAATGTCAACCAAAATTGCTTAGGGTCTCAATTATGAAAATTACATAGTATCATAAAAGAAAACAAGTCCATTTTCTAAATAAAGTATTTGGTAGGACTTGGAATAATATTCCATAGTTGGTGATTTTGACTATAATACATAAAAGCACTACTAAGAAGTTTTACCAATTATTTCCTAAAAGATTTGTATCTAATATTGTCCAATGAAAAACACACCCTTATTGGTATAACATGATTGTTGTGTTATATTCATGTGATAGCATGTATGAAAGAATTTAAAATCCATTTGAAATTTAAATTGAGAGAAAATAACCAAAATCACTTAAAGTGATCACCCAAGGTTAAAATTTAAATCTTCTTCAATTTCACCAAAACAAAACATGGTGAGGTGTAAAATTTGATAAGGAATTCAAATATGAATTTTAATATTTTTTATGTTCACAAAACATCCCTGAAAACAATGTTTTTCTCTCAGATTTTTTAACAGAAGGACCTATCGGTAAATTATAAAACCAGTCAGGGGGTTATGGGAAAAAACTTCCTTTTGTTTTTCTCTAGGCCGGCACCGTGCGTGTCACCGCCACCGACGCCTCAACGCCACCTCCTGCTTGCCATTTCGCGCACGGATAGCCTCCCGGAGGGAGTGTCGTGCCTCCTCTCCTCGCTCACGCTCACTCTCTTTCTCCCGTGCACTGTCTATCTCTCTCTGCGCTGGACCAAACCCAAACTCTAACCCTAGCTACTGTCGCCGCTGACGCCGGTCACGTCAGGAACAATTGATGCCAGTGGGAGATGCGCCAGGACCTCCTCTTCCTCCTCGAGAAGCCACGGAAGACGAGAGGATCGGAAGACGACGAATATCCACGTTCCCTTCTTCTTTGTTTCCGGTCGTGATGGAGTCTCTCCGGCGAATTCGACCTCGTTGTGCTTCTCCAACCACTCCATCGCGCTTCTGGTGAGCCGGGGAACCTCTAGATGCTTTCCATTGAGCATATGATCAATTAAATCGTCACCATCGCAGAGCGCCGCCGTTTGTCACCACGCTGGTGTGGTCGCCGGATTAATTCTGGTGACCATTTGGTCACACCACCACCACCACCCACGCACTCGCCGTGAACTCCTAGAGCTTCTGGAGCAAGCGAGAGGGATCAATTCGGACTAGATATCTCGATTGCAATCCAATAGAGGAGATCTTCTCCTCCGTGATGCGACTATGACGTCATATTACTTTTATTTTTATTTTTGAATTAGAACCGAATATAACAGGTGGGACCCACGTGTCAATTTAAAATAACACATTATGAAATAAACTTAATCATTCAATATATCTTTAATTAATTATCAGAAAAATACAAATAAAATATGCAAATGTTTAGAAAAATATAATCTAAGTATATATCAACTTTTCAAAAATGTTTGATAAAGTTTAAATTTGAACACTTTTGTAATTTAAATTAATCCATTTAAAAATTAAAAAAATAATAAATAATTCAGTAAATCGAAAAATACAAGTTATATACCAAATTTCTCAAAATTAAAAATGCAAATCATCTATGACGTTTTAAAATTCATTTTACCAAGTTTTCATGTGTGCAATATTTTCCCTAGTCATTTAATTCATTTAAAATTAATAAATTAATAACTTATTCAAATCTTTTCAGAAAACTTCAAATGTTATATCAAATTAAAGAGAAAAGCATTTCCAATTCAAATATGTAAAACATAAAACATTTTTCTTAACTTATAAACTTTTTTCTAAAAGTATAATGAAATTCTATCATGTTCCATTATAACCAGAAATAACTACCACAATATTATTTTCCTTGCTAATAATCTCTAATGTTTTGACACCTACTAAACCTATCATCACTAGTAATTAGCAAGTTATGTGATGATAGAGTTAGTTGTATTAGTTCCTCATTTTCAATTAAAATCTTTGTCATTAGCTCTACACTTTTAAACGTAAAATCGAATGTGTTCGTTATGTTTTAAAAGTTGTTTTCAAATTGACATTGTCTTCTTCCCTAGCCAAGTAATAAAAATTCTACCTAAACATGCTAACAATTGTTTGTTAAATAAAAGTGAAACACATATAAGACTAAAATAAGTAACAACATCATCATCCCAAGTAATGAAACATCCCTAAGTCATCTACAACCAATGTGATCTTAGTATCATATCGATCATAGCTTACACTTGTAAGCTAGGGTATTTTCCAGGGTATTTCACGATGCATCTCATTAAAATGCATTACATCATTTTGCCAGTGTTTCAGTAGTCCTTACTTGGACTACTTTGCTATCTTTCAGATCTCGGGATTTTCTACGCGACCCTCAAACCCGAAGACATGGATTATTGTTATTATCTCTATCTCGGGCAAGTTCATCACTTGCTCATATGATTTGCAGTATTTCATAACGAACTATTTGCAAAAACCCTATCGTATTACCACATATTCTCAAAAGAATGCATGATCCTATTTTTATAATAATATGACTAATTGAATGACTACCCGAGTGGTAATGTTCTATTTGGTGGGCGGATAGGGCCATGGTAAGATGAATAGGCCAAAGGAAGGTTCCATCTGCATGGGAAAGTATTACCTAGGACTTAACCACAAATGCCGTCAGAACTCGGTGTGCCGTAAATACCGTGTTAACCATGGGTCTTGTATGAGGCGAGTAAGCCAGCTGTGATCTTTTCTCGTTCGCATGTCAACGGACTGCCTACGCTATAGGTCTTGCAGGACTACATGCACATGGGTGGGATCCCTTACTTCCCATGGACTCTGGGGTCTATGATGGTCTGCCCGGGGCGCCTAAATATCCATCGTGAGGGGTGGAATCAGGGGTTTAACCTGCGTGGCAGAAATGGGTGGGCATGCGTTGCGCAGAGAAGCATGGTTTGACTTGGATCAACAACCGGGGCCCACAACTATTTGGGTGTGGACAGGATCTCGAGCCTAGTTGTGCAACATGATCTTGATCGCCTATAGATGAAGTAACGCACCTCTGCAGAGTGTAAAAGGATGTGGCATGTTACCCCCTGTTCCGGGAAGGAGCTGCGGATGCTACAGGAAAGGCAACTCCATGAAGTTCTAGTCCTGTGATGGTCCGGCGGGCATAGTTTTCAATATTAAAAGAAACCTCTTGAATAAAGATTGCAAAAACCTTGCATTAACTTATGACTCTTTCGGGCCTAAAGCTGTAGTTAGTGCATCAAACTATCTACTGTATATCATGAACTTGTTGAGTAACGCTCGTTACTCATTCGTTCCCGTGTGACCCCCTGCTTAGAGTCGTCATCGTGAAGCCACCGCTATCTAAGGAAGCTAGGTGGATTCATATATTCCTTAGCAAGTGAAGCATCGTCATCAATAACGCTGGTGGAGGAGAAGCTATCAAGTTGTAGGTGGAGCCCGTTTTTGGACTTAGTTCTTTATAATCCATAGATTAGGGCTGACATCAGGCGTAGTGGATTAGGTTCTGAGCTAGACTTATTCTCCATCTTGGAGCTTCAAATTGATTCTTCTGATGTTTCATTTGCATGAGATCTTGTTTGATTCATCAAAGAGATTCTCGAGATTTCGGAATGAACAATGTTTGTATCCTATATCTTTGCTTGGACCTGCTATGTTTCTGTTGTACCACTCTGAGGGATGTAATATTCACAGATAAGTCCTTCTGTGAGTATTATGTCAACGACTTGTGCACTACACATACATCGGTGAGCTGGGTCACCGCAGCCTGCGGTATGAAGCATGTTTGCAATTGGAGAGCGTCATTTTGTCTCCCGAGCTACATGTAGCCCATTAATTTAAGCTTCCAAAATACGTAATTCAAAGTTTCAAAAAAATCTGAAAAACTGTGTACATATATTTAATGATCTATAGTTCAAACGTGCAAAGTTTCATTTAGAAATACTTTGTATTTTACGCTGCACTAAAAAGATAAAAATTCTCACAGTTTAGAGATGTAGTGTTCACACATCTGGATCTATAATTTTGTCTTTTTTGTGCAACTTATAATACAATATATTTAGGATTGATAATTTGCACATCTATAGTGCATATCATTTTCTATATTGGAAAAAAATCTAATCGGGGTTATATTCCTAGATAACCCTCGAAAAGAGCCTTAAAGCCGGCTATGTAGAGGATGGAATTTGGTGGCAGATTATGGGGTTGAACCCCGTAGTGGCTAAGGACTTGAAGAAATAATGCGGGAGGGGGGAAACCCATACCTCGGAGCATATGGGAGGCCAGGATGACCCTTTCTCCATCTTTTGGAGAAGGCTCCAAGTCTTCTTCATCCATCCGCCATTTATCTTTGGCGATGAATCCATCTTTCTCCATGGAATTGAGCAAAGCCAGTGCAACGTTGCACTGGCTCCAGAATCTCCCTCTTCTTCATCTTCGCATCCGGTGGCGGTGACAACCGCGGCGATTTCGCCATCGCGGGCGGAAGATTCCCCTTCCTCGGATTCGGGAACGGGAGGAGGAGGAGTAGCGGACGGCAGCGACATATTTCCGGCTAAGGATATAATCCCCGCCCTCTGGTGCACTCGCGGTGATCTCCGGCGCGCCCGTGGATGAGCTCGGAGGAGCCAAAGGAGCAGAAGTGAAGGTGGTATCCATCACGGGGTCGAGGTCGACGGCGTCCTCTGATGCGCGTGCGGGGGAGCCGATTGCCATATCGTGGCAGAGTAGTCATGGAATGAAATACCGACCACCAATGTTTGGTTTTCCAATGAGGTTTGGTGCTCGGTTTGTTTCTTCTCCCGCTCATAATTGCTAGGGTGCTGTGCTCTAGGAAGTTTGGGGTGAGAGGTGAGGAAGAAAAAGAACCGGAGGGCTCGATGTGTTCTCTCCATAGCCATTATGCACCGAGATTCGTCCCAACGGCTATTTTAGCCGCTGGATGATTTACGCGTGTTTCGCCGAAAAACCCGGGAAACGAGGGGATGGGGTGATAATGGCTATCTCCTCGTTTCTCGCGAAAAATGTGTCAGATATAAGATTTCAGCCTTTTGACTGAAACCAAACGTTCGTGACGTAAGCACGATTTAATCGCTCACGTCACAATTCCTTCTCTGCGAAGTTTCGTGGAAAGAATGTCAGATTTTTGAAAATCCGAGTTTCGATTAGGAGTTTCTCGATAAAAGAAGATTCAAGACAAATCGCCGACTTTTATGAAAATAATACAAATCAACGAAGAACGAAGAGATTAAGTCTTAATTCTTCTCGGGGTCTACTTTCGGATATATGCACAATAGGGGTATGTCCGGCATTAGCCGAAGGCCGGATTACCAGGGTGGCTCACAAGCAATGAAACGGAGTCCATTGGGCGGCCCAGTAAATTGACGTGCAGGAAGCCGGATTCTGGAAGAACACGGACCATGACCCAGACGTGGTGCGACTTGGAGAAGAAGCCGGATTACTTACTTTCCAAGTTAGATACTTTCTCTAGTCTTCTAAGTTTCCTTCCTATAAGCCCTAGTTCGGATATCTATATAAGGCCGGACGGGAGGTAAATAGATAACAACAAAAGACAAGTTAGATAGAAGCCAACTCGCCAGGAAGATCATCCTCGTCGAGTTAGCGAAATCATACTCACAATTGTACTCTGTATACTTCAGGCTTCAGACCTGATTTTAGTGAGATTGCATGAGTAGCAACGCCGCCATAGGTGCGACGTACCGAACCTGGGTAAACCATGTTCTCGTTTCTAGTTCTTCCACGCCCCTCCTGTGGTTCTACCAGTAGGCTTATGGCACCCCGTCCATGATCCTAATTACGAAGTCTCGACAGACGGAACTCCTACAACAAACATGGCACCATCTACACTGTAGGCACCTGGTTCTCAATGGCCTCCAATGCTGTGTTTGCTGAGTTGATGCATGCATACAAGCTAGATGGAAACAATTTCACTGTTTGGAAAACAAAGTTGATGTATTTGCCCACTTCGGAAAACATCGATTATGTTGTTGAAAAACCTGCGCCAAATCAGCCATTTGACGAAGTAACAAATGCTGAAAATTCAAAAAAACTAAATGGAGTGGCGGAAAGAAGGAATAGGATTTTAATGGACATGGTAAGGTCAATGATGTCCTACTCTGATCTGCCAGTATATTTTTTGGGGGAAGCTTTACATACTGCAGTATACTTACTAAATCATTCTCCATCAAAATCAGTAGAAGTAACTCCCTATGAGCATAATCCAAAACTAAACTCCCTATGAGCTATGGTCAAATAAGAGTGCCTAGTCAATTGCGCACCAAGCTACATCCGAAAATCACCCCAGGGATTTTTATTTGTTATGCATCAGGCTGCAATGGTTATGGATTTTATGACCCATAAACAAAAATATTAATTGAAAGTGGAGATGTTGTATTTTTAGATCAAGATACACTATGCCATGCTAAACGTGCTAGAGTGGAACTTATAATTCAACATGAAACTAATGACGATCCAAACACTGAAATCCCAATTCAGGAAAATGAAGATATTAATATGGAAGATAACTCTACTTCAACTAGCATGCCTAGGCGAAGTGGGAGGAATATTCAAGCGCCTTCTTATTTAGATGATTATTACGTTTTCTTGGGGGAATTATACTCTAAAGTAAATTTAGAGGAAGAGCCAAAATCTGTTAAGGCTGCCTTACCTAGTTCTGAATCTCAACTATGGATGGAATCAATGCTAGATGAATTAAAATCTATGAAAAGGAATAAATTTGGGAATTAGTACTTTTAACAAAAAAATCGAAAAGCTATTGGTTCTAAGTGGATTTTTAAGAGGAAATGAAATGCATCTGTTCATTTAGAGAAATATAAAGCGAGGCTGGTTGCTAATGGCTTCACACAAAAGGAATGAATTGATTTTGTGGAAACCTTTTCTCCTGTTGCTATATTTACATCTATATGGATCATTAGTGCCTTATCAGCATACTATGATGTGGAATTGCATCAAATGGATGTAAAGACTGCATTTTAAATGGAACTCTAGACGAGGAAATATATATGAGCCAACTGAATGGTTTTGTTGAAAAGGGAAAATAATGGAGGATATGTAAGTTAAACATATCAATAAATGGCCTTAAGCAAGCCTCACGGATATGGTATTTATTGTTTGATCATGCCATCACAGCATATGGTTTTTCAAGAACGGAAGGTGACCACTGCATATATTCTAAAATAGAAGGAAATGCATTTGTTTTGTTATCCCTTTATGTAGATGACATTCTTATTGCATCAAATGATTTTGAAACCCTGTTAAAAGTCAAATCTTGGTTGTCATCTAAATTTGACATGAAGGATATGGGGGAAGCTTCCTATGTCTTGGGAGTGGAAATACATAGAGATAGGAAAAATACAATATTGGGATTGTCCCAAAAGGCATATTTAAATGCTATACTTAAGAATTTCTCTATGGAAGTATGCAAGCCGATTATTGTACTATATTAAATGGAATTAAACTAAGCGAGGAAATGCGTGCTAAAACTCCCTAGGAAAGGAAATCTATGAGCAATATTCCTTATTCATCTGCATAGTGTTCTTTGATGTATGTTATGCTATTCACTAGACCTGATCTGTGCTCTGCCGTGGGAATTCTTAGCCGATATCAAATAAATCCCGGAGAAACTCATTGGAACCAAATGAGGAATGTTTTACGCTATGTAAAAGGAATAGTGGATTATCACCTATGTCTTAGTGGTCACAATTTTCAGCTGCAAGGTTTTATTGATGCTGACTGGAAAGGAGATTTGGATGACCAAAAGTCAACGTTTGGTTACATGTTTAAGCTGGCAGGAGGTGCGATCTCATGGAGAAGCAAGAAGCAGGAACCTGTTGCATTATCTTCGATGGAAGCAGAATACATTGCTGCATCTGAAGCAGTGAAGCAGGGAGTTTGGCTGAAGGAATTTCTTGCTTCTCTAGGTGTTGTGAAAAGTGCAACAAATCTTTCTTTTTTTTTTGTACAATGAGCACCCCCAAAGGGGTAGAACCTTCATTACATGAAAACAGTGGATGGAAATGAAAATACAAAGGACCTCATAAAGTAAGAAATTAACAAATAGGTCCTCAGCAATTGTAAAAAGGCCCCTGGCAACAGATTTGGGAACGCAATCGGGTCCTTCTTCTTCTCCACTGCGGAGCGACGAACAGGGTTGCTGCAGCCAAGGATTTCAGCGGGGAACGCACCACTTGCCTCCATCCCAGCGATTCCATCAGCAAACCTAGTCCAATAGGGCCTCACAAGGGAGGTTTGGATGCCGTTCTTCGGCTTGATTGGCCATCTGATGGCCATGAGTAGCGGAGATCCACCATGGATGACCGCTGAGATGCTCCAGTCGTAGGTTCGTAGGCTCGAACACCACCCCAACTCGCCCTCCAACCTTCCCTCCTCCTTCTGCAATACCACCATGATACTCCAAGAAAAAGGAGAGGTAGCCTTCGAGCTCACCGGACTGGTGCAGACACCACCACGCCGCCTCGATGAAAGTAACTCACCCCATCCAGAGAGCCTGCCACGGACCTGGAGAAGCGAGCGGAGAGGATGACGAAGTAGCAGTGCCGATAGATCGGGCTTATTGAGGTAGAGGCCCAAATCCCTCCATCTCCTCCTCGACCTGAGAGCAAGAAGATGGAACTGATCCGTCCAGACCAGCGAGATGCCCTTCTCACCGGCGACGCTGCCGATGCACGCCTTATTTCCGGAGATGCTGTCCACCTCGACCACCGCTTGCGCCGCCGCGCGACACCACGCCGACGCAGAAACAGAGCGAAGTTTCAAGGACCCCCATCCTTGGCTGCAGAAGAACGGGGGGCTACTCCACGACGACTCCACACAGGGAGAACAAACCCTACTCCTACACCTACGGGGCTCTACTCTATACACGGAGGGGAACCACCCAAGCCCATCTCGACGCCCACCAGCGCAAACGCCGGTGGCGGGAGAGGCTCTCGACGGGCAACGGTGGACTCTCAAGAGCGGTGCGAGTCTATCCTCCCAGGCTGATCGCGGTGCTGCTAGGTTTGCCCGCCCGCGTACCGGCAAAGTGCAACAAATCTGGTCACTATATTCCGTGATAACCAAGAAGCGATCAAGGTCTCTAAAGATACAAAGTTTCATAGCAAGAGAAAACATATTGAGGAAAGATATCATTATATTCATGACGTTATAAATAGGTTGAAAACAATTTGTTTGGAATTTTTTCAAATGTGGACATGGTGGCTGATCCACTGACTAAACCTCTTAGTCAGGAAACGTTCCGTAAACATGTCCATGACATGGGTCATAGTGTTTGGAATTAAATGTCTCAGCCAATTGGGAGATGTAGGAAATATTTATTTATGTGACTTGCAACGTTATAATACATACTACATTATTTTCTCCTGGAATTGGACTCAATATGGAAATTACCTTTGCATTGGGTATTGCTTAACTCAAATGGAATTTATTTGAGGAAGCTGGTACAATATATATGGAATTACAATATTATTTAAATGCTGGAATTATGTCACACCCGTTTGTATGAATAGCCCAGGCACATATATATTGGAATGACCAAGTTGTTTCATGGGTTGGCTCCATGAATTGATAAATCTTGCTAATATGGTTATTTGTTTGGATTCGGCACACAACTCGCATGTGTGTGTTTGGGACTTTGCAGATAAATTAGACTCCTTGTATGCAACTAATGATCGTGGTTGATTTGGTTAGCTAGGAGTCTTGTTTAAACAGTTTATCTGGAACTTATCTGCAGTTTGATTTAAACTGGAATTAGCACGGTATACATAGTCTCTAACCCTTGGCCTCAATTGATCATTGCGAGCGGCACCACGAAAAAGGATCGAGGAACAAGGGTTAGACTATGGAGGAAAATAATCGAACACAAACACCAAGTAGGGGCCATGGAGGGAATAGACAGCGGCTTGGGCATCTATATTTGCGACCTTTGGTGGGTGCCGACTCCGAGCTCGGCTAAACTCCCGAACAACTCCAAACTCGGCTCTTAGTCATATATTTATACTAATTATTTTACCCTTTGTTTCAATATATAGTGTCACCGAATCTTAATACAATATACTAGATAGTACATTTCCATTATTTGTATCAAAACTATTTGTGTAATTATGTTACTAAGTATTAGCATACAACATGGGTTCTCGCACATCTGAAAAGTTATTTAACAAAACCAAACTTTTGTTCCACATACAAACATTATCTTACCGTTTTAGCTATTTCTTAGCCACGTGAGATCTCACTATTTTTATATCGCATCCAAAAACCATGGGATCTAAACATGATACTTATGAGAGCACATAAAGAGTTGCGAAGTTCTTGACAGGAGACTGCCAATGTTGATCGAGATAAACTATTTCTAAGTCACCACTGAAACTAGACTGCAAGTACAAACGAAATCGTGAAGATCTTGAGACGACTATCAATATCGACTAAGAAATAACTATTGTAAGTCGTCAAATCTATAATTAAACGGATAAACTATATAGATGTATGTATATTACAAAAGCTTATATTTTAAACTTTTTTTTAATACCTATACTAAAAAAAACTACTCTTTCACAAATATTTGAAAGCGCATTTATAAGTGGTCGTATCTATCAATATATTTAAATACCTTGGTATAAGATTTAGAGCATAAAATTTCAACAAATATCTTGATAGAAATTTCCGGTTTGACATCAACAAGGGGTTGTCTTCGAAACTATGCACCCAGACTTTCTTGTTTGTCACTTCTTTAGTTAAATACGGTTTTCATGTTCTTAGTGTTTCAATACTAATTGCTAGAAATTGTATTTAACCGTATCTTAGCCTCCTAAGTTTATTTTGATGATTGTCAAACGATTTAGAGACTAACACATGAATCAAGTAATATGATCATTGTAGTCCCTACTATGGAAGAGAAACCCTCTTTGACGAAAAGTAAAAAAAAATGACAATTTTTCGAAGGTCGGTGAGGCATGTGTAGTGATTTGTTAGGCTATTACATACTATGACTGACTCACTTATATTTTTAGTTGAGGTAGATCTTTCTAGATCACAGGCATACAAAATCCCAGATTTAAATTAATAAATCCCCAAACAACAAAGTTTTGATACAAGAGTGCTGATAACGAGCTTACAAACATGGAACAACATAAGTACAAAAAGAAGAAGAAGTTGAGAGCATAGCTTGTAGATGTCGATGCCCTCCTCACAGAGCCACCAAGGAGGAGACGGTGTAGGTTCAAAGGATATGCAGGCTGCCTTGAGGAAGAACCAATGCTCTGCAACTCCTTTCAAATATAACTCATTTGCACTTTATACTAATTTAATATGTGAACTTAAACTCCAATAAAGAAAAAAATGTAGTAAAGAGCCCTGAATAACCCATGAACCGATATCATAATTTCCTACATATGCAATAAAAGCCCGTTGTACCTGAAAATTTTGAGACATGCCATCTTGTACCACCTGAATTTCTTGCTTCATCAATATTATATAGTTTTCTTTGATTGATCCAAGTACCGTGTTATTTCGAAATCTGACCACTTCCGTGTATTATTTCCATGGGATAGGATATAGTTGTGCGCAATTATTTTATGCTATTACTTTTTGTTTGTGCTTGAACTATTTCAACAATCATCTAGTTCTATGGGTACGAAGAGATATAGACAAATAACACAGCTTTGTGGTACCTAAGTTGACAACTAAAAAGAACAAGAATAAAGAATATAGTAGTACATGCAATCGAACTCGACATTCTCCATTCATTCATTCATCATTCTACAAAAATATTTTGGCCAAATTTTCTAGAGGACGGTGTCATGATCCATGCTAATACTGCCGCGAGCGTCATAAAGCACGTACCACTTAAAACATTCTGGAAATTGTCGCAATCACAATTCATAATAGTGACAAGTGACAGCAACTATTAAGAGAAAATATTTACAAATCAAACAACTTAGGCCTTGTTTTCCCCGTGCTCCATCACGGATCGGAATCAAGAATCGGAAGCCGTGCAAGTAGCTTTCTGTGTCTCGTTTCATCCGCATCAGGTTCGATCTCCATGCCCATGACAGGAAAAGCTCTCGCTCTCAGTGTTTTCGGGAATGCATCATCTGTCGATTGAACCGAGGGCTTCTCGTCATCCAGCTCGCCCAAGCAATTTGCTGCGGACAACGAGTGGTCTCCTCGCCGCGAGATTCTGGCCGATCGGAGCCAAAAATGCTCGCACCGTACTCGTACCTGGGGCAGCTCGTCTGACCGTTCACGTATCAATCTACGGTGAGAGAGACCAGTACAGATGCGGCCGAGCTTTACACGAGTTGTTTTCAGAACTGTACTACGTTGCCGTGTCTGTCGAAGGTACGATGGCAGGCATGCATGAAGTGATCAAGCGTGTACTACCGTGAACGGCGGATGAATTCGCAAGGTGAAAAGTTAAGCTCTCGATAAAGGCAAAGCGGCCGCCGCCCGGATTATTAATCCTCTTTTAGAAATGCTCTTTCACGTGCTCAGCCCAGAGAAAGCATGAAGGAAATCCTCTTTCTACCACGCCACGAGTGCTTATCCTATGGCGATAAAATGTTCTGTCTGAAACGTGATGAACTCCATCGCCTTTTGCTTTGGAGAGATATACTAGCGCTTGACTTTGTGCGCTTAAATTGTCACGTGATGCTCCTTAACGCCTGCTGGTGTTTCTCGTACATGGATTTGGTATTTGTATATAGAATCGTGGGTCTAGACTTATTTATCGAGATGGAATATTTTCACGGACAGAGTACTGGGGATCGTGTAACTTGGTTGCTCTGTCAGATAAAAAGATTGCATTCCATTGTTTCAGAGAGGCCACCAAAATCCCGGCTTGGACTGAAACTCCGAGACCATTCCGAGATCCTTTTAGTGTGTTAGACGTAAATATCACGAGGTGTTCTGAAAAAGGGCCAAATTTGACTGAATATTTTCGGGAGGCCAGTAGCAGCTTATAGTTAAAAGGGCCATTTAGGAAAAAATATAACGCCTCCATCATAGTCTCTAAAAATAATTTCTCTAAATAATCTAAACAAGTCATACATCATAGCCATTGCTTGTTGGTCGAGCCGATGAAACAATGAATGAACCGTAGGAAGGCGAGATTCAAGAGAAACGTCAGCGTAGTCCTCATCTTTGCTAGTTGTGGCATATGGGGTGTCAGTAGGAAGTCTAATCTAGCTTGTCCGGCTTTCTAAGTTGCAAAGTCCAAAATCAAATGGAATACCTATTATAATGACTCTGATAACAATGCTTACTACTTGAATTCCAAATTAATACCAATTAAGAGTATTAATATGTGGATATATACTCATAAGCACAGTCCAGAAAATGGCAATATATAACATTTCTACATATATTTTTTCATCTGCTATGTTTGTTATATTTTTTTTATTAAACTTGTTGAATTTTTAAATTCCCAATTCAAACTACATTAGATCAAAGATTAAAATTAATACGAATAACAAAACGTGGTCAAACTTAAATTTATTTCCAGATCCCCTGAAATCGTCATCTCTGTCTTCTTCAGCCGTTGCATTTGTATGGTCATTTGCGCTTCTTAAGAGGAACCTGCACTAGTGAAAGGATATTTATGATCGACTAGAGGGAGGGGGAGGTTGAATAGGCGACTAACAATTTTGATCTTTATTTTTAATTTCAGGTACACAACGGAATGTAAGATTGTCTAGATATGCAACTAGGTGTAAAATCATATGTGACAAGCATACAACACATACATAACAAGGTAGAAACAAGTAAGTAATTCACGAAGTTCCTTCCAAAAGAAATGTCAGGTCCGTTGATCAAGATTACGTTGAATATCCATGCATATCCACGCATACACCAAAGGTACAACGGATTACCTTGTAAGGGGGTCGTGTAATCGATGGGTAGAGAAAGGCGCATCCATCACGCCCCTCACCCCTGTATGTGATGTATGCATGTTTAAGCTACTTAATCAATTTCAGAGACGCTCCCTCCTTGTAGCTTGACATTAAGTAGTTGTCTTTGTAAAATGCGCCCAAGATTTCTCATTTGTCACCGAATTACTAGGAAGTGTGTTTAAGTGTATCTTAACCTCCTAATTTTATTTTGATGGTTAGTGACATATGATTAAGGTACTAACATGTGAATCAAGTATAAGATCATCTTTACTCCCTACAATAGAAGAGTAACCGTCTTTGGCCAAAAGTAAAAAATATGTGAGATGCCAATTTGTGGAAGGTTGGTGAGGACTACAAAAAAATCTCATGATAGTCAATATGATCAACCCATATCCCAATTGATAAAACATCATCGCACTTTACTAATTTATTATGTGAACTTTGAACTACCAATAAAAAAGGAACCGATAAAGTTGTAATGAGTCTTATATAACCAAGGAAGCGACATCATGATTTCATACATCTGCAATACAAAATAATAAGATTTTGTAACAGAAAAAATTAAGATACATTTAACACATGGATTTTGGACTGATATTGAGGTGATTATCCTAGATGACCCCAAAAAATTGAATTCCCAACTGGTTGTTCCCCTAGAAGTCCCTTGTGAATGGGCTCAGGAATAGAAATCTCTTACAAACCCACATACATCTATGCCATTCTAGTTGTTCCTCTTGTGAGAACATTTTTTCCGTTTGGCGGCTAGTTCGATGGCAATATGAAACCCGGCCTCCTTCCTTCAATATCGACGACGCCGCTGCTTGACATGAGGTCAAGTCTAGCCAAATTCTTACTCTCATCAATGTATGTTGGAATATCTAAGCATAATGATCGCCACAAACACAACATCATGCTGAATTCCTCACCATAACTATTTGTGAGGCACGTAGCAAGATAACTTTTCAAAGTTCATATTTTATTCATACAAAACATTTTTACCTTTTGCTTCAATATCTTGTCACTAAATGTGTGTTGTTTACTAATATAGTATTATGTAGTAAGTTTGTAATTATTTATGTTATTTTATCAAAACAAGCTATCTAACTATGTTGTTAAATATTTGGATAAATTTTTGTTTGTTATACATCTGAATTTTGTTTTACTCAACCCTACTTTTGTTCCATGAACATAACATTAGCTTACCCCTTTTCTGTATCTCACTCATCTGAGAAATAAATATTCCCAAATCTCCAGTATGAACAATATAATCTTGGCATAAGATATAGTTTTGAAGATGGACACATTGACTACAATAATCTAGTAAGACATAATTATTTCTGATTCACCGCTAAGAACCATACGATCTGAACACATGAGTCATGCAAGTACAAAAGAATGTGTGAAGATATTTAGACGACTGTCGATCTTGACAGATAAATAAGTATTTATAAGTCATATGGTCTATGATCCATAATTGCTCCATTGACTTATTATTTTATTTGTCAACATATTATAAAAGCTTCTAATAATCCTGAATTTTCTAAATATTTGTACTAAAAACACAAAATGATATTCTACCATAGTTTGCACTCCTTAAATATATTAATGTATTTTATATGTGGTCGTGCGTATTGATATATTTACATACGATTCAGAGTTTAAACACTTCCATAAATATCTTGAAGTTTCTAGCTTACCCTCATGAAGTGGTTTGTCTTTGGACAATGCTCCCACACTTTCTTGTTTGTTGCCTCTTTATTAGTCAAAATACAATATTCACATTAGGTGTACCTTAACCTCCTAAGTTTATTTTCATGATTAGCGATATCTGTTTAAGACGACTGATATGTCAATGAAGATTATGACCATTTCTTAGTCCCTACAATGGAACGGTAACCTTTTTTTGGCAAAATGTTTTTAAAAGCTGATAATGTTTTCAAAGGTTGTTGAGAAACTATATGATTCCCCGCGCGTTGCAGCGGGATATGTGGTGTAAAATATATCAATATCCAATTTCTTAAACATGAAACAAATGGGGGACAAATATATTTGTACAGAAAACAGTAGTACTCTATGGTACAAATATTGACAATCCTAGCAAGAAAAAAAAGGAATAATCTTTTCTATAGACATGATGATTTTAAAATGCAGTTGCACATTCTTAAGATTTGATTCTAGAGTCATATGGTAAACACACATACCAAAAAAAATCAAAATGTATATGTAGACGCAGTTGTATTATTCGCCTCTCAATCGGTCATAATTTTCCTATTAATCCCAACCAACCTGCAATACAAAAAGTAATAATATTAAAATCATACAATATGTTAAATTAATGGAAAATAATAGCAGAACTAAAATTAACAGGCAGGTTAAGCATCAGTTGCTTACCAAATCAGTAGGAAACTCAAATTAATTAATTAAATAATAAATCAGATGATGACAAAGAAGGAATAGTTAGAGCTGCTACAGGCACGTATTAATTCTATGTCTTTCACATTTTCTGAATCCTTTCCGTGCGCTATAACTCCTGAACCCAACAGGTTGGTCTTCTTCTCTTACAGCTACTTCTCTTTCGATCGATTATGAGGCTTAAGCATGGTAAGGAAGAAGAGGAAAAAAACATAACTCGAACCCTTTTTTTTTTATATGAACATAGCTCGAACCTGAAAGTCTAAGCATTCCGAGGCGATATCAATGTTGCAAAGAGACTTAAACGGAACAATCTTGAAATTGTCGCTACCACAATTCAGAATAGTGACAACAGCTATTAAGAGAAAATGTTAAAAATCAAATAATTTAGTCCTTGTTTCCCCGTGCTCCATCACGCATGAATCGGAGCCGCGTTCGTAGCTTTCAGCGACTCAATTCGTCCGCGTCGCCTTTCACCATCCATGTGCGCCGCGTGCATCAGGTTCTCCGTGCCGGAAGAGATCTACCTTGTGCATCACCCGGGGGATTGCGCGTGTCACGTCCCCAGCTCCTCCGTGCACCGCGTGTCTACTAACGGCAACTAGTGGAAACAGAGGCACTAGTCCCGGTTGGTGAGGCCCATTTGTCCCGGTTGTGCAACCGGGATGGCCAGCCGGGACAAATGCCCCTCCCCTATTCGTCCTGGTTGTGACAGGACCCGGGACAAATGGGGTTGACCACGTGGCGAACCTGGCTAGGGGAATTAGTCCCCGTTCTTAACACGAACCGGGATGAATGCCTCCTCTGCCGCGGCAGCAGTTTTGCCATTTTCTCTGCCGCGACAGAGTTTTTTTTTCACTTTATTGTTTTCCTTTTTATTTTCTGTTCTGCCGTGGAGAAAAAAGTGGTTCTACGTCACCGACAACAGCTCGGATGGAATTCAGGAATTCCACCCATTCGCTATTCTGAAGAAGCGGAAGTCCTGGTCGGTTGAAGAAAACCAGATAGTTACGCCGCTACTCGCCAAGGTGGCTGCCCTGCGGGACCAAGCTGTCGGAGTTGTGCTGAACGGGCTGCACCTGGCGAGCATCTTCCTCAAGCGCAGGATTCAGCCCCTGCAGGACAGGCCTTCCACGATGTGGGAGTACCAGGGTACTGAAGACCCAGTCGCGTGAGCTGCAAAGAGCTTTCGAATGTCGAATTCGAGAAGAAGATCGTGGCCATCACCAGCTTGAAGGTGGGCGAAACCTTCCCCGACTGCACGGTTGCAGCTTTCGAGTCGTCAAGGCCTCCACCACCCGAAGTAAGTTTGTCTTTCACTTTGACTTCATTTCTTTCCTTGTTATGAAATTTGGTCGACTGAAATTTTCTCTTCCTTTTCTTCTGTCTTCTTCTGTAGAGTCTAACCGTGGCCACCTGCTACCGCCAATGTCTGGGGAGGAGGCCTCGGACTTGTTGGCGAGTAACCTGAACGGCCCAGCTGATAACAGTGTTGCTAATGCCTCCTCGAGCTCCGAGCGTGACTCCTCGGACGGCGCGGAGGATTCGGGTAGCAGTCTCCTCCACCGCAAACGCCGTCAAGTGGAGGACGATGAGGCCACCTCCAAGGATAACTCTTTGGACAAGGAATCACCCGCGAAGGGGCCCCTCAACGTGACCCCGCTGCGCACGCGCGCCCCTTCTCCCTGATTTCCAAATATCCAAACCGCCTGGAATGCGGATATGTTGGACGAAGAAGATGACGACGAGTAAGTTTTTCTTCTTGTTCTTAGTCGAACATTCTCCTTTCGCGTCTTTTGACGTATTGTCTTCATTGTAGTCTGCAAGCTATCAGCCCACGTAGATTCGTCTCTTCCCTTCCTCTCGAAAAGAGGAAGAAAGTTGCAGCTGCGGGTGGGACCCCCTACCGCCGACACTGTCCAGAATTCGCCGAGTGTAGCCCCCACTGCGGCGACTATGGAATACATAATTCCTAGTTTTGTTGTTGGGGCCTCGACTCCGAAGGAGGTGTCGGGTAGCTCAGCGGATCCTCTCTCCTTCGCCCAAGGCCACGTAAACTTTGCTGCTTGCTTCTTCAGTGCTTCGTTAGTTTGGGTTTTTTATCGGGTGCACGGAAGTGCTCCCGATGGGAGTAGCCCCCGACGCTGTAGTTGATCGCGTGCGATTGGCTACAGGCTCAAAGATGTAGACCTTATCCTTTCTTTTTGCTTTATCGGGTGCACGACAGTGCTCCCGATGGGAGTAGCCCCCGAGGCTATACTCGAATGTTTGCAATCGTGTATAGGCTCAAATTTCTCTTTTCTGATTCTTCTATCTTTATGTTCTTTGCAGTCACTCATCGACTCCCTTGCGGCCGTTGGTCGCCGTGTTATTCTTGATGAAACGGAATGCGGGACCCTTCGATCGGATCGTGATCGACTCGCCACCGAGAATGAGCTCCTTCGAAGTAAGTTTATCGTCTTCTTCCATCTTTATTTCTGCCAATTTCTTCGTTTCTGACAACCATTGTTGCGCAGCTCAAGTTGAGTTTATGAAGGCCGAGAAGGCGGATGCCTCCACTCGGGCAATTGCTCAAGATGCTCAGTTGGCAGCTGCTCGGCAGGAACTTGAGTCTTCCCGCATGCTATCAGCCGACCTCGAAGGAAAACTTGCGGGCGCTCAGGATGCTCTGAAGAAGCTGGAGGAGGCTGGCACCAAGGCGGACTCTGACCTTGTCGACTTCCTTCGCCCTATGGCCGAACGTTTTGCGGGTAAGCTTGCATTTGATCCCTTATTGTCATCTAATTGCCTGGTAGATCCTTGGATTTCAATATTTTTCTCTACGGGTCTTCTGGGCGTCCCGTTGGAGCTGCCTGGGGTCCAACGGGTGGATGCTTTGACCGATTCTTGTGCTCAGCTCAAGAAGCACGCTGATGGGGTTTGCACCCTGATCGGCGATGCTATTCGAGTGCTGACGCAGCTCCACGATCGTCTTCTGGTCGACGCTGTGTCCCCGCCTGTGCTGGGTGATGTTTTGAAGATTTTCTTGGAGAGCAATCTCCTTGACACCTACGCGGTTGCTCAGTCGGAGTCTGGGGCAAAGACCGCCATCCAGTTCGTGCTGGCGCATTGAGTCACCGGTTTGGAGGAGGCGTACTCGGACCTTCCCGTCGATCCTTCTTTGGGAAAAAAGGTAGCGCTTCGTCGTTTTGGCGATCTAGCTGGAGTCCTCGCCCGGAAATTATCCGAGTTAATCGCTCGTGTTAGTCGTAGGGGGAGCGCTGCCGCGAGTGGCAGCACAACTACAGCTCCTTAGTATATTTTCTTTGTATTTCTCTCTTTCGATTGTAATGAACCTTGGGATTTATTCCCGTATTTTCATCGCTTAATCGAAATGTCCTTCTGAGATGCTTCCTGTGACTGATTTGTTGTGTGTTTCCTCCCGATGGGAGTAGCCCCCGAGCACCTGTCGAATAGGTGGTTGTTATATCTCGAATGGGGCATCTTATTCCTTCAATTTCCTTGTATTCTTCCAGGTATCCGGGGTTGCTGCGGAGTCTTCAGGTGGACTTGCTACCCCAGCGAATCCTCTTGTTGCCGCTGTTGGAACCTTTGCAGGCCTCCGTGATCGTGTTGCGGATGGTGAACGCAAGCTAAAAGCATTGCGTGGGGTAGCAGATGTAGCCAAGTCCAAACAGAAACTGGCGGTTGAACGCGAGCAGTTTATGATGGATGAATTGGCGTCTGTTGCCAGGGATTTGCTCTGTAAGTAGTTTAGCCCCCTAGTCTTCTTTGTCTTGTATCTCTTCGTTGATCATATACCTTTGTTCTTCATTTGTCCAGCCGGATGAGGAGTGAGAAGTAGTGGGTGGAGAACCACATCCTTCAGGAAGCTGGCAGCTCAAAGCCCCATGCGGGTAACTTTTGGTCTGATCGTAGTCGAGGTTTTGTGCTTGCTACCTTGAAGTTCTGAGTCATCCAGGCGAAGATACTCGTGAGTTCCTTTCACGAGGTTTTGATTGCAATGAACGCTGCTTTCTGGACTTAAGAGGGTTCCTCTGTCGAGAGGGTATGGTAGTTGCTGGTGTTGAAGCGGACGGACTCGCCACTTTTCTCCAGATAAGGGCTCGAGTCGACGGCTCCTGACTCAGATCCCGATTCTTCAAGGAAGTGGAGGATTCCGTCCTTGTTGGTGTAGAACTTCAAGCTCCCGAACGTCAAGGTGACGCTCTTCTCCAGATTGCTGAATACCGAGCGTGATTCCGGCGAGTGAGGGGTGACCACGACAGATCCGATCTGAATAGGGTTGGCCGGAGTCGAAGTCGAAGGTTTCCAACGCGAGTTGGATGATGAAGTCGAAGATGCCGGAGATCCAGCGCCCGCCGTTCCCACAGACGGCGCCAATTGGCGAATATGTGACTCAACAAGTCAGTCGGGTCTTTGCGCCCTGATCGGGGACGCTCAACGCTAATATGGTTGGTGGCCGTTATGAACTGCGTATATAAAGGTGGTGGGGCCGGGACACGCAGTACGAGGTTCACCGCGCCGCTAGACTCCCCGCTCACGCTCCTTCCGATCTAGGGTTCTCACGCAGTGCTGACGGGAAGCTCCACCATGTCCACCTCCACTCCGTGTTCCTCCAAGGGATCTGAAGGTGGTGCTCCCTCCTCTCTCTTGGTTCTCCCTCTCTCCCTCACGGTCATTCTTTCTAATGTTACAAGTCACAGAGGCATAGGACATTGTTAATACCGATGAATGTCTAGACCTTGTGATCTTGGCACACAAACATTGGTATCACGGTTGTTGCTAGGTATCTAGATTGCATCTCGGTGAAAGAAAAGAAAGAAAATCCCCACCGCAAAAGCAAAACCCTAACCCGAACAGAGTTTAGAGAGGAAAGGGAAAAGCATACCTCCCCTGGCATTGGGCACTGCCGCTACGGCGGTGTCGTTCCTCTCGTCTCGGACGTGCATCGGCAAGCCGAGGCGTCCGGGAAGATGAACAACCGGTGTAGGGGGAAGAAAGACATCGTAACCTCACCGTTTCGACGGCTCCGTGCTCACGGCGAGTGAACGCACGGTCGGCGAAAGGGGAGGCCACGACGCCACCACCGCAAAGTCGCGTCAGCCTGCAGAGAGGAGCAGTGTCGAATATGTGACTCAACAAATCCCTCGGGTGAACCCATAGGGTTTCGAATAGGAGAACCCATGAGCGCTGGTGACGATCGTCGGCTAGACAGGGGGCACGATTTACCCAGGTTCGGGGCCCTCGTAGAGGTAAAACCCTTACTCCTGCCTTTGTCGATCTGTATTATCGTATAGATCGGTTACAATGGTGGTTGCTCAAGTCGAGAGTACGATCTCGAGCTCAAGGCTTTGGTGGTGCAGTATTGCTTGGTCCTCTTCTGGTGGTTCTCCTGGCCTTATATAGATGGCCAGGTCTCAAACCCTACCCAGAGAGGACTTGAACTCTAACCCTATGTCGGTTACAAGTTTCCTATCTTAGCCCGCAAGGCATTGCGGGTGGGCTTCAAGTGAGCCTTCCAGAATACTCCAAGGGCTTCCCTTCTTGGGCCTTAACCTTGGGCCTAAGACGGGGTGTCCTTACTCGCAGGGTCCAAGGTCCATCCCTTCGTCAAGCAGAGAAGAACCCGTACGGCTCTCTGTCTCTGTCGCGGCATGGTCGAGGAAAGAAAAAGTAAAAGATAGAAGAGGAGCGGAGCAACGGCGCCTATCGCCGTCTCCGGCGGCGCTCGCTCGACACGGTGGCGGCCGGCGCGTTGTTTTCCCGGCACGGCTTTTCCACTGCAGTGCGGTATAAGAAGAGGCGCATGTGGGGGAGAAAAAATGAGCTAAGGTTACGCAGGGTCGACTGCCGCTCGTTTTGTTCCAGCGAAGTGAGAGGTTGGCCCTCCGATCGCATCATGCGGCCAGGAGACGAACCCTAGCTGCGCGCAGGGCTGTGGGCCGAAAGAAAGTGTGTGGACCCGGCACGTGAGCCTTTTCCCCAACGCCTCGGGTAGATAGCCGCTATCGGGGCTGGAGAGGCCGGGGCCCTGGGCTGGGCCTTAGCAGCAGTTACTGACAGCGCGAGCGACAAAGAGAGTAGACAGGGGAGCAGGTCGTGGGCCCTTTCACCTGGGCTAAAGCGTTGGACGCTAGATAGCTAAGTGATGCGCGAGCGCTAAGCAACAGAGCAAGCCCTGGTCTGGGCCGCAGAGAAGGTTGGCCATGCCGTGTTTTTTTATAGTTTTTCCAGTTCTATTTTCTGTTTACTATTTCTAGAAGCAAAATTAATGGTTTGTTGTCCAATTTTGGACAAATTTGATATAGTAATTTTCCCAATTCAATTTTTCCAACGAATTTTTTTTAAGAAATATAAAAGTAAAAGAAATACTCGTATAAAGTATAAAGTGCATGAATTTTTTATTCATATTTTCCGCTGCAAAATTAATAAAAGTGCTCTATTTAAAGAAAATAGATTAAAAGTGAGAATTAAATTTTAAAGAGCATGTTAAAGTAATAATTATGATTTTTTTATTATATGGCCAGCGTTGTTAATAGCATGATCATAATTTATTGTTATTGTTCCATATAGGCATTTATTGTTATTTTCTGCCCAGGAGAAGTTTGTTTGCTTTCAAACTCCGATTCAAACAGGAGGAGTACCTGTATCTCACATGGGCTTTATAATTATAGGAATTGGTTCCATAACCAACATTGGACTCAATGGAGCTATTTTACAAATATTATCCCATAGATTTATTGGAGTTTCTCTACCGAACTGAGCTATAGCCCTTATCAGAGATGTCTTAACATCTTTTTTAGTTTAGATTAATTCTTATGCTGGACCTGCAACCCGAGCCTGAGACACCACTGTGCGACATGGTGATATAGTTTTAATTGGATAGACTGTTGTGTGTTCTAATTTTGACGAACGTTGGATTATTACATAAAATTGTTGTTATCATGCCCATATCTTGGGTTTATACTAAACATTATTACCTTTTGTTGCTATATATCTTCTAATTGAAAGTGAATTATTTCTTTCTACCATATTAGCTAGTAAGGTTGTGTCATTTTCTATTATTTGTTCAAAAATAGCTATCTAACTATGTCGCTAAATATTAAGATAAATTTTGGTTTATTATGCATTTGAATACTTTTTACTTAGCCCTAGTTTTGTTTCATGAACATAACATTAGCTTATCTATTTTAATACAACTCATGCATATGAGAAATAACTGTTCCTAGATACTGCTAAGAACCATATGATCTAAACACGAGATATAGATTTGAAAATCTAGACACTAACACTATGTATGTCTGCTAAGAAATAACTATTTCCATGTCACCTACAAGGACCATACGATCTTAACTTGGGAGGCCCGCAAGGACAAAATAAGTTGTAAAGATCTTTAGAAGACTATGGATGCTCAAACATAATTAACTATTTATTATTTGTGTGTCCAGAATTGCTCCCCTAACTTTTAAATTTACTGGTTGATGTAATGTAAAAGCTTCTAACAATTTGCATTTTCCTGAATATCTACAATAAAATAACACCAAATGGTATTCTTCCACAAATATTGTTTTCTCCTTAAATATATTAATGTGTATTTATAAGTGGTTGGGTCTATTGATATATTTAAATAACGTGTAAATGATTTAGATCTTAAATTCTTCAATAAATAGCTTGAAGTTTCTAGATTAACCTCAACAAGTGGGCTGTCTTCGGAATAATGCTCCCACACTTTCTTGATTGTCTCTTCTTTCTTAGTCCAATGCGATATTTACATTAGGTTTAAGTATATTTTTATGATTAGCTACATATTTCCAAGACTATTAACATCTGAATCAGGGATATGACCATCTTGTAGTCCCTACAGTGGAAGAGTAATTTTCTTTGGCGAAAAAGATTACAAAGAAGAAGATATTTTGTCGAAAGTTGAAATATGTAGTGAGCTATATTCTAGGCCATTTCATATGGTTGATTGTAGGCTTGTTTAGTTGGTTGATCCTAAAATAGAAGTTATTGCTATTTTACTAATTTGATATGTGAAATTTGAGCGTAATAAAGGAACCAAGAAAGTTGCAAATATTTTTTTTTCTACAAAGAGTAATACATAAAATAAAGAAGACATCAAGTACATGCAGCCTTTGCAACAACGTAGTATCACGAGCTATTCAAGATATCACTGATGCAACACACAAATAAACTATAAAACATAAAAGGAAATATAGATCCAAGGTCACAGAGAAACCAACAATGACATTAACCCCTACTCTAACAAAAAGGGCCATGAGAATGATCCCCAAAAGCAATGGAAGGTAACAACACAGAAATGCCATTGTGGCCAGATAGTCAAAAACTAGATCATGAGTTTTCACCCTTGAGAGTAGAACGAACAAATTTCATGCAATGATTTCAGCAAGGTAACAATGTTGAAACACCGGCATACCCATGTATGATCAGCGAAGATTGGACCAAGGGTTTTCACCCCAAAGCTCCAATATTGATACTGAAGTAGCTCCACCAAAACTCAACCATGTCCGCTTCACTACCACTTCGTTCCTTGTAGCCTTGATACTGTGAAACATGGACTTAAGCTACTCGCATTCTCCATTTCCTATACCACTCGACAACGAATATGCGTAAGACTTGTGCACGAGAACAATGAAATATGACATCTACGAACGTCTTCAACATGGATGTTGGGCCTTCTAACCAATGCTCTCACACACAGTTCTGACATGATCAACCCATGGGAACAAAAAATTGTGCTAGTCTGAGCTTGTTGATGGACGACAACAATAATGACATGCACCACCGAAACCTAGGTTTAGTGCCCCTCTAGTAGACCCATGTTATCCTCGTCATAGGTAGACGATGGACCTAGAAAAAAGGCATCTCCTTCAAATATCCCTTTCATTGCAACTGTACATCAACCCCAAACCGCTGGTTGGACCGACAAGAAGCCACAATATCATGCCTCGGATCAAGGCCTAGTCGTACTGCGAGCCCTCGCCATGTATTGTGTTTCCACCTTCGATCTTCTTGTTGTCACCAACAAGTATTCGAAGCGCTGTCCTTGCAGCCGTCGTCCTGTAGATTCCGCCCAGATGCACCTTTTGTAATGAATTCGTTGGGATTAGGAGTGGACACTCGTTGAGAAGAATCATGCTGCTCCATGGGCGGCCTCTAAAACTCTTACTCCCTCCGTCCCAAATTAGTTGTCACAGATTTGTAAAAATATGAATGTATCTAGACTTATTTTAATATGTAGATACATACATATTTGGACAAATCCACGGCACCTAACTTGGGACAGAGCAAGTACATTATTTCTCATCATGGGAGAGATCTACTCCAGCGCACACAACACTCCACCTATTATCATCTTTGATGTTGGCACACATTGCACTGGCATCCCAAGGAGGTGCACTCGGCAGTCCAAGTGCACTCAGGGCACCCATAGAGAGCCTGGCGACAGACGTGCAGGCAACTGGGACGATCACACGGTACAGGCGTCGGCTCAATTGCTCCTGCGCATATCTCAGCGCCCAACAACCGCGACTCCTCCACCATAGTCTCTGCAAATGAATTGCCGTGAATTAACTAAACGAGTCACGCATCATGGCCATATCTTGTTGGTCGAGCTAATAATGAAACAATGCATCGTAGGATCAAAATACCTGATGCTAGCACGAGTAAGGCAATAGTCAACAGCAGTGTCTGCGTAGTCCTCATCTTGGCTAGCTGCGGTGTATGTGGTGTCGGTAGGAGGAGACGAGTGAGCTCACCGTGAGGTTGAATTACGCGTTGGAGGAGGTTGGATGGCGACGAGCTCGTCGTCGACGTGCGCGGCCAGAGGTGAGAAAGACGACCGCGGCGGCGATATGGTGGATCCCGGATCGATTCAGATGGCGACGACTAAAAACACGGAGCGGAGGAGATAACGATAAAGTTTCCGTTTCATGGGGTGGACGGTGGCCGCCGGTATGGGCGACGGCGGCCTGCGGCAGTGCGCTCGGGTGCAGGGGCGAATTTACCAGGCAGGCTTCGACAGGCTCGAGCCTACCCTTCATTTCTATGAAAAGATCAACAAATATGAGTGCCTTATTCATTGCTGATGGCTAGAGGACAAGTTATGTCAGATATGGAAGCAAAATATGACTAAATTGAAGCTGAACACAGTTCTTTGTGAACCTGGCCCTTCCATCCATCCATCCATCCAAGCATAGGTAGGAAGCTCAGACGTGCTTGCCCGTTATAAATTATGGTCTGATCTAATTGTTGATGGTTTGTCTCATCCTTCCAGATCGCAGGTTCAGGTGTGTAATAAAATTGTCTTGGGAGTGGGCGTCGGGCATGCAAATAAAATGGTATTGGAAAATAGGCAAATACCATGCATGGACCTCACAAGCAGAGGCAACATTCAGCATGAATAACATTCCAAAAACTTTGCAGATTCGATGAGTTAATCCATTAGTGAGCCACCTTATTGTCTTCCCTCATTTTCACTATATGATCTCGTAAGAACATCTGGATTTAAATTGCTTTATACTGGTATTTTGAGCCTACCCTTTATTCTCATCCTAAATTCGCCACTGCTCGGGTGCGTGGAGAAAAAGGAAGAGGAGAGATCGACGCGGCTGGGGAAAGGAGATCTAGGGTTCGTTGAGGCGCGGGGTACAACTTACAGAGTATTGGGAGCTGCAGACCGCTCGATTGAGCTCGAGGCGTCGTGGCGATGGCAGAACGAATTTTGCTCGAACTGTAGAAGAACGGGAGAGAAGGATGGAGGCGGTGACGTCACCCGTACCGAAACGGTAACTGGGCCTCCGGAAAAGGAATCGGCCGGAAGCGCCTTCAGGCCGAATTTGCTCGCCCGATCTGTTTCCTTTTCAGTAATTTCTTTTTTACTTTTATCCTTTTCTGGTTTTAAAATTCCTTTTCAAAATATATGAATTGGAGAAGAGAAACGAGGTGCTCCAACTTAAAAGATTATTTTTGAATTCCTTCAAAATATTGATAGCAATAACTGGGCCTCCAATCAATTTGTTTGGTTTGAAAAGGAGTTCAAATGTGAGAGGAAACATGAGGGTTTATATCACCCTTTTAAAGATTATATTCATTAAAAAAAATCAAAATAGAGGTGGCTAGAGACTTGGTTTGAAATATTTGGAAAAAATAAAATACAAGAATCTGAGATATAAAAGAAACAAGAAGACTGTACTTGAACTCTTGACAAGACACAAGGGATATTTTTTATATATAGCTCCCAAATAATGCAAAACCTCACATGAGATATTATGATGATGACAAATGTTGATGATGATTTCATGAGATGCAAAAAATGAAATAACAAAAAAATTGGGTTAAAACCGCACAATGTTACAGCCGAGCTCTGACCTTTGAGTTTGACGAGCTTGAAAAGAACGCCTATGACTTTGTTGTGACAGTTGAATCGGAGCACCCACCGTGAGTGTTTCAAATTAAATTTATGTTTTTGATTTCTTCAATTGAGGTTGCACTATAATCCTTAACTAGTTTTTTTTCTGGTTTGTAGCCCTGGAAAATGAAGAACAAGTAGATGCATGAAAAGTTGAGTTTTTCAAATAAATGTGGGATACAGCTTCAAAGAAATGAAAGATGATTGTAACTTCACCGCCAAAGGCAATATCTTTTGAGTTGAATGTCAAGTTTAGCAATAAAACGTCGGAGATCCTTCTTCCAATGAGTTGTAGTTGGCACACTATAGAAAACACGTATGATTGTGCAAGAGAACCGAATATAGGTTCCCCAATTATAGAAGACGAAAAATCAAATGATGAGATAATATATGAAATTGAGCATGATCATGGAAAGAGGACTCCCAACATAAACTATGATGATAATGACTGAGATGTAATAAGGATATGCATTGCATTGTGGCTATGTCAACACATGCTACTTGATTTTTCAATAAGAGAGAGTGATCACGTCGGGTGTCCGCAAAAGTTCATATTAGCAAGTTTTAGCACCGCGAACGTGAGAAATACAGTATTCACCCGAACGGTAGCTCGTCAAGTGGTCACGTCGACTCCCCGAGCACCCCATCTATTATGTCAATGAATAGGCGCAGAAATCAAACGTACTCCCTCCGTTCCACAATGTAAACCTTTATAGCAAGCTAGTTTAGCTTGCTAGAAAGGATTACATTATGGAACGGAGGTTGTAAAATGATATCACGTCCATCACGAGCCCTATGTTCAAGTCTTCAGACTCACCCAATTTTTAACTAATTAATTAAAGATATAATGTTGCTAGGTTGTGGCTCTTCTAAGACCAGTTGCCTGTCTTTGTCCTCGTATGTGGAAGCTACTGTTGGCTTTGCTGATTTTTTTTACCTGATCGCTGGCTTTACTGCTTGTTCGCTGACAGTTTTGCTATGTGCATGTGCGCAACAGCTGGTCTGGCTACGTGGTTGTAAACATCCCAGTGTTTGGGCAGTTATAAGATCAGGATATAATATGTGCATTTGCATAGCATGCATATGAAAATACGCGAAATTTTGGCAAGAACGATTAGAATATAATCTGTGTATTTGCATAGCATGCATCTGAAAATACGGGAAATTTAGGCGCGAAAGTTTAAACGAAGCAAAATGACCAATCTTACACTTAACATGATGAAATAGGTGTAGATCATTTGTTTGAGAGTACATTTGGAGTGATCTTTATAAGATGTATCTTACAAACCTAATCATTTGATAAGACAAATACCAATTGGTTATGACCAACACTAACTCTCAACAAGTCTAATCTCAAGTCTATAAGGGAGCTGAGATAACTCATTAGGTATCTAGAATTCAAAGAGGGGCGAGTATCCAAATCATATAACTGATAATCATACTTCCACAAATGAGTAATACACAATTGAAGCATCTCATCAATAGAGATGTTATGTCTTCTAAAAACAAGAACCCTTTAAGTTAAATCAATTCACATACACCTCTCATAAATTATCTCACAACTATTAAGTAAGCCTTTATAAGGGAATAACAAAGCTTCAATAGAACACCAATGGTACAAACAAGTACGAACTCAAACCCCACAAGTGGGAAATGACATAATAATTGTTACTAACATATTTATAAAATATGTACATATCTCAATAACCATAAAAGAAGTAGCTAAAAGAAGAAATCAATATTCTTAAACTACTGCTAAATCTTGATCATTACCTAGGATTTTTCCAAACCTCTATGTCTGCATTATGCATGACACATATTACAAAAGGAGAATATAAAGTAAAATCATGACATTTGAGAAACCAACTCACAACTCTTACTAAATCATTAAAACCCCAGTAACCTTCACATGCTCATTGTCTCAATCATCTTATACAAGTGAGCATATGAAATCTCAACACATTAAGGGATCATATGATCAACTTATTATCTTAAATACGTATTCCACAAGTACTCCACATTTCTATTCAAAACACAATGTTCAACAACTAAAGTATCTCTAGATACAAATAATGAATAACAACAAGTTATAACCTCTATTAGAGGAATTGAATTGAAAGATAAGTAAAACCAATCATATATGAAATAAGTACATATCTTATTGGAAATAAAATGATAAGCATATGGAATGAGAACAAAATCTTAAATAAATCTTAATCTAGATCTTTCTACCTTGTCTAGACCATCCTATTACTTTGTCTAGACTATCTTATTTTCTTGTTCTCCAATCTTCTTGAAGTTATTCTGGAAGAGCAGCAAACCACAAGAAAGGAGGAACTACCACAAAAAGATATTCAGAAGGATTCTTCAGATTGTTCTAAAAGTGCTATTCCAATCTATTATAAGAGTATTTGGAAATTCTTATACCTTGATCTGATCTTATTAACTCCTCTTGAAATAGTGTGATACTCCAATGTTAGTGTTATATAGAAGTAGTTTGGTAACAAGTTTCTAGACCTTGTTAACAGATCACTTTTGTATACTCAAACAATTGAGTGTCATACACAGACAAACAGAAGGTTGAATAACCTGGTACATCTCAGCCAATTGTATATGATTAGTAATTTGGAGGCAAGCCTAGCTAACTTGTCAACAAATTCTTCTTATATGCTTAAGGCTAATTGATTTCATAAAATCCACTTACATTCCTTTATAATCATCTAAGAGAAACCTTTGCTTGGAGTAATTGGTTGTCTTCACCACAAGGGTGAGAGAGTTGAAGATGGAATCCAAGAGATGATCTTACTTGCAAAGGGCCAAGGCAATATCTGAAGACAAGTGTCAACTAGACACAAGTACATCAGGCAATAGAAGTCCACAAGAAGCAACACTGCCTCACTAATGGAGCATAAGAAATTATCCAGTGAATCATTAGGTAATATTCGAGAACCTATAACATCTGTCAAGCTCATCAGAGGTGAGGAACTCATAATAATATGTTTGATGGAATCAAGTATCAAGTAAGAAATTAAACAAGCCAGTACAATCAAATGTCTTGTGCTATGTTGAGGTAGATGGAAACAAGCTTAACTACCTTGTTTTCTAGATCCTTCTCATCCATAAGACAAATGCATAATAACAAGAATTCATCCATACACCAACATGTAAATGGTTACATGTTTCTAAAACAAACATTGGATAATATCCCTACTTGTAAAACAAGGTTGGAAAACAAACATATAGTCTCTTGATATTGGGAATCAATGGGAGCCTAAGCCACCCATGTTTTCCACTTTATCAAGTACTAAAAACAGCAAACATGGATTACACACACCTAAGTAAAATGTCAACCAAAATTGCTTAGGGTCTCAATTATGAAAATTACATAGTATCATAAAAGAAAACAAGTCCATTTTCTAAATAAAGTATTTGGTAGGACTTGGAATAATATTCCATAGTTGGTGATTTTGACTATAATACATAAAAGCACTACTAAGAAGTTTTACCAATTATTTCCTAAAAGATTTGTATCTAATATTGTCCAATGAAAAACACACCCTTATTGGTATAACATGATTGTTGTGTTATATTCATGTGATAGCATGTATGAAAGAATTTAAAATCCATTTGAAATTTAAATTGAGAGAAAATAACCAAAATCACTTAAAGTGATCACCCAAGGTTAAAATTTAAATCTTCTTCAATTTCACCAAAACAAAACATGGTGAGGTGTAAAATTTGATAAGGAATTCAAATATGAATTTTAATATTTTTTATGTTCACAAAACAGCCCTGAAAACAATGTTTTTCTCTCAGATTTTTTAACAGAAGGACCTATCAGTAAATTATAAAACCAGTCAGGGGGTTATGGGAAAAAACTTCCTTTTGTTTTTCTCCAGGCCGGCACCGTGCGTGTCACCGCCACCGACGCCTCAACGCCACCTCCTGCTTGCCATTTCGCGCACGGATAGCCTCCCGGAGGGAGTGTCGTGCCTCCTCTCCTCGCTCACGCTCACTCTCTTTCTCCCGTGCACTGTCTATCTCTCTCTGCGCTGGACCAAACCCAAACTCTAACCCTAGCTACTGTCGCCGTTGACGCCGGTCACGTCAGGAACAATTGATGCCAGTGGGAGATGCGCCAGGACCTCCTCTTCCTCCTCGAGAAGCCACGGAAGACGGGAGGATCGGAAGACGACGAATATCCACGTTCCCTTCTTCTTTGTTTCCGGTCGCGATGGAGTCTCTCCGGCGAATTCGACCTCGTTGTGCTTCTCCAACCACTCCATCGCGCTTCTGGTGAGCCGGGGAACCTCTAGATGCTTTCCATTGAGCATATGATCAATTAAATCGTCACCATCGCAGAGCGCCGCCGTTTGTCACCACGCTGGTGTGGTCACCGGATTAATTCTGGTGACCATTTGGTCACACCACCACCACCACCCACGCACTCGCCGTGAACTCCTAGAGCTTCTGGAGCAAGCGAGAGGGATCAATTCGGACTAGATATCTCGATTGCAATCGAATAGAGGAGATCTTCTCCTCCGTGATGCGACTATGACGTCATATTACTTTTATTTTTATTTTTGAATTAGAACCGAATATAACAGGTGGGACCCACGTGTCAATTTAAAATAACACATTATGAAATAAACTTAATCATTCAATATATCTTTAATTAATTATCAGAAAAATACAAATAAAATATGCAAATGGTTAGAAAAATATAATCTAAGTATATATCAACTTTTCAAAAATGTTTGATAAAGTTTAAATTTGAACACTTTTGTAATTTAAATTAATCCATTTAAAAATTAAAAAAATAATAAATAATTCAGTAAATCGAAAAATATAAGTTATATACCAAATTTCTCAAAATTAAAAATGCAAATCATCTATGACGTTTTAAAATTCATTTTACCAAGTTTTCATGTGTGCAATATTTTCCCTAGTCATTTAATTCATTTAAAATTAATAAATTAATAACTTATTCAAATCTTTTCAGAAAACTTCAAATGTTATATCAAATTAAAGAGAAAAGCATTTCCGATTCAAATATGTAAAACATAAAACATTTTTCTTAACTTATAAACTTTTTTCTAAAAGTATAATGAAATTCTATCATGTTCCGTTATAACCAGAAATAACTACCACAATATTATTTTCCTTGCTAATAATCTCTAATGTTTTGACACCTACTAAACCTATCATCACTAGTAATTAGCAAGTTATGTCATGATAGAGTTAGTTGTATTAGTTCCTCATTTTCAATTAAAATCTTTGTCATTAGCTCTACACTTTTAAACGTAAAATCGAATGTGTTCGTTATGTTTTAAAAGTTGTTTTCAAATTGACATTGTCTTCTTGCCTAACCAAGTAATAAAAACTTCTACCTAAACATGCTAACAATTGTTTGTTAAATAAAAGTGAAACACATATAAGACTAAAATAAGTAACAACATCATCATCCCAAGTAATGAAACATCCCTAAGTCATCTACAACCAATGTGATCTTAGTATCATATCGATCATAGCTTACACTTGTAAGCTGGGGTATTTTCCAGGGTATTTCACAATGCATCTTATTAAAATGCATTACATCATTTTGCCAGTGTTTCAGTAGTCCTTACTTGGACTACTTTGCTATCTTTCTGATCTCGGGATTTTCTACGCGACCCTCAAACCCGAAGACATGGATTATTGTTATTATCTCTATCTCGGGCAAGTTCATCACTTGCTCATATGATTTGCAGTATTTCATAACGAACTATTTGCAAAAACCCTATCGTATTACCACATATTCTCAAAAGAATGCATGATCCTATTTTTATAATAATATGACTAATTGAATGACTACCCGAGTGGTAATGTTCTGTTTGGTGGGCGGATAGGGCCATGGTAAGATGAATAGGTCAAAGGAAGGTTCCATCTGCATGGGAAAGTATTACCTAGGACTTAACCACAAATGCCGTCAGAACTCGGTGTGCCGTAAATACCGTGTTAACCATGGGTCTTGTATGAGGCAAGTAAGCCAGCTGTGATCTTTTCTCGTTCGCATGTCAACGGACTGCCTACGCTATAGGTCTTGCAGGACTACATGCACATGGGTGGGATCCCTTACTTCCCATGGACTCTGGGGTCTATGATGGTCTGCCCGGGGCGCCTAAATATCCATCGTGAGGGGTGGAATCAGGGGTTTAACCTGCGTGGCAGAAATGGGTGGGCATGCGTTGCGCAGAGAAGCATGGTTTGACTTGGATCAACAACCGGGGCCCACACCTATTTGGGTGTGGACAGGATCTCGAGCCTAGTTGTGTAACATGATCTTGATCGCCTATAGATGAAGTAACGCACCTCTGCAGAGTGTAAAAGGATGTGGCATGTTACCCCCTGTTCCGGGAAGGAGCTGCGGATGCTACAGGAAAGGCAACTCCATGAAGTTCTAGTCCTGTGATGGTCCGGCGGGCATAGTTTTCAATATTAAAAGAAACCTCTTGAATAAAGATTGCAAAAACCTTGCATTAACTTATGACTCTTTCGGGCCTAAAGCTGTAGTTAGTGCATCAAACTATCTACTGTATATCATGAACTTGTTGAGTAACGCTCGTTACTCATTCGTTCCCGTGTGACCCCCTGCTTAGAGTCGTCATCGTGAAGCCACCACTATCTAAGGAAGCTAGGTGGAGTCATATATTCCTTAGCAAGTGAAGCATCGTCATCAACAACGCTGGTGGAGGAGAAGCTATCAAGTTGTAGGTGGAGCCCGTTTTTGGACTTAGTTCTTTATAATCCATAGATTAGGGCTGACATCAGGCGTAGTGGATTAGGTTCTGAGCTAGACTTATTCTCCAGCTTGGAGCTTCAAATTGATTCTTCTGATGTTTCATTTGCATGAGATCTTGTTTGATTCATCAAAGAGATTCTCGAGATTTCGGAATGAACAATGTTTGTATCCTATATCTTTGCTTGGACCTGCTATGTTTCTGTTGTACCACTCTGAGGGATGTAATATTCACAGATAAGTCCTTCTGTGAGTATTATGTCAACGACTTGTGCACTACACATACATCGGTGAGCTGGGTCACCGCAGCCTGCGGTATGAAGCATGTTTGCAATTGGAGAGCGTCATTTTGTCTCCCGAGCTACATGTAGCCCATTAATTTAAGCTTCCAAAATACGTAATTCAAAGTTTCAAAAAAATCTGAAAAACTGTGTACATATATTTAATGATCTATAGTTCAAACGTGCAAAGTTTCATTTAGAAATACTTTGTATTTTACGCTGCACTAAAAAGATAAAAATTCTCACAGTTTAGAGATGTAGTGTTCACACATCTGGATCTATAATTTTGTCTTTTTTGTGCAACTTATAATACAATATATTTAGGATTGATAATTTGCACATCTATAGTGCATATCATTTTCTATATGTGCATATTTTTCCATAATTTTTGTAACTTCGAAACACAATTTCAAATTTTTCAAAAATAAGGGCTATATGTAGCCCGAGCTACAAATGGCTTTTTCGTTTGCCATTGCATCTATATTACGTGAAGCTGCAGGTGTATTATCTAGTTTCCTCCGCGACCTCGCCTACCGGGGATAGATTTGGATCTTGCCTTTCTGGGTGACGGATTGGAGGTGTTCTTTGGGGGCGACGACTTCTTCTTTCCTCGGTGACATGCACTCCTCCTGGAGCCTGCTACTTCCTGCTGCCTCCGTCAGTTGGACTTGGCCGCCTGGGATGCCCTCCCGTGTTTCGTCCGACCGAGAAGATGGCGCCCTCCTAGAGCCACACCCATCCGCCATCCCATGCTCATGTGTCGTCCTCGGGGCTGAACGCTCGTATCTTCCTATTATTTCCCGTCTGCGGGGATAGGAATCTGTGGCTCATCATGACGAGCACGCCCTCCCGGATCAAGGCATGTAGGCCGGGTTCCGAACTCCACCTCGTCGTTCTATCTCTCCTTCACGTAAGTTTTCTCCGAGACGAGGCCGGCGCAAACTGCCACCATTGACGGCTTCTTCGGATCTATTGTTTAGTTTTAATACAGGGTTGCCACATGCTAACATACTGATCTGATTAGATCGTTGTGGAGGTCGAGGGCTCGACAGTATTTGTTGATGGCATTATATTAGTTGAGTTGTCGAATGTAGCTACTGACCCTTTGGTCTATGATTTTTATATTTAATTCATGGTGCATGGTCTCAGCTGAGGCAAAGTGCTGGATTTGTGGGGTTAACCATATTGTATTTTTGTCATTGAACTTGATATTTCCGATTAGATTTGTGCAAGTTAAGATACATGTAGGACATCAATCTCAAATTTAGAAATATTAGTGTTAAATTTTACGATCAAGCTTTTCATATTTGGATTTGATTTAGAAATGCTCGGCTAAAATTTTGAAGGATATAGGGAATGCTTAAATCTGTTGTCCAAAATACATGAAATGCTGACATGATCATGATTCTCTTACTTAGGCATATGGCTTTTCGTTTACCAAAGGTAAATATTTCTTGGCTCATGAGATAAATATTTTTGTGTTTCTTGCATCATGCATGCATTCCAGAACATGTACTTTATTTTCTGTTTTGGTAGTTGTTAGATGAAGTGTTGGCCTTTGGATAGGTAGTTAAGGGACCAACAGAAAGCAAGCGTTCAGTTCTAAAGCACTGAGCTGTGGTTTCAGAGTTGGTAGTCTTCTACATTTTTATTCGCTTCAAGGACGATAGTATCATAGTAATTTTAATATATGGTGATGCGTTTTTGCATTTTATTTGTGGACACCCATATGCGGATGTAAACATCATGCAACTATTTCACATGCACTACAAGCTATAGTTTTCTCGAATTTAGACAGATCTTAATTCCACCGAATGTCCAAGATCATTTAGTGAACGTGTATCATATTTTTTAATCAATGGATCTTCTATATATAATATTTGACTCCGCTACTCTACTTCTAAGTACTAGAATTGTTATTTGCTTTGTTGACAAAATCATGTTAGTTTTTCTATAGTTTTCTCCACTTGTTATTCTTAATTTAAATTTTGATAATGTAAAGTTTCACGTTACCATTTTACTGGAAGTGTGTCACTTAACATGATATGATATTTCTACTTCGAGGTTTGTGAACAAGAAGGAAATCATCTTGCTTGGTACTTCAGTAAGATTTGGACGCCGTAGAAAACCCTGAGGGTCGAATCCACATGAGCGAAAAAGGTTGTCATATCTTCCAGTCTTCCGGCCCTTGAGGTTCATAATGATTTTTTATTCACATGCTCCTCTAATTTAGGAAGAAGGCTGTCAATTTGACCTTATTATAGCACGCATAGTCGCTACTGATTGCACTTGATGGAATAGTAAGTTTAACTGATCTATACCTTTTCTGGAAAATAGTCGAGAGACAAATACCTCTAATATGTAAACTGGGTGAATGAGCCGCCTCCTCAGCCCATCTGGTGATACCTAGTTTTAGTCATTGGTTCTCTGCGTTCGATGATGTATATTTCCTTGTGGTTCTTGATGATGAAATTAGCATGTAAATTTTCTCTTGAAATGGTATTCTATTGCAGAATGAGCTATCTACTTAATTGTATGTTAGTTTTTTTTTGAACGTACGCTGGGATTCTTCACTAATCAGAAGAAGAGTTGCTGATTTCCTTGAGTAGACTTTACCTGGTTTGGCTCAATAGCATTGTGCTGATATACGATTAATCCGTCTCGCCGCCAAGTGCGGAACGGATGGACCAGCATAGAAGACTTTAAGAGGTACGAGAACACGAGGAGAAACAAATGTGAGACGACAGCAACATCGAGTCACCCAACATGCGATGCCGGGACAATGCATCATCATCATGATGGCACCCTCGCGCCATCCTATAGGTAAAGAATAAACCCAATATCATCCTTTTTTTCAAATGAATTGGAGAACTTCACAACTATGTATATATATGTATTATTGGTAGATTAATTAAGTTGATTAAACTTGATAGTTAACCTACAGATCCAAATAACATTTTTCCGCGGGTTGCCCTGTTGTCTTCCATATTCATATTTCTAAGCAAACCAATTTTCTTATTCCGTTGTAACTAAAAACATACTCTAATTATCCCTTGCAGAACTATGCTCTGCACACCTTCTTCTCACTTGATGGTATGAATGTTTTCTCTATCCCCTGCTATCATCATTTGAGATAAACCTGATTACGTCCAACCAGATAAAAACTACGTAGTTCTATTAAGCCGGAAGTATATCAAAATGCAAAACACATATCTAAAAATTTCTCTACTCGTCCAATAGCAAGTAGCTCAAATTCAAAGCAATCACTTAGCTAGCTTTTTTAATGCATGTGGTTTATTTGGAATGATGATGGTTGTTAAATTTTCTTATTAATGAGGGCGCTCAAGGAAATGTCCGCAGGTATGACAGTGTCACTTCATGCACCCTCAACGTCATCACCAATTCCAACAATATTCTGCTTCTACTCTTCGCCAATGCTCATATTGACATATTATTGGCATGATTTCTTGGTGTTTTACCTCATGAGTCATTCATTAAAAAGTTCATGTACAAAAATAATTATGTGGCTTTGTAGGTATTCAGTTTTATGTGCATGCACCGGGGATTGAGGATGTAACATATCTAAATTGGAGTTGCCGTTGGATGGATGATCGGTGGCTGTTTGTGCTTCATCGGTAATCTTTGGTTTCTTCGTGTTCCTTATTTGTGTAGTAGACCATCTTACACTTATTTTGTGCAGCTACGAACTTCCGTTTCTTTCCGTTATTGAGATTCATCCATGTAATGTTTAGATGTGATATTTAATGTTAATATAAGCAATGCAAACCCACTCATGCCGCATAGTGTGACAATGCCTTGGACGCGGCGAGGCGAAGCTCGCCCGTTCGTCCAGTATTCCATATTTTACATGCTTTGACTCTATGTATGGAGGAAGATGCACTCTAAAACCTAACACAATATGAGCTATTTCCTATTACATAGCTAACTACTAACCTTCCACCACTCAAGTGTGGCACCGATCTGCTGCAAATTGCAACCTACACAACACTATGGCTCAATTACCCACCACAACTGGTTGGCAGGTCGCATGCAACAAGATAGAGTTGATCTTCATCATGTATTTATACTGAACATTTTTACCTTCTGTTTCAATATATATTGTCACTAAATGTGTGTCTCGTCTTAATACAATATTGACCAACCTTTTTAGTATTTGTATGATAAATAATTATGTCAGTATGTTGCTAATTATTATAATGACAACGTGGTTCTTATATATCTATACCTTTATAATCAATAATACTTGTGTTTTTTGGATGTGTGATTAGCTTACTACTTTAACTATTTCTAAGTTAGCCACCTAAGAAAAAACTATTTCCCAGTAAGAGCTAAGAATTATATTACATTATTATGATGTAAACACGAGACTCGGGAAAGTACAGAAGGAGTTGTAAATATCGTATGACTAGTAATGTGAACCAAGAGATAACTATTTCTTAGTCACCACTAATAATTAACACAAAACTCGTGCAAGTACAACAAAAGTTATGAATCAATGTCAACTAAGAAATAACTATTTCTAAGTCCTCTAATCTATAGACCTCTTGTAATTTTTTATGTGGATATATTATAAATCTTCTATTAAAATGACTTTTCCTGAATATCTATACTAAAACATAAAATGATATTCTTCGACAAGTAACTTGCTCTCCTCAAGTATTAAAATTATGTCTATTAACATCTTTAAATACCTTATTGTAGGAATTAGAGTTTAACAGTCTAACAAAATATCTCAATAGAAGTTTGTATCTGAACAAGTGGGTTAAACAACGCTCCCACACTTTTGTCGCTTCTTTCTTAGTCAAATATGGCCTATTGATGCCTCCGCACTAATCGCTAGCAAGTGCGAGAGTGTACCATAGCCTCCTAAATTCATTTTGTTAATTAGTAACCTATGATTAGGAAACAAATGTAATCAATTACTAGAAGAATACCCCGCGCGTTGCAGCGTGAATCTTTTCTAAAATTGTATTGTGTGAATAAAAGGTATAAGACATATTACATATATAATTGGCTATACGGATATGGTCACACTAATCGAGGAGCTAAATTCGGCGCATCCGTGTGAAACATATTATTTTTAAGTATTGTAATAGGTAAAAGAAATGGATACTTGGCCGTTGGGGCACACGTCCCGTTTGGTAAGAGCCCTTAATTATCTTTTCTTACACACATGAGACCGGTATAGTAATCTGATTTCTTTATTACTCACAATAATCAGACCGATATAGTATTATAATGGGTGGAGAAATACACCAAATTTACACACAAAAAGCTAGGACTGAAACTAAACAAATGGGTCTCGGATATGGGTTTACCTAGATAGTATTCACCGCCGGTGTCTGTCCTTGTCACAGCAAGAACATGGCATCGTTGTGGAAGAATCCTCTATGTAGCAGGGCTCTCCTCTGGGGCAAGCTGACCAGGCCAGCCTTAGCACGGCGGTCGCTCTGGTCAATGGAGATGGTAGTGTATTGCGGACCACCGAACCATGCTATGAAGAAAATGAAGATGACAAATCGAGTGGCATGCTGAGAAAAAATGGCCGCACATGCTAGGGAGAGGAAGGGTTGGAATTGCCTACCTGTCCTTTTACTGCAATTCCCTATTGTTGGTTGGTAATAAAAAAAGCAAATGATTGTGAAGGAGGGGAAGAGATGGAGGAGCACCATGGTGGAAGCGGAAGAGTAATTCCTGCATATGAACCGGTCGGTACGACTTAATTCATGGGACTGAATAGAAACTGAGTGTACATAGAACGCACGGTGAGGTTATTGTGCATGCAGAAAAATATAAGAGTTTAACATGTGATCAGACGGTCCAGAATCAAAAAGATGATTGAATCGGATGGCTATGAATATGAGGTGATGTGGATAGGCTGCATGTTAAGATAGACTACCAAGCAGTACGGTTTGTTTCATTTATCACTGGGAAGAACTAAGATAGGCTGCATGTACTGAACGAAACAAATCGGAGTATCATTTATCACTGGGAAGAACTAATATGCTGGCTATAGTGGAGGTGTTGCCAGTGTTTGGCACTAAGTATTGCACAGGAGCAGTTAAACTGACTCCTGTACCGTGCGCAAGTTTATGGTCGGGCTCTTTATGTTTGCCCTGAGCCCAAGATACAAAGTATTTTTCTTTTTGATGAAACTTCGGGTGTATGTACATAATGTGTAGTATTTGTATATACCAAATTTAGATTTCTGTTAGACATAGAAGTATGGTTTTCAATATTTTTTCAAACACCAAGCTCCAGTCAGCTCGGGGGCCACTAGCACTTTCCGCTATTGATCATATCTATCCACTATGTGATCATTTAAGTTGTCTATCTTAACATGCAGCCTATCCACATCACCTCATATTCATAGCCATCCGATTCAATCATCTTTTTGATTCTGGACCGTCTGATCACATGTTAAACTCTTATATTTAAGTACAACAAAGCACATGACCAAGAAAGGAGAAGAATATCTTGAGAAGAAACAAAGAGGAAACTACCAAGCAGTACGATTTGTTTCGTTCAGTACATAACTGTTCAGGTGCTACTAGTTCCTAACCGCTCGCTCTGAAGATATGCCGTGTGGTTTCCCAATCATGTGTAGTACAGGC
This sequence comes from Alopecurus myosuroides, assembly GCA_028641055.1. Classification (NCBI taxonomy): domain Eukaryota; kingdom Viridiplantae; phylum Streptophyta; class Magnoliopsida; order Poales; family Poaceae; genus Alopecurus; species Alopecurus myosuroides. Next base: position 123,296,578 of record CM054058.1, read on the forward strand.
GTACAACGCTGATAGTATCTTTATGCAAATTAGATGATCTAACAGATCTCCTTTTCAAAGGAGAGAAACGGAAGGATTAGATGGGTGCTGTGGCGAATTAGTACACTTTCGTTGCAGAGCTCTAGCGGTACGCTCCATTTGTAGTGTTTTTTTAACATGCTTCATGTGTTGTCTTCGCAGGTCCGCAGAATGTAGCATGGTGCTCCGAGCAGGCCTCGAAATAGTTAAATGGACGAAGTTTTGTAGATAGAGAACACTATGAGCGCTGGTATGAAGTAGAAATATACTGGAGCATGGAGCAGAGGGTTCATTGCGTATGCCTTCACAAGAGCCCTGCAATGCTGCAGAATGTAAGGGTGTCAGCAGTATGTTCGGACTAGCAAAACTGCAGCACATAAATTTGCTTTGATTTACAGGTATTACCTTCCAATGCTTCCACAGAAGCACCAGGCAAAGAACAATGAGAATTTTTCTTATCCACCGGCCACTCCATAAACTATCACGTTCTACTTGTCTCCTGCTCTTTTGGTAGTGTTCGTCTTTCTTCTTTCCTGATTGAGAAAGATAATGCTCTCGGAATACGGTTCTCTCAGCAGCCATTGCAGCTAAAATCACAATGGTCGGTAGTACCACAAAGCAAATGTGAGGTAGAACAATGACCATGACGTCTGGAGTGCCAACATGGAAAGCTCTGTTGGACCTTTTAAGAGTCCAGCCTCTGTATGTCATGTATGCGAGTGCGCTGTCCTCAGTTATAGGGTGACCAAACAACCAAGGGAAGACCAACAAATAGATTATATAAACCAATAGCAAAGACCACACAAGAATCATCCTGGACAGCTCAAAAAAAATCCAAATAAAACCACCAAGCAGATACTTAAACAATGTCCACTGACCACCATTGGCTCGTAGATATGGGTATGCAGATTGATCTTTAAATAACACAACTGAAGCTCGAGGTACGAGAAGCAATACAGAAATCAGGGCAAGAGCACACCGCAGGCCGAGATGATATACTGAAGCCCACTGAATGCCCATCACAAAAAATTCCTTCCAAGTCCAGCTAACTTTTGCAAACAACCCATTTACAGAGAATGGCCTCAACTGACTGACACTGGTGTCACCTGTTATATCCATCACTTCAATTTGGAGCCAATATCGGTTTGGCGAAGGATCTGCAAATGCCCTCCAGTTCCATGGAACTAAATACATATCTCCTCTAGATTCATTGGCACTCACTTTTTTCATTTCAGTGTCAAATACCAATTCAAGATTTCCTGGTCTTGAGTCATATATCTTTACAGACACAGAGACTATCTCGTGTCGAGAGAATACAAGAGCCCTCACTGTATCAAAAGTTGAAGCTCCCATGATGTGGCATTTGAAATCACGAGGAGCAGTGCGTCTCTGCATGAATCTCGAGTCTAGAGGAAAGGTAGGTAATATAATTATACTCTTTGAGCCTAACCTGAAATCTATGTCAGTAAACGAGACATAACCATCATCAATTGCTAATATCCTCATAGTTCTGCTCCTTCTCCAATCGCCCATCTCCCACTCCCAGAACTCCTCAATTTGTGCTGCTTCTTCCGAACAGTTCTCCTTAGGACTCTGGATTGTGTATCCTTGGTGCATGTTCAATTGGTAGTAGTGTTCATATAATGAAGGTTCTTGAGTTGTCCGATGATAGTAGCGCTTCAAATTCTTGCCAAACCTCGAGTGAAGATGTCCACACATGTATGCTGCTAACGAGTGCTTTAGAAATACATCCTTGATACTTTTTCCTGATTCGGTTAATGCTGAAAAAGACAGCGGGAAGTGCCCAAATGTAATTTTAGTCACTGGAACCGGCTCAAATTGAATGTCCCACTGCGACAGTGACTCATCTAATTGTATAAGCTGTTGGTCAGTCGGATGCCCAAACAAATTGGTCGGGCCTCTGAGACCACTCTCCATGGCGCTATCAAAGCCAACAAACAAGTGCTTCCGACCACTATTCTGCATATCCATCCACAGGTCTACCATATGTTATGTCAAGGTGTATTCAGCAAATGATTGCAATCAGATCTAATATTTGACAGTAAATTGAACAACATGCAAAAGAAATAAGAGGAAATATAGTGTTTACTCTCTAGATGACAAGCTATAGATATGTAAGCACTGACCTCCAAGGTGACGCTTTGCACACGGCCGTATCGTCCTGCTTGAGTATTGCTGCTATACTTATCATAAAAGTCATAGTCGTCATCAGATGTGGGTACACCAAAACTATCATGGTTTCCTCTCAGATCATAGAAAACTCTTCTTGGAAGTCTGCTTCTTTCAATGACATCCTTCATTGTACTTCTATATTCTATCCACTCAGCCTCGTTTTGCTTCATTGTTAGCAGATCTTTGCTCTTTCCATCTAATAACAAAAGAAAACTAGGATCATATTTGAGAGAAATTATCGTATTTAATCAGGTATATCCTATTCCTTTCAAAATAAATCCATCTAGATCAAACTTGCAAGTTTAACGATGGTTGTTCCTACCCCAGTAACAGATGAACGGGTTGACTGGCACCTTGGGCTGGAATAAGAAATATAAAAGCTCCTGTCTACTGAAAAAAATGTAAGAAACCATTCAAATGTTGCCATTTCGTGTTCATCTGTCAGGTCTTGTAAACAAAGTTCATCAGTAGTCCTTGCCCTAACACTGTGATATTAAGAGAGTCTGTGACAACTTCATATCACTAGTATGTTGGCTCTGTGTTTAATTTGTTGCAACTTGGAACTTTAGGCCTAGTCAGTGGCCTTGGTTAGTGTTGGTGTTGAACAAGCAGGCAGTTTTTGGCCACTTGGCACCAGGGGAGGTTGCAAGTTTTAACAGATTTGATACTGGATACTGTACTTCAATTGTAATACCAGTACTGAATTTGCAACCACATCTGGCTTTCGCATGGACGGAGAAGTACCCAACCCAAAGCAAGTGCGAATTCAGCAATTTCATCTCCCACAGTCCCCACTCCACTGCCAATACTTCATATCATCTTAAAGGGAGCAGGGCCCTGAGCTGTATTCTACTTAAAACTGTGGTTGAAATGCCGAATTCTCGTGGTTGAAATACTGAATTCAGTTCAATACTACTACTAATCGTAGATACACTAGAATGTGTGGCACTCTAAATTATGTTCCTGGGCGTTCTCCAATACGACGCCTCAACGAATCGTCCACCCATTCACCACGTTCGCTTAAACTGTGCTCCTGAGCCCATTTTAACTAGACCACAGACTAAATCACCCATTGACCCCGAAGACGGCGAAGAGGAGGGGATATATGAATACGCACCGGTGAGGTCACCGGTGATGAATACGAGGTCGGGGTTGACCATGGCGAGCGCCGGGCCGACGTATCGGCGGAAGTCGTAGGCACGCTCCGGGTGGTGCACGCTGAAGTGGAGATCCGAGAGCTGGGCCACCCACACGACCCCCTCCGGCGCGCCGGGTAACCCCGCCACCGCCCTTTCGTCACCGATGAAGGGCGGATCATCGGAGGACGCCGCGGCGAGGAGGGGTAACAATAGGAGGAGGGGGAGGAGCCGGTTCCCGTGCAGACCCATGGCGAAGGCGCAGAGGAGACCCCGCGGAGGGGAGCAGAACGAAGAAGAGTTCTTCGTTGTGCTCGCACTTTACGCTTTCATCAAGGTGGAAGACGTTTACGCCAGTCGGAATATGCACTCCAGTAAGCGGTGTCGATAATACGCCTTCGTCACTATTATACGTAAGAACGAAACGCGCGACGTACGCAAACAGAGATTGATCATGCTACGTCTGGGCTAGATCAAACCCTTCACGTGTTCGGCCTAGATCGATCACCTCTGCCTCCTCCCTTTGCGTCTCACGTACGTACACACCCTACCACCGCAGCCGCGCGCCGGTGCATAGGATGGCTGGCCCGGCCGAGGACGTCATCGTGCGCGTCCGTGGCACCGATGATGCCGACGTGGCCCTCGGCTACCCGCTGCTCGACGACGGTGGCAGAAGGATGCCGCCGGCCGCCGTCGGGTACCCGCTGCCGCCGGAGAAGGAAGAGCCACGGCCGCCGACGTTGTCTACAAGACAACCTGCCCGTGGCGAGTGCGACTCCTGCAATATGTTCACCCAGGTACGTATGTAGACCAGATCGGTTAGGTCAATCGATCTTCACTTCACGTATGCATGCGTCGAATTGGCACTCACCACTACTAGAATCATGTAGTATGCCGTGTATCTAAAATACACGGCGAAAGCCCAAAAATACTCGGCACACTCTATGTCGAGTGCTACACTCGGCGTAGAGCACTCGGCGTCTATTTACTCGGCAGAATAGGCTACGCCGAGTGTCAACTCACGGGCTGCTCGGCGAAAACTTCGCCGAGTGTTTTTCCTAAGCACTCGGCGACAAAAAGCTCTGACAGCTCCACGCCTTAGCCCATAACGGAACGGTTCGTGGTATTTTGCCGAGTGTCCCTTGTACAGACACTCGGCGAACGTCTGCCGTCGTGGGGGCCAGTAAGCCGCCACGTGTATACGTTGCCGAGTGCCCCACTCGGCGTAGCGTCGCCCAGAGGGGCTTCCTGGCGCGCCACGTGTACCAACGTTCGCCGAGTGCCTGGTCGATGATGCTCGGCACACCTGTTCGCCGAGTGTCTGCGGTCCACTCGGCCCTCTACTTCGCCGAGTGTTGCACTCGGCGTATAAGAATCCAGAGGGGCTTCCCTGGTCCGCCACGTGTCCTCTATTTGCCGAGTGCTTCCTTGGCACCTCTCGGCAAACATGTGTGCCGAGTGCCAACCGATCACTCGGCGGCTCCTACCTTTGCCGAGTGTCGACACTCGGCGTATAAGAATCCAGAGGAGCTGCCCTGTCCAGCCACGTGTCCTCTATTTGCCGAGTGTCACACTCGGACTGGAGAGGCTAATTGCCGAGTGTAACACTCGGCATATGTGCCATTTGGTCATACGCCGAGTGCAACACTCGGCATACTGACCATTTGGTACTGTTTTTTTGCTCCATTTTGCTCAAATCCCTGCAAATGGAACAATTTTTCATATACAGTGCATTTTGGCTCACTGGGGCACTCACATCACAAAACATAGTACATAACACTTATACAAACTCACATCACATTCATACCATCACAAATATTCATACATATAGCATCACACATAATATCCAAGTTCAAAAGGGTACACAACACATAATATTCAAGTTCATCACAAGTGGCAGCAACTAGGTTTGAATCTAAATCCAAATCTTCAGTTTTGTCCTTAATGCAAACCTACAAGTGAACAAGCATAATGATTAGGTTTGAACAATTTAAGTGAAGAAGCATGAGAAGCAAAAGAAATAAGAAAAATGGTATACTAACCTAGCATCAGTGCGGCGTCTTGGAGGTCGACGTCTCGGCATCTCCGGTGCCCGCTCCTTGCGACATGTGGGATCCCTGCGATGCATTCCCCCCCTATGAACAACCGCATTAGTCGAGAGAAGGTAAATAGTGTTTCATTGAGCAAGTTCAGGCCAACTTACAATGTTGAAGTTGAGTGGAGGGAGCTCAGGTAGAGGAGGAGCAGACGGACCCGCTGGGATAGCTCGCATCCTCTGCAATGACCAAGTGATCGATCCGTGAGTTAACATGCGTAAATCGATGAATAGAATGGAATGGAAATGTGTCTTATGTGTGAAAACCGGTACCTCGAGCATCGCCGCCATGAATGCCTGCTGGGAAGACAACTGGTTCTCCATCATCTGCATCTTCTCTTTTGACTCCGCCGCCTCTCTTTTGCTTTGTTCAAGTTCAGCCTACGGTATGTGAAAATGTCATTAAATATGCAATGCAAGCATGTATAGAAAGCGAAGATAAGACTGACCAAGGAAATTGTTTGTGTTCATACCTGAAGTGTGGCGACGGCAGTCACTCCTGGTCGTGGGCGGCGCTCAATAGACGGCGATGAGCTCGTCTGGCCGGCACGGATGTGCGAGAGCGATGGAGTACCTGATGTGTCGAAGGCACCATCGGCAAAGGCAAACCGGCCGTTCTTCCGACCCTCTCCCGCCAACAGAGCGACCCTAGGGTCATAGGGGGTCGTCAGTGGGTCGGCGTCGGGGCCGTGCACCTCCTTCAACTTCTCGGTGTACTTGTCCCACTTCTCGCCGGTTTGGGGGTTGATCCATTGCTTCTCAACAGGTACATCCGGCTTCAGGACCTTGGGCCTCCGGGTCTCACAGAATGCCACCATGCGAGTGATGACCCTGCCCTTCTTTGCTTTCTACAATTCAAAGAAAAATGATCAGCACAAACTCTCATCTTAAGAATGAAGCGGCGTATGGAATTATTAGCAAAACAATTCCTTACCTCTCTCTGGACGCGGCCGGTGAGGGTGTCGTGGGATAATCACGGCAGATGTTACCAGGGGTAACTGATCTTGGGGCAAGTCGACACAGGCGTTCGGGAGAGGGTTTAGCTCAAAGGAAGACATGATACAACTTGATATGACAGCCGGCAATCGAAGTCGCCGGATCTCTATTCTCGATACAGTAACACGATTAGGGTTTACACTGGATACTCGATACCACTCGATATTGTTAAGGTTCTCGAATCTCTGTCTCAATCTATACCCGGGGGTCGGTTTTTATAGCTCCCGTACCCCCTAACTTACTTTACAAGGCACGCCCGGGTCCTACCCAGACACGGCGTGCTAACCCTAACTTTCCTTTACAACACCCACAATCCGGGTCACCAGGCCCACGGGCTTGGGCCTTCACAAACATCTTTATCCCTAGCCGTATCCTACTCACTGTCTCTGGGCCGGGTTATTCCTCGGATCCTGACATACCGGGTTAGCATCCCCCCATCAGTAGTCCCCAGAATAGCCTGGGCTTCACGGATCTCCTTGAAGCGCTTGCTATTCCTGAAAAAATATCAATCACACGGGCACATGGAAACCGAGTTAAGATGCTTTGATATTCTGCTAGGCCTTGCTCCATGGTGGCCATACAATAACCCGGACCTTTCCTCCATATACTTGGGTCCAAATTCCTGAGTCCAAACTACAATAAGAAATGACAAGATCTCATGCTTGATAGTCAGTCCTGTCATTACGGACGAACCCCTTCCTTCCTCTGTCACGATGCCTTGCCCAACACTTAACGCACATCTTGCGAAATCTTCGTGGATAACCATTACCCCGCGGTTCCCGGCTCCTAGCCGTTAAGATAAGCTCTCCCTTGCCTTATAAATAGCGCTTAGAGGGTAACCCTAAGCCCATCACCACGCCACAACTTCTCCTCTCCCCCATTGCTCCTATTCGAGCTGCACCGCTTGTCGCCATCGCATTAAGCCCCAATCTTCTCGGTAAGCCCTTCGCAACCAATTAATTCAGCCCCGCAACTTTTAATCCATCCAAGATCAGATCTAGGTCATCCCGCAAGTTACTTGTCCAATTCCACCAGATTAGATCGATTCAATGCTCGCCAACCCCTTTAATTGCCTGCCTGATAGCCACAAGTGATCCTTCAACCATTACTGATCACCAATTTTACTTAAAAGCCATCCGCGAACCTTTCCATCTAGATCCGTTCCTCCGCTGTTTTCCGCTTATTGCATTAACACCCGGAAAAACCCTCCTTTTCCAGCTATTTCATTTGCGGTATAAATATGGGCAACCATCCGTCATCCCCAAATACCTTTTCCTACGTAAGTGACCAACAATTTCCACAAGTGTGCTCAATACCCGGACAGTTCTCAACTTCGCATCTTCTTGATACCTTATACTCGGATATTTCAACTTTCCCGGGTCTTATTTCATACACCTTTTTCTTTTTGTGTTTCGCAGGCTGACCCCATGGCTCCCAAGCGACAAGGAAAACATCCTGCTCAAGCAAAGACCACCCAAGCCATATCCGCCAATTGGGGGCGCTCCACAACCACTAAGGCCAAGTTGGACGAACTAACCGAGTTAGGCACCCTCCCCTCTCAGAAAGACATCCACTGGAGGGTGCCAGGTAACGAAACTCATCCCACCCCCGCAGAAGACGAGGTAATCTGCTTTGTAGAGCACGTGACCCGAGGATTTCGCCCTCCGGGTCACCCTTTCTTTAGAGAGGTCTTAGATCACTACGGACTCCGGGTGTTCGACATAGGGCCTAACTCTATGTTGAACATCACCCACTTCATAGTTCTATCTGAATCGTATTTGTGCATGCCACCAAACCTGACTCTTTTCACTGAGTTATTCCAATGCAAACCGTGCCGCGAAAGCGGCGACGGGGCGCTTCTCACTTGCGGCGGGGTATCCATCCAACGCCGTAGGAATTCTTTAATGCCAACCCTCAACCTGCAATCCTGTGCCAAACATTGGCAATTATCCTTTTTTTACTGTCGCGATACCTCCCCCGACAGCGAGAAGAAGCTGCCGGGTTACTCAGAGACCCCCCTCAAACCCTCCGAGTCTTTCAGTGCCTTCGCACCAGACTCGGACAGGGAAGCAATCCTTCCTGCACTAGCCAAAATAGCCATTCTCTCGGCCCAAGGCCTCCTAGGGCTCAATTTGATAAAGACATGGGTCGACTTCCGAATCCAACCTAATTCCATCCGCACCAAATTGATGTGCGAGTATTCGGGTCACACTACAGATGCACTTCGCTATTCCTCCAAAAGCTTTGCGACTGGTGACACTATCAAGACCATCAAGAGCCTCTTGGCAGAGAGGCTGGATGTGATAAAGGGCATCTCCGGGTTACCTCCGTTTACTCGGGAAAATCCAGCTCCAACGGTAATACCCGGCACTCATAACTTGTCTCCATATTTCAACTCGATACTGCTTCTAAACATTAACTTTATCTTTTTACCTTAGGCTGATGACCCCTTCTGGAGAGTGGACCCGCTCCCCCCCTCCAGAGACCCGGACGAGGAGGACGAGACGACTGACGACAGCGAAGGTACTCACCCAGGATCTACATACTTTTGCTTGTATTACTTTCCTTTCATCTGTCTTTTTCCCAATGAATACACATCTGGCTCGCAGGGCTGGAGGACGAAGGTGGAAACAACGAGGATGACCCGGAGAGAACCGAGTCTGACCCAGAGGCAACTGCCAGGGCCAAGAGGAAAAGCAGGGGGACAGTATCCAAGGTTCCTTTTTCCTCACTATCTTCCGAATCTTACTCCTTTGACGCCATGCGAAGACTTAACCATCAATTATCAAATTCGCCGTGCTTGAAGGAACCTTTCCCCGCCAAGCGCAGGGTAACTCGGAGCTCCCCGGGTGAAGATCCCCTTAACCCGGGCATCTCCGCCCCTTTAGTCCCTCGTGGCAGTGCTCCTCCATCTCGTTCTTCCAACTCTCCTCAGCGCCACCCTTCTCCTAACCACCCACGTGCCGGGCAATTCCGGGTTCCATTAGTGGTTCCTGCGAATACCTCATCTACTTCAAGTGGCGAGCTCCCATCGGATTACACCGTAAATGCCGGGTAAGTTTTTGCCTTACTATTTCTTTTTGCCTCTAGCGAACTTTCATCCGAGCCACCGTCATCATCAATAACTGCCTTTTTTCATCTTTCTTTCAGTGCTCAGGTCACCGTCAGTGACCCGGAAAACACAGAAACGGCTAACACTCAGGTGGAGAAGCCGACTGACGACGCAGACGCCGCAACTGGAGGTGATGCAGCCACTAACCGGGAACAAGGCCCTCTGAACAATCCACTTTCCCAAGCCGTCGGATCTCCTTCCTTATCGGAACCAGTAGACGAAGAGATAGAAATTCTAGATACGAAGATGAGCCCTCCCAACCCGGACACTCAGACTGTCCGGGTCTCCACTCCAAATGCGAGGAAAACCCCCCTGCCTGATGACCAAGCTGCCGGCTCTTCCCGGACTCATTCCGATGAGTTAACGTTTGCCCAGATGCTGGAAACCCTGCGCACCTTACGAGCTAACGAGGAAAACATCCTGGGAGCCTTAATAACCAAACATGAGGTAAGTTGAACTAAATGTTGCTTGTACCTTTGTCCAGTCCCCAAGTTCCGAGTGAGTTCATTCATGACTTGCTCGGGACTTTTTTATACCATTGACTGATAACCGTGCTCTTCTATCCGACTAACACTTTTTAACATCCATGCAGTCTTTCGTGACTCAATATGAGGAGAAACTTGCAGACGCCACCAAGCTCATTGAAAAAGAAATATCTTTACGCGAAGCGGCCGAGACTGAAGCCAGAAGGAATAGGCAATTAATGAAGAAGTACCGAAGAAGGGCTCACCGAGCCGAAGACGACCTGACAAGCCTTTCTGTCGAAATTTCTGATACCTATCGTTCTTTGCTTGGTATGCTTCCTTCTCCGGGTTTATCCTTTTGACCAACAGCAAAAAATGCTTAGCTGATATATTCATTTTACTCCAGGCCCGGATGAAACCATGCCGGATGAGGATGATATTGCCAAGCTGAAGACCATGAAGAATGTTATCCGGCAACTGTGTGCCGGAACCAGATGGATTTTGGAAGAGTTACGGTGGCCAGGTAGAGGACATGTTGACCTGAAGAGGATGCTGGACGCCTTTTCCACGATTCCTGAGTGGATTTGGCACTGGAAGCGCTCGTCCTGCCGGGTTGGGATGACCCGGGGGCTATCACTCGCCAAGGCTTACTTCCCCAAGCTCGATCTGGCAAAGCTCATGGGCGGTTTCCCCGAATTCAAGCTTGATGGTTCAAAATTCTCGCGGGAGGATTTTCAGGCTGTGCAGAAAGAGGTCCGTTACCCGGCTAGCGTGATCGCTGATGAACTGGACGTCAATACTCTTGTCCCTGCTTATGATGCTGCTGGTGTAGCAATTAAGTCAGATCTTCCCGAACCATATGACATGATGGCTCGGTGGAAGGAGGAAGCTGCTGCGATAAGGGCGGAGGCTGCCAAGAAACAAGCTGAAGCCGGCTCTGCTCCTGCTGCCTCAACATCAGTCGTTCCGCCCCCTGCGGGAGCTGGCGCCTCCGATCCGGGTGTTGCTGCTGCCACCAATGATGGCAAGGGTAAGGCCAAGATGAGCGCCGAGTGATATATGGTTTCCGATGCCTCTTCTTAAAACAGTCATTTTTTAGGCGGTGCGCCTGTGCACCTTTGATATTTTTTCACCAGTATTTTGTAATGCACACTAAGGCCTTGATATACTTCGATGCCTGTTCCAACCTTTGTAAGTTTAAGCTCATCTGTTCTCGATATCTGGTTTTATTTATTGCTCCTTTTGTGAAAACTCAATTTCCGGGTCTCATGGGTATTGACAAGCGGATTTTGCTTCGAAGTCCCCAAGCCCCCAAGACTCGGATATTTGGATTTTTGCAACTATACAAGTAAGCCAGTTCTTTTCAAGATTGCAAGCTACCGGGCCCGGATTGCCGAGCCTAGGACACTTGATCTTGAAAAGGCAACAAAATACTTATTGCTATTTTCACAAAGATCCATGAGTTGTTTCACATCGGATTTGAAGTTATGCTTAATAGTCATTGAGTTTCCAGCTATTCAGCCTTATACTCTGCATAACTTATGGTTTAGATGACCCTTTTGACTGTCTTGTACTGTAAGCCGGCTTTCGCGTGGATACCATGTTGTTACATCAATACGAAGACGTAGCCAGCCAATCCCCGTCGGGTTTCATGACTAACTGCCATCGTAAGCGAACAAATCATGCCACTTTAATGCGAGTCACATCGAGCTTAAGTAAGAGTAGCCAAGAAATTTGGACTTCTTTGTCCGGTTATAAGATTGTAGCCGTACTCGTTTGCGAGTAATCGGCCCTTATAACTCATAGGCATCATGGCCGGGTCTTTGAGTCTGTAACTGTGCTATTTAAGCGATCAGCCCCCAAGACCAAGATATACGCATCGTACTGAGAATACATAACCTGATAACAACCATCTTCTTTTCTTGATAACCATCTCTTTACTTGATATGAAAAACTGATAACAACTATCTCTTTTCTTGATAACCATCTCTTTACTTGATATGAAAAATGTAGGTCAGCAAGCCGCCTCATTAAAAACCCGTCCAGTCCCTAAAGGTGCCCTGGATAGGAAAAGAGTACGTCAGAAAACCTGCTGCCTATTACATCGTGCAATTCCACTTGCCAATATAGTCTTTACTAAGTATAATACGGACGCAGCTGAGCCACGTTCCATGGTCTATCTCTTTCTTGCATAGATGAAGTGGTGTGTGCGGTGTCATTGACTGTAGCCGACTCTTCCCTTGCATCTATCAAATAATATGATCCGTTATGTAGGCTCCGGCTTACGATAAATGGTCCTTCCCATGGTGGTGATAATTTGTGTTTTCCTTCGTTTGACTGTACCAGACGCAGAACCAAGTCTCCTTCCTGGAATACCCGGGTCTTCACACGCCGGCTATGATACCTCCGTAGATCTTGCTGATATATGGCTGATCTTTCCAGGGCTTGTTCTCTTTGTTCTTCTAACATATCTACGGCGTCCTGCCGGGTTTTTTCGTTCTCCACTTCGACGTAAGCTGATACTCTGGGCGAATCGTGAATAATATCACTTGGTAACACTGCTTCCGCACCATAGACCATGAAGAAGGGTGTCATCTGAGTGGATCTGTTAGGTGTAGTGTTGATACCCCAAACCACAGAAGGAAGTTCTTCGACCCATGCACCAGCTGCCCTGATACAGGGGACTCGCAATCGTGGTTTTAATCCGCGAAGCAATTCTTGGTTTGCCCTCTCCACTTGTCCATTGGCCTGCGGATGAGCCACTGATGCAACATCAAGCCGGATTCCATTGTTGCCACAGAATTTCTCCATCTCGCCAAGAGACATGTTAGTTCCGTTGTCGGTGATTATGCTGTGAGGATACCCAAACCGGTAGATAATCCTTTTCAGGAACTTGACTGCTGTAGCCGCTTCGCAATTAGTAACTGGCATAACCTCAACCCACTTGGTAAACTTGTCAATGGCCACTAAAAGATGCGTCTTCTTGCATGGTGACATATGGAAGGGACCAACCATGTCCATACCCCAAACGGCGAACGGCCAAGTTAATGGGATGGTCCGTAATTCCATAGCCGGTACGTGAGTTTGGCGAGCGTACCTTTGACATCCGTCACATCTTGCTACCAAACGTTCTGCATCCGATAGAGCCGTAAGCCAGAAAAATCCGTGTCGATAAGCTTTAGCCACCAGAGACCTTGTAGATGCATGATGCCCACAGTCGTCTTCGTGTATTTCCTTGAGAATCTGTCGGCCTTCTTCTGGCGCTACGCAGCGCAAGAAGACTCCTGTTGCGCTTCTCTTGTATAATTCTCCGTTGATGATAGAATACCCCTTTGCTCGCCTCAGGATTTGTCTTGCTAATACCTCCTGTTCTGGTAACTCGCCCCGCGATAGGTAGGCCAGGTATGGCTCTGTCCACTCGGGGATGGCGTGTACTGTGGCCACGTACTCCAAATCCGGGTCTTGATTTGCCAGTTCTTCCTCAGACTCGGTTTTAACTGATGGTCGCCACAACTCGTCCAGGAACACATTAGGTGGAACTGGCTCCCTACGCGAGCCGAGTCTGGCGAGTGCGTCTGCTGCCTCGTTTTTTCTTCTGTCTATGTGCTCCACCTCATACCCGGAAAAGCACCCGGCAACCCTGTCGACTTCCCTGCGGTATGCCGCCATGGTTGCATCCTTTCTGTCCCAAGTTCCCGATACCTGTTGTACCACAAGATCCGAATCTCCGAAGCATCATATTCTTTTAATGTTCATTTCCTTGGCTACCTTTAAACCATGCAACAGGGCCTCATACTCGGCCACGTTGTTTGAGCAATCAAAGTGAATTTGCAGTACGTAACTCAATTTGTCTCCCTTGGGCGATGTCAGCACTACTCCAGCTCCTGATCCCTCATATTGCTTTGACCCATCGAAGTGCATGGTCCATGACTCGGATTTTGGAACTGTGGTAGCCATACCTGTATGTGTCCAGTCGTTAACGAAATCAATTAAAGCTTGGGACTTGATTGCTGACCTGGGTTCGTAGTTTATGTGATAATCCCCCATCTCTATTGCCCACTTGGCTATTCTTCCCGTCGCGTCCGAGTTTCTGATAATATCCGACATTGGTATTGAGCTGACCACCGTTATAGGATGTTCTTGGAAATACGGCTTCAACTTCCTGCTGGCCATGAAGACTCCGAACACCAACTTTTGCCAACGCGGATAGCGCTGCTTTGCTTCTGATAATACTTCACTAACGTAATAAACCGGCCTCTGAACCGGGTAACCTTTCCCGTCCTCTTTGCGTTCCACGACAACCACTGCGCTAACGGCTCGGGGGCCAGCTGCCACGTATAGCAACATAGGCTCTTTAGGACCCGGCGCCGCTAGTACTGGTGCTTCAGATAGTTGCTTCTTTAGTGCTTCAAACGCTTCATCTGCCTCTTCGTCCCATACGAATTTATCCGATTTTCGCAAGAGCCGATACAAGGGTATTGCTTTTTCTCCGAGTCTAGATATGAACCGGCTCAAGGCTGCTACACAGCCCGTGAGCTTTTGAACATGCTTCAAGTTCTCCGGCTTTTTCAAACTCTGGATTGCCTTGATTTTATCTGGATTTGCCTCAATTCCTCTCTCGGAAACTATGAAGCCGAGTAATTTCCCAGCCGGAACTCCGAACACGCACTTAGTTGGATTAAGCTTCATCTGGTACCTCCTCAGGTTTTTGAATGTCTCCTTTAGATCATCGATAAATGTCTCCGCCTTCCTGGTCTTGATGACCACGTCATCCACGTAAGCATGGACGTTACGTCCGATTTGGTCCTCAAAGCACTTTTGAATACACCGTTGGTAAGTTGCGCCAGCGTTTTTCAACCCAAATGTCATAGTTTTATAACAAAAGGCCCCAAACGGGGTTATGAATGATGTTTTCTCCCAATCCTCCCTCTTGAGCTTAATCTGATGATACCCGGAATATGCATCCAGGAAGCATAACAGATCGCTTCCCGCTACTGCGTCTATAATCTGATCTATCCTTGGGAGCGCGAACGGATCCTTTGGGCAATGCTTGTTAAGACTAGTGAAGTCAATGCACATCCTCCACTCGTTGGTCTTTTTCATCACCAGAACCGGGTTAGCCAACCAATCCGGGTGAAATACTTCCATGATAAAGCCGGCTGCCAGTAGCCGAGCGATTTCTTCGCCTATAGCTTTCCTTCTTTCCTCATTCATTTTCCTCAAACCTTGTTTCACGGGCCTAGACTTGGGATCCACATGCAAACTGTGCTCAGCCAATTCTGTAGGGATACCCGGCATGTCGCTGGGTGTCCAGGCAAACACATCTGCATTCGAGCGAATGAACTCCACGAGCGCTCCCTCCTGCTCTTTTCCCAGGTTAGACCCTATGGTAAACTGCTTAGTAGAATCCCCTTCGACAAAATCTATCTTCTTGGTGTCTTGCGCTGCCTTGAATTTTGCTCTCTCATCCTCAGTACTCGGTTTTTTCAAGGCTGTTCTATCGTCCGGGTTTACTTGAGATCGGTAATATTCGAGTTCTTCCTTCCGGCATGCCTGCTCGGCCATAGCTGAATCTCCTTCGTCGCACTCGGCCGCTATATCCCGGTTCCCATGTATAGTGATGGTCCGTTTAGGACCCGGGATTTTCAGCTGCAAATACACGTAGCACGGCCTAGCCATGAATTGGGCGTAAGCCGGTCTCCCCAACAGCGCGTGGTAAGGACTGCGCAACTTGACCACCTCGAACGTGAGCCACTCCACTCGATAATTATCCGTCGATTCCCCAAAAGCAACTTCCAAGGTGATCCTTCCCTCGGGGCTCGCCGAGTGACCCGGTACGATCCCGTGAAAGATTGTTGAACTTTTCTGCAGCTGGGACTCTTTGAGACTCATCCGTAAGAAGGTCTCCCAATAAAGGATGTTGATGCTACTTCCACCGTCCATCAGGACCTTCTTCAGCTCGTAACCATTAACCTGTGGAGCGACCACCAACGCCAAGACTCCTGGACGCTCCACCTTTTCCGGATGATCTCTTCTACTCCACGTTATCTCTTGTTCTGCCCATCTAAGGTATCCCGGCGCGGCCGATGAAACCGAATTTGCCGCCTGCTTTGATGTCTCTTTGCTCCTGCTAGAAGTTCCTGTAGTATGCACATGATATTGTCCTTTTAAGTTAGTCGTTCGTACCGTGTCGACGAAGATATTGATCCGGCCGACCGTCAATATAAATCCGGACTCGAGGTGATCCGGTTCTGGCCCCCAGCCGGGATCGTCCACCAACTTTTCTTCTTCGTGGTCGATGTAGATTTCGCCAATGACAAGATCCTCCATGCCCTTCCGAGCTTCTCCCGTGATGTAGACGCCTTTGGACGCAGGCCCCACGGTGGGCGCCAACTGTCGTGGGATAATCACGGCAGATGTTACCAGGGGTAACTGATCTTGGGGCAAGTCGACACAGGCGTTCGGGAGAGGGTTTAGCTCAAAGGAAGACATGATACAACTTGATATGACAGCCGGCAATCGAAGTCGCCGGATCTCTATTCTCGATACAGTAACACGATTAGGGTTTACACTGGATACTCGATACCACTCGATATTGTTAAGGTTCTCGAATCTCTGTCTCAATCTATACCCGGGGGTCGGTTTTTATAGCTCCCGTACCCCCTAACTTACTTTACAAGGCACGCCCGGGTCCTACCCAGACACGGCGTGCTAACCCTAACTTTCCTTTACAACACCCACAATCCGGGTCACCAGGCCCACGGGCTTGGGCCTTCACAAACATCTTTATCCCTAGCCGTATCCTACTCACTGTCTCTGGGCCGGGTTATTCCTCGGATCCTGACATACCGGGTTAGCATCCCCCCATCAGAGGGTGAGGCCGCCTTGACGGTGTCCATCACCAAGCATAAGGCGCCGCTCCCGGCACTCGGCGTGCTGGTTCTTGTATGCGTCGCTCGTCCACTTCTTGACGATCTTCTTGAAGCAAGGCATCTTGTTGGCCAGCCACTGAGGAACCACCTGTTAACAAAAACAATCCATATGAGTAGTTCTTTGCCGCAGCAATGTATGGATTAAAATGAAAATGATGCCATTACCGCTAAGTATTGCACCGCTGACAGGTGTATCTGTCGTGCATCCGTCTTCGTCAGCTTGGTGTTCATGTGCTTCGCGTAGAACTTCACCACGCAAAGCACACGTGCCTCGTATGGCATGTCGCGGATGAGCTTCTTGGCCATTCTAATGAGCACCACCCTGGCCTTGTCCTCCATACCCGGGGCGCAGGTGAAGTAGTCCTACAACCATTAAGCATACGATAAAGACATTAGAAGGATATTTAAAGAGAAATACACATGTCAGCGGTGAAGACAAATACATACCCAGAAATCGGCGACCACTCGGAGGCCCAAGTGGCCATACACCCGTCCATGCTTGTCCTCCACGTCCGCGACCCTCTCATAGTCCTTCCAGGACCAAGCTGGCTCCCGAGTGCCGTTCTCCAACGTGACCAAGCCAGGGTAATACTTCTTGCAAAGAAGCCCCAAGATGCCGCTCATGGTCCGTGGTGGTGGAACGTCCCCAAGCCACTCCAACGACCTGCACAAACAAGTAGAAGAGTCGGTGAGATTTCGATGACATAAATGAGGCAGAAACAAAGTAAATTGTAATTACAACAATGTCCACTTACTTATCTCCGTCGACGGTGACAACTATGTCCTTGAAGGGGTATGGAGGCTTAGGGAGCCTAGATGTCCCTCGGAGCCAAACTTTTTGGCCGGGGGGTGCCACTTTCCCTACGTCAGGGAGAGGGTGGGCAAACAAGTCCTCGGGCTCGTCCTCCGGATCCGACACCTTGACATCCTCCTCACCACCATCCTCTGACTCCGCTGAAGTGTATCGGTAGTCGTCCTCGGAGTCCTCCTCCTGCTGCTGCTGCTGCTCCACGTGCTCCTCCTCCGGCTGCTGCTGCTCCTCCTCCGAGTCCTCCTCCTCCTCCTGCTGCTGCTGCTCCTCCTCCTCCTCGGAAGAAGAAGAAGAAACGTGGGCCAAGGGACTACGTGAGCGAGTCACGGACCGCGTACCACCTCCCCGGCCTCTGGAACGTGCTCTGGAAGACGAGGGCGCGTCCACATGCTTCTTGCGCCGGATTCTCCCTATCTCCACTCGGCTGCCATCCTCTCTTCTAGCGTACAGAGCTTCCACTTGCGCAACTTTGCTCGCGGTCCGCTTCACCCCTTTTGGCTTGGCTTTCGGGGCCATGCTGCACTAACCTGTCATGAAAATGAGGGGTCCCGATTAGTACAAAGTGATAAAAAATGTCAAGTAATAGTCGAAATGCAATTAATGTTGTAAATAAAAATACTAATGATACCAAGCATAAGAAAACTAGAATAAAAAAATGCTAATGATAGTTGAAAGGCAATTAATAGTTGAGAGGCAACTAATATTTACAAGGCAATTAATAGTTGAAAGACAAGTAATAGTTGTAAATAAAATACTAATGATATATACCAAGCATAAGAAGACTAGAATAAAAAAATGGTAATGATAGTTGAAAGGCAATTAATAGTTGAAATCAAACTAATACATAACAAGAGCGAAATTAAAAAAAATATTACAACCTTGTGATTAGTCTACAAGTGCCACACAAAATAGTTGAGACATAATGCTAATTATACATTCACGGTTACATAATTGGAACACAAATGGTTCATAACCCATTAATGCTTAAAATCCTGCTTAAAATCCTGACATTTGTCATGTGCACGATTTTCTGCTGAAAATCTCCTCCCATGAGCTTGAAGAACCTGATCTTGTTCACGGCCATGTGCTCCCAGAATTAGTGCTCTTGCCACTCCCTGCACCGATATTTTGGTGACCAAAATAACAGCGCAGGGAGTGGCAAGAGCACTACTACTGGGAGCACATGGATGTGAACAAGATCAGATTCTTCAAGCTCATATGGGAGGAGATTTTGAGCACAAAATCGTAAGTGCTTGGAGACTCTAAGCACCATGACAAATGTCTGGATTTTAAGCGCAAGTAATGTAATTATACATTCACGATTACATAATTGGAACACAAATGGTTCAGAACCCATTGTCTAAATCCTTGGGATCATAGCTTGGACCGGGATCATCGTCATCATCGCTATCACGAGTATACCACCACTCTTCCATGTAGTTCGGTGGTGGACCTCTCGGCTCCTCGACATCAGGCAAGTGGAGACGCTCAAGTAGTTCCACGTCCTTAGAGTTAAGAACGGATGGATCGTCGCCTTGCCCATTATCGACTCCCATGCCGACATCATCATCGTCGTCTTCTTCCATTTCATCAATTGTGGACAAGTCGATGATGAACTCGCCGGTGAGCCCATCGTCTTGATAGAACTCTCCTCCATATGTGTTGGGGTTTATGCGCTGGTGGTAATCGTCATCGTTTGGAGGAGGTGGTCTATTACGCGGTGGAACTGTGATCACGACATCCCACCCTTGGAGGCGTTTCATAGTTTTGCATGGGTAGGGGAGATAGAAGACTTGGGTGGCATGTTGTGCAATGATGTAGACATCATCTGACCCATAGACAGATGCCCGATCAATTTCGACCAAACCAATGGCAGGATTCCGTCTCACTCGGCTCGGATCAAACCAATGGCATTTGAATACAACCGGATTCTTCGTGCCAAAATGGAAGTCCAGCTCATACATTCCCTCGACCATACCGAAGTAATCACCACCGGCGTGGGTAAATACCCCGAAATTGTTTGTCTTCCGGTTGGGCCGTTTCTCATCGTAAGAACGGGTATGGAAGCGATACCCATTCACATCGTAAGACTTAAATGACTTCACGGAGTAGGTGAAGCCCCGGGCAAGTTGCCTCAACTCATGACTCATTTCCTTGTCGGTTAAAGCCTACATGTTCAATACGAGAAGTTCGGTCAATAAGTTCAAGCTAAGATCGCCGTAATATGTGGCTTGCGCTAGAAACCATGTAAGAAATGAGATTACTTTTGCGGCGAACCAACTAATAAAACCACCGCCTCCTTTGCCACCCTTCTTAAAAAGGTCCGACTTCTCGGCGTAGGTAGGTTCTCGCGGATGATGTTTCCAGGTTTCTTGCTCAAATAACCTAAGTGTGGGATCAACAAGAAGGGGAGTTAGACACAATTTGAGGGAATGAAAGATTGTGAAAATTAGGTGTTGAGCACTTACTCAATGTAGGGTTTTACTTCCACCGTGTTCTTCAAGACACACGAGAAAATAGCCGTCCATTGTTCATGTGAGTCTATTTGCTCTTGCTTCGCGCCACTTGATCTGCCGCCGAGCCCTGCGAGTATGCTAAGCTCTGGTGCATCGGCGGGGTCGGAGTCATTATTGTACCGAGAAACCGGATTATGACGAGTGGGAAGACTGTCATGATAGTATTTTGTCGTGAAGTTTGCCACCTCCTCGTTGAGGGTTGCCTCACATATGGATGCTTCTATGCGACATTTGTTGGTGCTTTTCTCTCGAAGTTTCTTTTGCTCTCTCTCGGTTGAAAACATCCAGCGGTACTGCACAGGGCCCCCCAATCGTGCCTCTTCCGCGAGATGCAAGAGCAAGTGTTGCATCGGATTAAAGAAACCGGGAGGAAAGATCGCCTCTAGTTCCACGATTAGCTCGGCGGCCTGTTCCTCCAACTTTGCAACCACATCTCTATCTAATTCCTTGGCACAAAGCTGACGAAAGAAAAAGCTCAACTTGGCTAGCACTAGCCAGATTTCCTCGGAAACATAGCCTCGAATCATGACGGGCAAAATCCGCTCAATCCATACGTGGTAGTCATGACTCTTGAGCCCCGTTATCCGCAGCCCAGCGAGATTCACTCCCCTCATTATATTAGCTGCGTACCCGTCAGGGAAGAAGAGGCAGTCCAAGATCCACTGGAGAATTTCTTTCCTTTGGGCCCTCGTCAGGCAGAAAGGGGCCGGCGGCTTCCTCCAGGTCTTTTTGCTTTTTGTGGGTTCCTTCAAGTTTAGATGTTCCCTGTCACAAAGCTCGGCTTGATCAACTCTTGCCTTGACGTTATCTTTCGTCTTCTCAAGATCAAAAAGTGTTGACCAAAGGGCCTCAGCGATATTTTTTTCAGTGTGCATGACATCAATGTTATGTGGAAGAAGAAGATCCTGCATGTAAGGGAGCTTCCACAGGCATGAGATGTGAGTCCACTGGTGCCACTCTCCATACCCCAGAAAGCCGGTCCCCTCGGCATTGAGCTGTAGACTATCTAGTTGAGCCTTGACGTCTACACCGGTCATCAAAGTTGGTCGTGGCGCATCGACAGCTACATCTTTCATCCACTTCTTTGTGTTTCTCCTGTATTTGTGACCAGGACGAAGGAACTGTCGATGTTGGTCAAAGCATGAGTATTTGCCACCCTTTTTCAGCCAAAGAAAAGTCACAGCTTGGTAGCACACCGGACAAGGCCATTTCCCATGAGTACACCAGCCGCAGAATATCGCGCGAGCCGGAAGGTCATGCAGTGAAGTGAAGTACCAAACATACATATCGAAGTGCTTCTTTTCTATGGCATCGTATGTCCGTACCCCGGTGTTCCAGGCAATGAGCAGATCATCTACCAGCGGCTCCATGAACACCGACATGTTCTTCCCCGGATACTCAGGCCCTGGAATTATAAGCGACAGGAACATGTTCTGCCGTTGCATGCACACGCCGGGGGGGGGGGGGAGATTCATCGGGATAACAAACATCGGCCAGCAGCTGTATGAGGCGGATGTCATACCATATGGGTTGAAACCATCGGTTGATAACGCAACTGCTACACTCCTAGGGTCACCCGCTTTCTTCTTATGTTTGCCAACAAAGTCCTTCCATGCTTCACCATCAGACGGATGTATCATCTTCTCAGGACGGTACCTCCTCCCATCTGACGGCCATCTCATCTGTTTTGCAGATTCCTCGGTCATAAAAAGCCTTTGGATCCGTGGTATGAATGGAAGATACCGAAGGATCTTTTTGGCGACTGTGAGCTGCGTCTTCTGACCATTACCATCGTCCACCTCCAGATACCTAGAGGCCCCGCATTTGACACAGTACTTTGTATGCTCGTGCTCTTTCCTGAACAACATGCAGCTCTTTGGACAACAATCTATCTTCGTATACGGCATCTTTAGGGAACCGAGGATTTTTTTCGACTCATACATGTTTTTAGGAAGAAGGTGTACCGGCGGCAGGAGGGTGGCAATAACAGTCAGAAATGCATCAAAGGCGGCTATGCTTACATTGTGCTGGCTTTTTACCGCCATTAGCCGGCCGATGGCATCAAGTTGAGAAACTTGTGTATGCTCGTGCAGGGGTTTCTGTGTCTCAAACAACGTGTCATAGAACTCTTTAGTGCTATCATCGGCATCGTCAGGGGCATCTCCCTCGCCGGTTTGATTTTCAGGTGCTTGTGCATTAGTGAAATCCTCTAACATCCTATCAAAACCGGTATCAAAAACGGTCGCCGCATGCTGAGTGAGTGGTGCCACCTTCTTTGTCTTCTTCTTCCGGCGTACACGCTCAGCAGACTCGCCATGGTACACCCAACGGTAATAGTTTGGCATAAAACCATACTTCCCAAGGTGATCAGAAATGATTGTCCTCGGTTTCTCTGTCATGTTACGGCAACGACTACACGGGCACCAAACATCAGACGAATCATCAACTCTAGCAAATGCAAATTCCAAGAACTCGTCTGTCTTTGTAACCCATTCCATTGTCATCTCGGCAGCACTCGGTCGGCCACTGTACATCCACTCCCGGTCCTCCATATCCACACTGATGAATGCTCAGCCAGATCAACATATGTTTCAAATTTTAACAAGTTGTTTCAATTATTTAGAACATTACAAGTTTTACGCGTTGAATGCAGTCCTACATGTCTACTAGGTAAAGATAGGTCCTAATCCCACCCGAGGATGTGTAGCTTGTGTTTGTTTTCCATGTCTACTCCTATCCAAGATAGATTTCGGCAGCACCTCCCCGCTGTTCTCCTAATACACGTCTCGACCACGGGGGTCGAGAGAATGTGTACTCGGAGAACAACAGAGAGGCGCCACCGAAATCTGTCTCGGATAGGAGTAGAACATGGAAAACAAACACAGCTACACATCCACGAGCTGTCCAAAAACGTGGACAATTCGAAACAGTCGCGGTTATAAAAATATAGATCTTTGTATATAAATATATACAAAGAGTTCTATTTTTATAACTACAACTCTTCCGAACGGGAGACGCCTAGGGTAACGCGACTAGTTTGGTGATCTACAAAATCGTGGCCGAGGGGGAGGGTTTTACCCTCAAAGCGTGGCCGGCTGTCGATGAAGATGCTCGCAGACGCTCCTGGCCTCAACCTCAGCAAACCCCCGCCTCAGCAAACCCCCGCATGTGATGACGCTCCTGGCCTCAATCTCGATCCATGTCCTGCAAAAGGTAAATATGTAGTGTTAGTGTCATCTTATTTTAGTACATATTTTAGTCTGAAACAGTACACAAAATCGATGTGAGGAGTACACAACAGAAATAGAAAGAAAATATACATATTTGAACTTTTAAGTTTTAGAACCACAGGAAAATGATGAACCAAATATTTTAGCAGCTCGGAAGCATTTGGTGTCATACTAAAAACTGAAACTGTTAAAATAACACACGGAGTTTTGCTGCTGCTGTATGTACAAAAAATTGTTGCTGCCACTCCTTCGAGCATATATAAGCTTTGCACCGGCGATAATCATTTTTGCCCCGCGAAAACTATCAGGAACATGATAATAATAATCACTTTTGTACTTCCCAAATTAAAAAGCAAAAGTATATAAGAACTTAGTAGCAACTTTTAGTAGGACTCCTGGATGAATTTTTAGTAGCTTAACTGCATGATTTCCTAGTGAATCAATGTACCACCACCTACAGGTTCCAACATTATAATGGATAAATCAACAACCACATATGAAACTTTTGTTGTCATCTCATAAGCCGATAAACAGCATAACTATTGAGTTGTGGAACACATTCATGCATAAATGAAAACAGTCACCTCAAGTTTTCTTTAAAAAACATCATGGGTACGTTTGTGAGAATAAAGTGAAGAATAAATCCTACGGGTAATGCACATCTCCGATTCTATCACATAAAACGTTGGTTCATACTAAATTGAAGAGCTCATCTCCGATTCTAGATACATACCTTTTCACGGGAGAGAAAAAGGTAAGCGTCAACCAAAAGCCAACAATTTTTGGGTATTGATCTTCTAGGAAGTGGTCCTAAAAAATAAGATGTAATGTAAAATTTAAATTTAATTTGGTAGGATCAGAGAGAATAAATCATATCAGAGAACACAAACCATAAAAATTTCTGTTGTATATCTAAACAGAGAAGGATTTGCTACGGTCCAATAAAATTTAAGCACACACATAATTTAGAGAACACAAACCATTTAACCGTTAAGCAACCACATAATTTACTTTGTCATAAGGCAACAAGAATCATTAGTCTAAAACCAATATAAATCTGATTAAGAATTTACGAAGATTCTTTACTGCCCTTGATATCCATGCTTAACACAAACATGAACAAAGTGGCAATAGATCATATAACCATGATTCCATTACAGTCAGAACATGTAACAACATATTTTTCAAAAGAACAAATTATGATTGAGAACTAAGGACAGAATGACACCAAACCACACATTCTCTATGTCACAATTGTCATGTTAAATCAAACATGAAGGTATTATTTTTACTATCTATGGCTGGATGTATAATATACTTAAATTAAATATAGAGGGGGCTTCAATAGGGCAACAACCCTACTGTTTTGTCAAGAAATAATATTCCCATAGTTTTAAAACTGCCATCATATATTTTAAGCTCCATATGCAGAAATATGTAGGAAAGGAAGCAAAGCAAATTAGCATATATATGAGGGAAAGAAAGCAAACAGTCTATCCACAAATATGAGAGCATGCTTTTAGTAGTCTGACTTTCATCAGAAAACTTTCTAAAGGAACTTTTGGAATTGGACGCAGATTAAGAATAACTTTCACCAGAAAACTTTCTAAAGTAAAATTCCACTTAATAAAACAGTGCACTCAACAAGCAAAACGAAAGATAAAATCCCAGAAATATGTACCTTGAATAGGCAATAATGAGGAATTGAGGATTTTTTTTCTTGATGCTTGCAGTGACTTCTCCTTATGGCCTTCTCTTGGAAATCTAAAAATATGGCACAAGTGACAATATGTCAAGCAGCTGGTGCATACAGAACTTCCTATCCAACTTCCTATCCAACTTCAGTTTATTTTCACAAGAAAAAAAACATAATGTGCACAATTATGTAGATAAATTTAGCGCTCTGTTCTCGGGACAGAAAAATCACAGATAGCTGATAATTTTCATCATCCAGTACTACATCCGACCTCAATAAATTTTAGAGTTAAATACACTTCGGGTACCTGGACTTTAACCGAAAGCACAATACGGTACCTGTACTTAGAAATACGCTCATTACGGTCATTGAACTTGACTTGCGGTGATTATACGGTCACTTGTTCACCGTATAGCTCCGTATTTTTGTGTACATGGCACTTTGACTGGTCAACTAGTCTACCTGGCAAAATTAAATATGTCCTATCAGCTTTTGCTCTCTGTATGCATATGGCCCGCTTATCAGCAAGTGAGAGGGGAAGAATAGAAAATGCGTAGCATGAGAGGAGGTTCGAACTCGTGACTTCCGGGAACAAAACAGAGCCTGCAACCAGTGGGACTCGCACCTATTGTTGCTATTCAATAATACTACAACTAATTGAGCTAATCGTGGACGGAGATATGGCAATGGCGAATCTGGCTGCTAGCTCGGGCGTGGACGACCAAGATCGGGAGAGGCTGGGGCGTGCGGAGGTGCTGCAGTGTGCGTTGGGAGCATGGAGAGGCAGGGTGCCTCCTTTTCCGAGCCCCGGCTCCTCCCTTTACAATGTCTCAGCCCCTGGATCCCCGCCGGCGGCCACGCGCAATTCCCGGCGGTTGCACATAGTTTTCCCCACCTACGGCCACTGCTAGTTTTTCCGAGTGGGCTGCAGATGAAGTAGCGAGCTGTGCAGGTAGCACTCGTATCAGCCAACTCGGCGCTAAGGCGCTCATCGAAATGTGGTGTGCTCGCTTCGGCCGTGCGGTGCCCTTGCTCGCTGAGGCCACCCATGGCGAAGGCCTCGCCGGGCGACGTCGACGAAGGCCACGCGGACGAGGACGGGAAGGTGGCAGGCTGTTCGTGGCCCTCTGTGTCTTTTTCTTATTATATTTTGATTCTAAATTAGAATGACACGTGGGACTATGTCCAAGTCATCATGTTGACTAGTTGACCAGCTGGACAGAGTGCCATCTAGACAAAAATACGGAGCTATACGGTGAACAAGTGACCGTATAATTACCGCAAGTCAAGTTCAGTGACCGTAATGAGCGTATTTCTGAGTACAGGTACCGTATTGTGCTTTCGGTTAAAGTTCAGGTACCCCGAGTGTATTTAACTCTAAATTTTAGTACAAAGGGAAACAGTACAAGCTCTATATAGTTGTGAATATATTTTTTTCATCCACTTTTGTTGTCATCAAAGGAGCCAGCTTGCATCTGTTAGTGCCACTAACAGCCCCTAACCGAAATTACCACTAACAGCCCCTAAAACTAACCTAAACTAAAGCAAATCCTGCAGAATCAGGGAAGGGAAGCAGCAGCATCAGGGAAGCAGCAGCATCAGGGAAGGGAAGAATCAAAGCAGCAGCATCAGGGAAGCAGCAGCAGCAGCAGAATCAGGGAAGGGAAGAATCGAAGAGAATATTACCTTGAGAGATCTCTTGCTATCGGCGGAGAGGGGAGGACGGGGAAGAGCTCGGGGAAGGGGGCGACGCCCTGGCCTGGGGAAGGGGGTGAGCTCGGGGAAGGCGTGGATGGCGGCGCAGGAGGAACGTGGAGGCGGCGATGCAGTTTCTTCCTCGGCGGTGACGAGATGCGCCGCCTCTCCTCTGCTTCTTCGGGAGGGAGACGCGCTCCGGGGACGGCAAAGGTATGGTGGAGGAGGGGGAGGCTGCGGGGAGGAGGGAGAAGGGCCTGGCGGTGGCTCGGTGGGCGGCGGCACGCGTCGGCGACGGGGACGGGTGGTGGCGGCTCGGGGGATTTTTTGGAGGGGGAGTAGCTAGGGCGCGGCAACGAAAGGGGAAAAGAGAGGGGGAAAATTTCCCTAAGTACTTCTCTGCCGCCTAATCTTTGCCGAGTATCCCTCTCTGCCGAGTGCACATTGTCGGGATACTCGGCATAGTTTGCCTATAGGTTTGCCGATCCCTCAATGCCGAGTGTCACATACTATAATACTCGGCAAAGTATTGGCCAATTTTAGTTACTTCCCCATTGGTCACTGTTTAAATATACAAATAATAATATATTCATTAATATTAGTTCATATAGCATATATTCATTAATATTAGTTTTAGGCGCCATCCCGACAATCCGGATCGAACCCATGTGCTCACACCGGGGCTAGTGTATCTCACGTAGAGGGGATCCGGAGCGTCGGTATCCCACCTAAACCAATGCTTTGCCATGCCATGTGTGTTAGATTGTATCATGGGTGTTGGGTGCCAAAGATACCATCACTCTCTTTGCCGGGGCCTCACCGACGTCGGATTCTCTCTCGCGGGTTCCAGGACTGCTCACACCCCGAAACTCCCGGATCTGACGTAACGGGAGGAATCTTGCAAGTAGGTGGACCCTACCATTGTCAAGGGTGTTCCTTGGGCCTAACATGACACAACCAAGCAACTAGTTCCACTTTGCTACCCACTTCCGGCTCACGCAGAGGGGGCTAGACGCCGGTTCCGTCTTTTTCTACACCGGGGCTAGTGTATCTCACGTAGAGGGGATCCGGAGCGTCGGTATCCCACCTAAACCAATGCTTTGCCATGCCATGTGTGTTAGATTGTATCATGGGTGTTGGGTGACAAAGATACCATCACTCTCTTTGCCGGGGCCTCACCGACGTCGGATTCTCTCTCGCGGGTTCCAGGACTGCTCACACCCCGAAACTCCCGGATCTGACGTAACGGGGGGAATCTTGCAAGTAGGTGGGCCCTACCATTGTCAAGGGTGTTCCTTGGGCCTAACATGACACAACCAAGCAACTAGTTCCACTTTGCTACCCACTTCCGGCTCACGCAGAGGGGGCTAGACGCCGGTTCCGTCTTTTTCTACACCGGGGCTAGTGTATCTCACGTAGAGGGGATCCGGAGCGTCGGTATCCCACCTAAACCAATGCTTTGCCATGCCATGTGTGTTAGATTGTATAATGGGTGTTGGGTGCCAAAGATACCATCACTCTCTGTGTCGGGGCCTCACCGACGTCGGATTCTCTCTCGCGGGTTCCAGGACTGCTCACACCCCGAAACTCCCGGATCTGACGTAACGGGGGGAATCTTGCAAGTAGGTGGGCCCTACCATTGTCAAGGGTGTTCCTTGGGCCTAACATGACACAACCAAGCAACTAGTTCCACTTTGCTACCCACTTCCGGCTCACGCAGAGGGGGCTGGACGCCGGTTCCGTCTTTTTCTACACCGGGGCTAGTGTATCTCCGGAGAGGGGACCCGGAGCATCGGGATCCCACCTAAACCAATGATTTGCCATGCCATGTGTGTTAGATTGTATCATGGGTGTTGGGTGACAAAGATACAATCACTCTCTTTGTCGGGGCCTCACCGACGTCGGATTCTCTCTCGCGGGTTCCAGGACTGCTCACACCCCGAAACTCCCGGATCTGACGTAACGGGGGGAATCATGCAAGTAGGTGGGCCCTACCATTGTCAAGGGTGTTCCTTGGGCCTAACATGACACAACCAAGCAACTAGTTCCACTTTGCTACCCACTTCCGGCTCACGCAGAGGGGGCTAGACGCCGGTTCCGTCTTTTTCTACACCGGGGCTAGTGTATCTCACGTAGAGGGGATCCGGAGCGTCGGTATCCCACCTAAACCAATGCTTTGCCATGCCATGTGTGTTAGATTGTATCATGGGTGTTGGGTGCCAAAGATACCATCACTCTCTGTGCCGGGGCCTCACCGACGTCGGATTCTCTCTCGCGGGTTCCAGGACTGCTCACACCCCGAAACTCCCGGATCTGACGTAACGGGGGGAATCTTGCAAGTAGGTGGGCCCTACCATTGTCAAGGGTGTTCCTTGGGCCTAACATGACACAACCAAGCAACTAGTTCCACTTTGCTACCCACTTCCGACTCACGCAGAGGGGGCTAGACGCCGGTTCCGTCTTTTTCTACACCGGGGCTAGTGTATCTCACGCAGAGGGGATCCGGAGCGTCGGTATCCCACCTAAACCAATGCTTTGCCATGCCATGTGTGTTAGATTGTATCATGGGTGTTGGGTGCCAAAGATACCATCACTCTCTGTGCCGGGGCCTCACCGACGTCGGATTCTCTCTCGCGGGTTCCAGGACTGCTCACACCCCGAAACTCCCGGATCTGACTTAACCGGGGGAATCTTGCAAGTAGGTGGGCCCTACCATTGTCAAGGGTGTTCCTTGGGCCTAACATGACACAACCAAGCAACTAGTTCCACTTTGCTACCCACTTCCGGCTCACGCAGAGGGGGCTAGACGCCGGTTCCGTCTTTTTCTACACCGGGGCTAGTGTATCTCACGTAGAGGGGACCCGGAGCGTCGGTATCCCACCTAAACCAATTATTTGCCATGCCATGTGTGTTAGATTGTATCATGGGTGTTGGGTGACAAAGATACAATCACTCTCTTTGCCGGGGCCTCACCGACGTCGGATTCTCTCTCGCGGGTTCCAGGACTGCTCACACCCCGAAACTCCCGGATCTGACGTAACGGGGGGAATCTTGCAAGTAGGTGGGCCCTACCATTGTCAAGGGTGTTCCTTGGGCCTCACATGACACAACCAAGCAACTAGTTCCACTTTGCTACCCACTTCCGGCTCACGCAGAGGGGGCTAGACGCCGGTTCCGTCTTTTTCTACACCGGGGCTAGTGTATCTCACGTAGAGGGGATCCGGAGCGTCGGTATCCCACCTAAACCAATGCTTTGCCATGCCATGTGTGTTAGATTGTATCATGGGTGTTGGGTGCCAAAGATACAATCACTCTCTTTGTCGGGGCCTCACCGACGTCGGATTCTCTCTCGCGGGTTCCAGGACTGCTCACACCCCGAAACTCCCGGATCTGACGTAACGGGGGGAATCTTGCAAGTAGGTGGGCCCTACCATTGTCAAGGGTGTTCCTTGGGCCTAACATGACACAACCAAGCAACTAGTTCCACTTTGCTACCCACTTCCGGCTCACGCAGAGGGGGCTAGACGCCGGTTCCGTCTTTTTCTACACCGGGGCTAGTGTATCTCACGTAGAGGGGATCCGGAGCGTCGGTATCCCACCTAAACCAATGCTTTGCCATGCCATGTGTGTTAGATTGTATCATGGGTGTTGGGTGCCAAAGATACAATCACTCTCTTTGCCGGGGCCTCACCGACGTCGGATTCTCTCTCGCGGGTTCCAGGACTGCTCACACCCCGAAACTCCCGGATCTGACGTAACGGGGGGAATCTTGCAAGTAGGTGGGCCCTACCATTGTCAAGGGTGTTCCTTGGGCCTCACATGACACAACCAAGCAACTAGTTCCACTTTGCTACCCACTTCCGGCTCACGCAGAGGGGGCTAGACGCCGGTTCCGTCTTTTTCTACACCGGGGCTAGTGTATCTCACGTAGAGGGGATCCGGAGCGTCGGTATCCCACCTAAACCAATGCTTTGCCATGCCATGTGTGTTAGATTGTATCATGGGTGTTGGGTGCCAAAGATACAATCACTCTCTTTGCCGGGGCCTCACCGACGTCGGATTCTCTCTCGCGGGTTCCAGGACTGCTCACACCCCGAAACTCCCGGATCTGACGTAACGGGGGGAATCTTGCAAGTAGGTGGGCCCTACCATTGTCAAGGGTGTTCCTTGGGCCTAACATGACACAACCAAGCAACTAGTTCCACTTTGCTACCCATTTCCGGCTCACGCAGAGGGGGCTAGACGCCGGTTCCGTCTTTTTCTACACCGGGGCTAGTGTATCTCACGTAGAGGGGATCCGGAGCGTCGGTATCCCACCTAAACCAATGCTTTGCCATGCCATGTGTGTTAGATTGTATCATGGGTGTTGGGTGCCAAAGATACCATCACTCTCTGTGCCGGGGCCTCACCGACGTCGGATTCTCTCTCGCGGGTTCCAGGACTGCTCACACCCCGAAACTCCCGGATCTGACGTAACCGGGGGAATCTTGCAAGTAGGTGGGACCTACCATTGTCAAGGGTGTTCCTTGGGCCTAACATGACACAACCAAGCAACTAGTTCCACTTTGCTACCCACTTCCGGCTCACGCAGAGGGGGCTAGACGCCGGTTCCGTCTTTTTCTACACCGGGGCTAGTGTATCTCACGTAGAGGGGACCCGGAGCGTCGGTATCCCACCTAAACCAATTATTTGCCATGCCATGTGTGTTAGATTGTATCATGGGTGTTGGGTGACAAAGATACAATCACTCTCTTTGCCGGGGCCTCACCGATGTCGGATTCTCTCTCGCGGGTTCCAGGACTGCTCACACCCCGAAACTCCCGGATCTGACGTAACGGGGGGAATCTTGCAAGTAGGTGGGCCCTACCATTGTCAAGGGTGTTCCTTGGGCCTAACATGACACAACCAAGCAACTAGTTCCACTTTGCTACCCACTTCCGGCTCACGCAGAGGGGGCTAGACGCCGGTTCCGTCTTTTTCTACACCGGGGCTAGTGTATCTCACGTAGAGGGGACCCGGAGCGTCGGTATCCCACCTAAACCAATGCTTTGCCATGCCATGTGTGTTAGATTGTATCATGGGTGTTGGGTGCCAAAGATACAATCACTCTCTTTGTCGGGGCC